>CM077629.1:7924268-8524268 GCA_039566895.2 Turritopsis rubra | reverse complement strand
CTGCACTGATAGACGTGTTTTCTTCTGTCACCAATTCTAAGAGCGATTTCTTCGAGTTACTGGTAACAGAAAATTCAGGTGATTTGGATGTAGCCACAGTGACGTACGCCACTCTCTGCAGCGGTGAATTAAGCTCAACTGTCGGCGACGTACAGGGCGGAGTTTTGTTGACGGGATCTACAGTTCTTTGAAAGGTTCGAAGGACAGGAGAGTCTGGTGGAGATTTAACTGAAGTTGCAGATAAACTTAATCGGGGGGTTGGAGATTTGTCGAAAGTTGGGGATAAGGGTGAAACACGGGTAGGGGTCAGAGACGTCAATGAAGAACTCTCAGATTGCTCTAATGATCGCGATAAGTTTTTTGCGATGGTGTCCAAACTTAATGATTTCCTGGTGGGTTTCTTTAGACTAGACCCTGCTGTGACTTGTCCGGCTGGCGGTGAAATGACCGATGTTCTCACTGCAGCATTTGATAACGAATCGATAACAGCTGAAATGCTTTTGCTTCCTTTGGGAGATTTAACAGTCACAGATGTTGCGCTTACATTAGTCGCGGAAGGAATTGTTGCAATTTCGGAATCATCGGATTGTTTTTTAGCAGACCCTGGTTCATTATTTTCGTTCAATTTCTGCTTCTTCAAGCCTTGTATTTTCATCTCTAACAAGCCAATACTTTTACGTTTCACAATGGCCGTTTTTCTTTCACTCTGGGTTCGTACGGTTTCTTCCGGTATTTCGATGACCGATCTTTCAATCGGAGAGGTTTTCGGCTGTTTACTTTTCATCATATCCTTTCCAGTGCTGGTTTTCGGACAGTCAATAGGATAAAAAGCTAACGGTGGATTTTTAGCCGATATACCAGTATTCATTTTGAAATCAGAATCTGTGGATCTTCTTACAGACATCATTTCGTGATTGTGTGTAGGAGACCTTTCCCCGTGACAATGAGACGCATCCTCCCGAGGTGTTTTATTCCATTTTCTGTGATTATCAGGTGATATACTACGGTTTCTTATTGACCCTGGTGAATTAACATTCGATACCTTATTTTCAGGGGTTAGGCGAGACAACGGTTGATACTGATAGCTGTCTAATGAAGACAAAGAAGGGGAACGCATTTCGGTACGTTTGTATCTAGGACCATCCCAATCCACGATATGGCCGTATGGAAATCTGCCTTCTTGAGCAGGGGAATGACGTTCGTGACGGCGACTTCGATGACCAACTGGCGATCGAGGTTCTGTCAAATGAACAAATGGAAACGATTCATGCTTATGAACTGGAGAACGATGACCTTTTGATGGAGATTTTCTGTCTAACTTAATTGATTGCGGTGAGTGACGATCGTGTTCAGTATAAGGTACCTCCTTGTCTAATCGATATTCATAGTAAATAGGTGATCGACTTCTCTCAGAGTAATAATAGTCCCTACTCCTATGACGTGGTGATAACGGCTCGGTATACAGATGTTTCATGTGGTCAATATCAACGTCACGCAATCGGGGACTGTGGTCAACATGACGCGGCGGTGGAGAGTGGCGATGAAGTAGAGGCGACAAAGGTCGACCATGTATCGAATGCAAAGGTGGTGAATGGACACGTCTGTCCGGCGATAAATGACGAATCGGTGGAGATGAACGGGAAGGATGCCGGTGTACAATCCCGGGAGAACGGACGGCTCTTTCGGAATAATAATCATATCGAAAGTATTCATGAGTGCCTTGCACGTGAGTAGGTGAACGAACCTCCGATGACCAACGAGGGGATCGTGCAGTTCTTTCTCCGTGTGCAGTCGGGAGAAGTTCTTTCGATAGAGACATGTGTTCTGCTTCGGTGATTTCAGATATAGAATCTTTGGCTTTCTTCTTGGCAGATCGTTCAGGTCTGGTACGCGGAGAATCTGGTGGCCCTTGAGAACCTGCAAGCTGTTCTTTACGATGTTCACACTTCACACTGACGTTTGTTACTTTCAGTAATTTATCTTGGTCAGGTGGAAAAACGTCACGTGATTTCATATTTTGTTTTGCACGTTTTTTAGAATCTTTAACCAAATGGACCTTCTCTTTATTCACAGGCATTTTCTCCTGAGAAGGAAGAAATTTAGATGGATCAGGCACTTTAAGTATCACCTCTGATTTCATATCAATTTCCCTTTTAATGCTGGGTTTTTCTTTCACTTCAATCTTAGATCCCACAATACGCACGTTGGCATTCGGACTATCAATGTGTATTCCAACCGGCTGTTCAGAACTTCTGGCCACTTTTGTTGATTCGGCAGCAGTTTTATCCGATTTCAGTACCTTATAAACAGTTTCTTTTTTATCGCCAGTGTTTCTAGAGATGGAGACGTTGTCTTTCATCGCTGAAGGACTCGTTATTGATGCAACAGCAACTTTAGAAGGTGGCGAGACTTTAGGAACGCGAACACCAGCAGGAAAGTGTATGATAGGAGTGTTTGAAATTACTTGATGGCTGGATTTAGGGATATGGTACTGAAATAAAAAAACACAAAAAAGGTTGCCATTATATGATTTATTGACAAACATCACATCAGAGCTTCGTATCATCATACACGACTTTCAACAAAACATAGATAAAACAGAAGGTCACAGTCCGCATCCGGCTGGATATCATTATAATGTTCAAAGGTTTTTCCGTACCTTGACACCGCTGCTCTGGTGTCTCAGCGACCCCTCGACAATCGGCACACCGTCAATGATTTTCTTTTTCTTCAGTTTCGAATCGTCAACAAATTCGGATGTTGAGATATCCGGCTCCCCGTCTACCTTTCTTTTCCTTTTCTTAGTTTCGGTTTTGACGGTAAGTTTTAACCCATCAATGCTTTTTATCTTGAAATCGCGACTAGCAGCTTCTTCGCCACGCACGCCAGGATATTTATCCGATGTTGGTTCGGCACGTGTCAACTGAGCAACGGTGCTAATGACAGTTCTGCTAACAGCTGGCAACTTAGATACGATTGGGGTTATGTCAAACCGCGTTGGTTTTGGCCACTCTCCTTTAATAACACAGTGACATACTTTCTCCAAATGACTGACGATGGCTTTGTCCTAAACATATCAGAAGTTTGTTGTTTAACTATTGCAGAACAAATAATTGATTCACTTTTTAAGTGTAACAACCCCTAAGGTGCAGGACATAACATCATCCAATCCTTTGTTTGGATTTCTTCTCTTCATAAACAGTTACAGAAAGGAAGCCTGTTCATGCACATACCTTCGGCCATGACGACAACACATGTGCATATTCATCTGTGAGTATTGGAAGTGCGATGCGGCTATCCATAGACTGCCGACTGTCACTATCTTCAATATAAGCAGTCAACTTTCGTGTGAAATTTAAAGGATCTAATTTAGTAAGTGAATCTTCCGAATGTTCGCCATTGACACCTGATTGCATCTCAGCTTTTGGCCCAGACTTTTGTGCTAAATTTTCGAGAGAAGAAATTGTATACATTTTGTTATTTCCTCTTCATCCCCTACTCCTAAGAGCCCCCTCCATTAAGAGAATGGGTGACAATTTCCCCTCCATTAGGAGAAAAAGAGGCAATTTCAGGAAAACACAAGATGCTTTATTCAATTCACTTAGCAGATTTTAAAAACAATTTTATAAGCACCAAGGAAATAGGGTAATATCAACATGATAATAAGAAAAGAAAAGAAAATCGAATACCACTTTGATTGTTTTTATTCTGGGATGATTTTGTTACTATTTCCTTGAAAAGAGAGTCAGGATCCAACAGAACATGATATTCAGTCCGCCACAACCCATGTCTGTAAACATCAAAGAGTAAATCAACAAATCATAATGTGAAAGTGAACTGTTCAAATCCACATGCTGTTCAATTCGTTAGAGAAAACTTTTATAATGAAAATATAGTGCCGTACTTAGCTACACCATCAAGCAGAGCTTTGTCATGTTTGCCAATCTCCCACCATGTTGGGTAATCCGGTGACAACTGGCACAATTTCAGTCTCTCTCCCAGCTTCTCATGAACAAGCACCTGTACAGAATCAAACAGTTAATAATACAGTTATAATAAAAACAATAACATTTTGTTTAATGTTGGTCGCTTTTTAATGGCAATAACACCTACTTGTTCCCTTATCTTGGAAAGTAGACGGATTCTTTGAATGCATCTGCTAGCTCGTTCTTCTGATATTTCCTCAAGCTGGCTTCCTGTGTGATCAAAGAAAGTATTTGTGACAATGCTATCACTAAATAACTTGATGCTATGACTATAAAATTGAAATCCCATACAAGCATACCTTTATACTTTCGTAAGTCTTCCTCTGTTGATTTACCACAAACTTTACGGCACATGGCCATGAATTCCTCATAGTACGCCAACAAGGTACTGTCTTGTTTTTTCTCAAGTTTTGCTAACTGCCTGAAAAACAAAAAAACTATATATTGAAACAATTTTACAAAAATACTAGATGATTATCAGACAAAATGATCTGAATTCATTACTTGAATCTTTCCCAATTATAAATCTTTGTAGTTCGATTGTAGCAGATTCCATAATTGGAAATAACACGATAGAAGTCAGATTCCTCCCTTCGAGTCCATCTGCAAGTAGAAAGGTTGATATTTAGTTACAACTACATGATTATACATCGGAGAATGTCTCCATTATAACATGCAGTATAGTTCATACTTTTGTTGAAGCTCAGCTTTCTTCTTTTGTCTTTCTAATGCAATAATAGCAAGCCTTTCTTGTTTTTGCTTGTCCTAAACGGAATACAAAGTGCATAGTGATATAAACCTCAATAAATTTGATTTCCCTCAAATTCAATCCAACTTCGAAACGTTGATTTCCATGTAAATGAACCTTCAATGTTCAAATTACAGAGAATCTACTGTATATACAAAATTCATGTCAACTAGATATTGTAGCAGTCTTCTCTTCCACACTTAACACTGTAGGTTGAGCATGGCTTATTCAGAAAGCATTATAATATTCCATGAAGTATTGATGAATCAGCATCAAGTATGATGGCTGACCAAGTATAACAGATTATCATGGAAGATTCGGTCATCAAAAAAGAAGTTGGTATATTTCGTAACTTTGCTGGCTCTCATTGACTAATTTTTATGTGATAAGTCGCTTGTGACTTCAATGTTAATTACTTTTTTATTAACAATCAGGAAGAACAGACACACAAGTGAGAACATTAAGGAAGTTTAACAATGGACAATATGTCTCGACAGACATTGGCGTCAAAAGAGTAAGAAGAAATACCAAATTGTCAACTAAATAGTCCAAACATGTAAGCAATTCTTCAATAAGATGGACTGTGCACCGAGGTAAAGATACAAGTCAAAACTGTTAGGGCAAAACTGATGGCCAAAGCTATAAGGCAAAGCGGTAAGACAAATTAGTGAGTCATTACAAGGGTATAACAGTAATCAAAGCCGAAAATTTAATGGAACGGTTTTGCCCTATAGATTTGACTTGTAACTTTACCTTTGACTCGTAAGCTTTAGATATAGCTATTGGAGGACACCATGATGCCTTAAAGTTCCTACCAGCAGTAGCATGTTAAGATTATAATTATGATTTTTCAACTAGATTTTGTAGCAGTCTTCTCTTCCACACTTAACACACTTAAGCATGGCTTATTCAGAAAGCATTATAATATTCCATGAAGTATTGATGAATCAGCATAGAGTACGAGGGCTGACCAGGTATAACAGACTATCATGGAAATATATTAACAAAGACATAAGTTAATCATATTTATAAGATTAAGAATGAAAAATTCAGGATTTACCTTCTCTGCTTTCATGATGTCTAAGTACTCCTTTTCTGCTAATTTAAGGTACGCTGTCACCAAACGACGCAGTCTTGTATTCATATCTGTTGGAAGTGGCCATCGCAAGTCAGGATTTGTTGAATTGGTTTTAGCTAAAAAGACTGTATTTTGAAAAAACAAAAACAAAAGAAAAGAAAAAAAGAAAAAATTTTGAAGTAAAATTGAGATAAATAAAATTTGTAAAACAAGTTATTAAGTCTTTGATCCATGGTGAATCATTCACACATAAAAGTAAAATTGCAAACCTTATTCTCAAACATTGGGAATTACATTACACACACTAACAACAGATGTTACCACTTGTCCACTTACCATCACTTGGATTCTCTTTCCCAGAAGCAGTTGAAATAGGCGAAGCATTGAGAGAATACGAATCCTATACAGTAATCACAAGTATTTATCACCAAGTCATATACACACAAAGGTAACATTTTTTCCATGAAGTTTATCGTAAATGACCACATTGGTATAAAACATTAAAACTGTTTTTCCACTAGCAACTTTTGACAAGTTTATGACATTACACTAGTGTTAGTATCAGTTAAACCTAATGAGAAGAGTTTAAAGATGCTAACCTTCTCCTCATCTGATTCCATGAATGAGTCATCATCATAAATATCCTTTTTGGACTTCAGTTTTTTTTTCCCCGTAACAGAAAATTCAGGATCACTTGGATCCTCAGATCTATAAAATAATAAATAACAAAGAAATCAATGATGCAGGCAATTCATTACAGAAAAATACATGAAAATGTGAAACCAGCTTAAAGTACTTTATGCAGTTATGAAAATCTTATTTTTTTTCATTAGATTCCAGAGAAACTCAATGCAGTGGTGGAACGTAAGGCTTGCACGATTGCCTCGGGCAAAAATCTTCCTTACGTGCATGATCGGCCAAGTGGAAATTTTGAGACATTAACCACGTTTTTGTTTCTTATAGATTTATAAATCATCAAATTGTAGATACTTATTGTTACTAACTACTTGTGAACAAATCTGTGAATATATTGCCTAATATACGATATCACAAACGATATCGCGATATACACCTGATGACTAGTATTTTATTTTATTTGTGGAACAAAAAAAAGAAAGAAAACGTTTCTATTAAGAAAGATTCTCTTGATCAAATTTTTTAGTAAAGTTTTTTCATTAAAAATGACTACAAGTTGGTTACATCCTGTCTGCCGGTAAAGAAAATCATTGTTTTTCTAATACATCACGTGAAAAGTCTACCTCATGCATAGAAAGTGGGTCTGTGGGAAGGATTAGCAACTTTTTTCAACACGAAAATTCCCCAAATCACTTTTCAAAAGCTAAATGGAACGCTGAAAAGATGTTTTTAAGAATATAGTAAGTAAAGTCCGTAGCAGTTGTTAAGAGGAAGTTTTATAGAAAGTGCTTTAATTTGGGAAAGTGAAAATTCAATCGGGCAAGCAAAATTTGTTAACACTCGACGGATGGACAAGCCTTGAAATTCTTACGTTCCACCACTGTAATGCATAATTAGCTAAGTTGATTTAAATTCTTCCCAAATGAAGCATCTGGAATCGAATGTTGTAAAAAATTAATAGTAAAAATTTGGAATGGACGATAATGTTAACAAACAAATGTGAAGCCACCAACATTAATACCTTTCTACAGATCCAGGATTGTTAATGCTGTCAGGAGAGCCTGGAGCTTTATCATTAAACTGCACCGGACCCAATTTATGATAGAAGGAAAGAGCAGGATCGTTACGAATAAGACGGTATTTTTCATAACCATGCTTGAAAGTTCCTATCAGCAAGCATTTATCAGCGGTAGCATCCCACCACGAACAAGGTAAATCCCCGTCAACAACTGATATATCCATGTTAATCTCATTAAAATGCTTCCCTTCGGAGATAGGTTGGTGGGCATCTTTAATAATTTCATTCTGTAGGCAGTGTAAAAGTCGGACACGTCCCATGATTTTGCTACAGTGATGTTGCAAATGTTTACGGTAGCCTACGTCGATGATCATTGTTTCAGGATCCACAGTCAACCAATCAGCATTGCATTCGATTAATGCTGGCTTACTGTATTGATGAGTTAGACGTCGAAGGGCATTTCTTCCACTATTGCCTTTACCTTTTCGACCTCTATTAGTTTTTGCGGGTGCTGAACCCAGTATTTGATTTGTGATGTCATGTTTATCATTTTTGGGAGGTGCCTTACTAATGGATTTATTTATCAAATCCTCAAAAAATTGCTTTGATCGTTCGTCAGCTTTGTAATAACGATAACAATAGGCAAGTATAGTTCTTGAAATAGCCTCAATATCTGAATGACGTACTTCCTGACGAAAGTGTGCATGAGAAATAATTTGCTGCCATCTACTCCAACTAAAACAGTAAAAGAAGAAAAAGTTGCGTAAAAGGTATGCAAAAATGTTTTAAAATGAACGAAATCATAGGAGATGTATGTTGATCAGTATATATTGGTCATCAGAAATCAGTAGTCTAACATGTGTAAAAAGCATCATATCAACACATTCAGGAAATTTATCGAAGCTAACAACAACAAAAACAACAACATACCCATAAATCAAAAGCATCTTTTCTACTTTAAAGCATTCCACTCTAGTCCATGCAGCTCTCTCGATTGGACCAAATTGTGTTTGTCCCTTCCCACCCCGACTTTGTTTGTGTGGCTCATAAGTTTCATCATCAGATTCTAAGTCCGACATTTCAACTGTTGCATCACCATCATTACCGAATCTTTTGGTCTGTTTACGTTTCCGTGGCTCGTCTACAATCAAATCATGTTCCTGAAAAAAGGTATATGTTTTTTCAACTTCAATAATAGGAATTTAATGAAATAACGTTATTTGACTTCCAAAACATCAAGCTTCAATTCTTTGAAACACCACCCTCAATATGAAGTCCCTTTAACTGTTTTCATGTATGTTTATGTCTGGTTATGAACCAATGAAATTTATGGATTACCTTTTCCAAGTCTTCTAAATCAACTGAAGCTTTCCTTGCCCATTTTTTCCAAAAATCTGGATCATCCAAATTGATATCTTGTCTTGCTTTGTCAGAAACAAAACTTGCCTGGAATGAATACAAAATAACAATATGTTCAAGCATGTTTTCACCAAGTGAAAGCCAAAAAGGATTGGTAAGCTAAAATTACCTTGGCAAAAGTAGAACCTTTTCCTTCACCCTTGATTTGTATAATTTGAGTGCGTCTCATTAAAATCTGATCAATATCTTCTTCACAAAACTTATTGGCATCTTCGTCGGTTTCCATAACTGCACCATAAGCACCTTTCTTCAAAAGATCTTCAACTTCCTTTTTAGTCATAGTTTGAGTACCAGACGAATCTTTAGAATTCATATTCTGTAGGACAGCTTTGTCTAATCCTAACTTCAAACTGGCTCTATCAAACATTTCACGTTCGTAAGTGTTCCTACATATAAGACGGTAAACCTTTACTGGCTTATGCTGCCCAATACGATGACATCTTGCCTGTGCCTGTAAATCATTTTGAGGGTTCCAGTCACTATCAAAAATAATGACTGTATCAGCCGCAGTAAGATTGATACCAAGCCCACCAGCACGTGTACAAAGCAAAAAGACAAAGCGGTCGGAATCTGGTCTGCAAAATCGATCTATTGCTGCTTGACGAACACTACCTTGAACTCCACCATCGATTCTTTCAAAGGTATATCGCTTGGCAACCAAGTAGTCCTCAATCAAGTTTAACACCTTGATCATCTGAGAAAAAATCAGTACTTTATGGCCGCCAAGTTTTAATTTGGGCAGAAGTTTATCTATAAGAACCATTTTTCCAGACGACTCTATCATTGCCTTTAGTTGTTTTTGGATTTTATCCGGATCATCAGGGCTTGTGAGATAATCCATCACTATCTTATCTTCAGCTCCTTTGATAAGAAACGGATGGTTACAACATTTACGAAGCTCCATCATAGTGTTCATTAAATTCGGCAAGTTAGAATACCCGCCACCTTTTACCAAAAATGAAAAATTTTTCTCTATTATAGCTCTGTAAAATTTCTTCTGGATTGTAGTCAGTTCTACCTAAACATGATTTTAAAAAAAGAATATGAGACACAAAAATCATCAGTCCAGTTTACCTGCATTACTTATAATGGACCATTCAAGTCTGCACAAAACTTATGACTTGTGGACAAATACAGCTATATTAAGAATTTCACATCTTTACCTCAACAATAGTTTCTTCTTTGTTTGGAATGTTTTGGTCAACATCTTCCTTGAGTCGTCTTAACATCATTGGTTTCAGAATCTAATAACAATAATTTGATTGAAAACAAACAGTTTTATAGCTCTCATATGCCACCTTGTGAGTTGTAAACACAAACAACTTAATCCACAGACCATCATACCTGTTGCAGTTTCTCAACTTGAGATTCACTTTTCAAGTTGCCAAATTCGTAGGAGAATGCCGTCTGAGAAGGAAATCTTGTAGGTTCCAAGAAGTTCAAAAGACTAAACAATTCTTCAACATTATTTTGTAGAGGGGTTCCTGTTAATAAAACTTTGTGCTCCATCCGCAAGTTATTAAGAGCCTCCATCAATTTACATTTCTGGTTTTTTAATCGATGTGCTTCATCAATTATGAGACAACGAAATGGTATAGTGCAGAGAAACGAGTTAGCACCTACAAATAGAGTTTACAAATGACATTATACGCATAAACGAGGGAAGTGAACTTGCCAAATAGTTTTCCTGTTAGGATTTTCAAGGAAAATATAAAATACTAGAAGATGAAACAGCTACTCTTAAAAATAAAACTTTTCGAGAACACTTACTTAACACCATCTCATATGTAGTAATTATTGCTTCAAATTTGTAAATAGATGTTATGAATTCGCCCTAAAAACACACATTGTAAAAATTAAAGGGGGATTTGTAACTGCTATTTTAGGAATGACCCTTTAATGTGTTGTGTACTTTTATATAATTTTTTTTATACTTTTATGGTAAATAAGGCTCCAGAAAATAAAGAGAAACACAGAGAATCCAAAGAAAAACTTAAACTCTATAGATGAAATGGTCAATTAAATATAGCCCTCTAAATTTTGGAAATATAATATAATAATGACTTCAATACAAAGCATATAATAGCAGCATTATTGAATTGCCTCTATAACTCTTGGATACAAATAAAATTTCAAAACCCTAACTTAAATATGTCAAAAACTATTGGGAAATCTTGTACTGCTCAGTTACAGGAAAGTTATCCATCAAATTTTTTTCAGTCCCGTCTTGAAACACCATCATCGAAATACAAGACAAATTCCTGGCCGAATAGAAAATCACGTGAAAAACCTTTACCTGTTCGTCTTTGTAATACATCTCGTATTGTTGGATGTTGTTCCTACTCAATGCACTCCCATGATACACAATAGCATTTATATCAGTCCAACTCTCGAATTCTCGCTGCCAATTTGCTATTGTTGATAGTGGCGCTATTACCAGAAAAGGACCACGTATACCATATTGCTGAAGTGAAGATGAGGTCAGTCACTGTAGTTTGATCAATTCCAACAACAATGAATACATAACATATGGTCAAACCTCTCCATAGCAAACACCATGAGGATAATGAGGTGTCTGATAATTAGAGGTTCTGACTTTAAGGAGAAAAGGCATTAGTTCCTTCAGAAAGTGGCCGCTATAGTGGTTTGACGGTAATGATGGCTTAACTTGGTATATCAAAATATCCTTCAAACACAATACAAATATTCAATTTGGATATGCATATCTCATACCTTCATAGCACATAACAGTGAAATACTTTGAATAGTTTTACCAAGTCCCATCTCATCAGCAAGGATACAGTTAATTCTAAAAGAAAGAGAGAGAAATCATTAACAAATACCACAAGAGAAATTTTAATGAAAATGTAAAAAGCTCGTTACTGTGGAATCTTGTACTTCTCAGTAGAGAAAGTTATACATCACTTTTCAGTCCCGTCTTGAAACAACATCATCGAAATACAAGATTTTTTCAAATAGTGCAAACTCCCAGCACCTTTTCAGGAAAGGCAAAGCTGTTCACTTTTTAAGGTACTATTATAAAGATCATTTTGTGACAATACCTCTTGAACCAGCAAAAACTTAACCAATTTAATCCTTCCAGCTGATACTCATGTAGTTTATTACTATTTTTATAGACTGACGTTTGCAGGAACTTCCTCCATTCGGTTTCATGTGGACGCGGAATAAACTAAAGATGTACAGCATACAAAGATGAAAAGGAAATAAGAAAGAAATCAAACATTTTAGAATTCAGAAACAAAAATATTGTGTTCATATATCCTCCTTTCCTATTATCATAGCCAGCTGTTTCAATAACTATTCTGTTATGTAGTCAGTAAACAGGACAGTAATACAGCCCATATTTTATAGCAGTAACTGTGCCAACGAACAGACGCCAAAATAATTGCCCCCAAATTCATGGATAGTTCACAAAAATGAAAATACAAAATATGGGATAAAAAACCCATAGAAAATGAAATTTAAAAGCAGAAGTGGTAATTTTAAGCACTGTAGAATATTGAAACTAAAATTGGTCCAAAACTGGCCCCAAATTAAATCAATTTATACTAAAACATGTTCATTTTGAAGAACTGCAATACTCACACGTCTCAGTTCTTCTGGAGGAGGTTTTTTAAGTTCATGGAACTGTTGTATAATAGATTCATCGATATTCATCTATAAATGAAAAATATACTTATCACAATTTTTTTAAAATACTACAACTAAAAAACTAATTCAGGTTGGTCCAATAACCAGCTGAACTTTTTGATACTTTCGCATGAAATACACTACAGAAATGGAAATTCAGTTCCTTTCCTTACCATGGAACCTGGACAGCAATGGAACAAGCTTTATCGTGATATTTCGAGACGTGAGAACCAAAATATAACACAATTTTTACCTGGAGCTCCCATGTGCTTTCTTCATATGGTAATGCTCTCCACTTGACCAGATAATGGTTAAACTTCTCGTTTGTGACAGGATCAACAGTGGTTTGCATGTCAAGCACTCGATCAATTTCCAAATAATCGGGATTAAATGGTTCATCATCCAACTATAGAAAAGATACTAAGATGAGTTCAGGTAAATCTAACATATCACAAATGTTTCATTAAATGACACATTACCTCATTAAGGAATGCATAACCAGTATCACGTTTTTGTTGATATCGTTTGACTTTTGCATGCACACGTTTATCTTTTTTAGCTAGCTGTTCAATAGTGCCCCATTCACAATGTAAATAAGAGCTGAAATCAAGAAAGAAGTTTATTTGTGTAAAAGTTGTGTAAAAAAGGTAACAGACAAAGGTCTGGTTAGTTTCAATCAATAAATAACATATTTATTCTGTATTTTTTAAAGTTTTATCTAGGCACATCAACAGTTTTTCAGTTTCAAATTAAAGACTGTGTTATTATAAATATAGCAAAAGCTGACATCATGATGATCTCAGCACATGACCATGAACAATAACAAGTGAGAGACAAGAAACAGAATTGTTGTACTGTTTGATCTTCATAAAAGTAGCACGTGAATTATCTTTGGTCATAAATATAAGCTACTATTTTTGTTGCTTTTAATGATGACTTTCATAGAAGTAACTGAAAGGTCTGCATGGGGAATGATGATGTCAGCATGAGGTGGTACCTCTGGTGGTATTTGTAACAACACATTGTCTTTAAGTCATCAAAAAAACTTCATTCAATTCAAACTATTTGAAGAAGACATTCTTATTAGTATTGTTATTATGAATTAATTGGTATACTTACTAGCCTTTGTACTTGACAAAAAACTCTTCAACCATTTTTGATTCCTCTACATTCTAAAAATAGAAAAAATGATTTTATGAAATCACAGACCTATCCAAATATTATTATAGCTTTGTCATTTCCCTATGATAATGGAAGTGAATTGTTCTTAGTGAGATGACCACATGGTCCCTCAGCTAGAGTCTTTTACAAGATTGCCTGCAGCAATGCTCTTTATATGAACAGAGAGTTAAAAGAAATATGAATTAATTCCACGAACTGTTTTAGAATAAATTTTTTTAAGTTGTAGGTCACATAAAATTATTATTTTTTCTCTATTTATCAATATTCTGATAGGATACTAAATGTTATTTAGTCAATCCAATGAATGGTTGTACAACTACACATGTAAACATGAAAAGTTGTATGTTGTAGAAGCCTACAACTGAAGTTCTAATATCAAGTTGTTCAACTGTTTCTATAATAAGTTGTAAGGAAATGTTCACATGCTAGAAAAAACCTTTTTTATCTCACTACACCACAGTACTTCAAACTAACCATAAAGAAGTTGTACAACCTGTTTGTTGGATTATGTAAAGGTAGTTTGTTTACTACTTGAGTCTGAATGTGAGCACATGAGATTCTGAGAAACTTTAGTTATACAACTTAAAGTTGGATAGTCTAAATCATACTTTAGTCATTCAAATCAACTTTACATTTTGCTTAATGTATTTGACTAAGGAACAATATTGTAACGTCTAGAAGCACTGACCTCTTGTTGAGTAGTCCTCATAGCAAGAATCTTTTCAATAATAGCTATTTCACCTTCAGCTTCCAAATTGGGTCGGTATGCCACCAATGCGTTAGCGCCACCAGTAATAACAGGCTCCACAGTTTTAACAGCAGTTTCCGCATCACTACCTTTGTTTTTATTTTCATCTTCATCGGACAAGTTATAATCAAAATCATCTTTATAATTCTTCTTTTTAGTTCTTTCTCGTAAGGAACGACGCTAAAATAGGTGAAAACATGCTACTTTGTTTTTGAAAAAGAAATATTCGCTCAAAATACTCCGCTGCACAATTGGAAATGTGTCAATAAAACCCTGATTTAAAAACAAAACAAAAAACATATATACCATAGCAGGATCAATGAAATTATCATCATTATCACCAGGTAGAAGTTCACCAGGAGCCAAAAGATCAAAATCATCTGGATCGAGCTCATGTGCTTTTTTAGATTCCTTTTCTCTTTTTTTTTTCTTATTCAAACTACCTAGTGGGCTAAACATAAAAAACAGTATTTAGTCAAATAGTAGTTAGTTCAGAATATTAACAACATTCATGTGAAATAATAGTAATAAAATTAAAAGCGGACAATACACAACTAAATTTGTCGAATTAAATTAATTGCATCCAATTAGTAAAATTTGAAAGTTTAGTGATACAGTTCCACTTTGTTGAAATTGAATTGTTCAATTTGCTCAACCGTCCACTGTTATTGGTGAAACTCATTTCACTACAATTCTAATGAAGCGGATTGGTTGATATGTTCAAATTTGATTGTGTATCACTTGTTGTATCAATCTACAATCTATCAAAAGGAATTATTAGACACTTACCGTCCAACTTTGCCTTTTCCACTTCCTTTGCCACCTTTTTCAGTCTTACCTTTGCCTTTTCCCTTCCTTGCATCTGAGAAAGGACCAGGAGCCATATTCCCATAGGTTGAAAATGTATTGGCGTTGGTAGAATTAACAGACACAGAGGTTGTGGGTGTTGATGTATTGGACATGAAGTCTGAAACCGACAACATGTGTTGCGGCATCATCACATTTGTTTGTGGTGCAAAGCGTGGGTGATGGAAAGGAAATGGCAAAAAATTATCTGGTTGTTTCATAGGGCGCACAGGTAATTGCTGAAAATATTGTCCCATACTTGCTGGAGAGAAGAAGTTTTGAAAGTGTTGCTGATTCATGTTTTGTATATGAGGATTCTGAAGTTGTATGTTCTTATGCTCGATATTTTCCTTTGTACTGCAGTCTAAATTCGTTAATAGTGGGTTTTTTTCTTCTTCAAGTTTCAAAGTATTCACAGTTGACATCGTTTGATTCATCGTCTGAGACTGTTTTGTGTCACCCTCATTTTTAATATCAGATAACGTGTCTCCACTAAACATTGATGAACTTGGAAACAGATCTGTTGTGCCACCCAAAAACACAGCCGGAAATAAACTATCAGCTTTCGTGTCGTCAGCCAAAAAATTGCCCTTACTGTCAAATGCATCTAATTCAGGGATATTCAAACCACCGTCAATCAATGAACTACTGGATAACAAATCCTGTGGCAGACTCTGATTATTGGAATGTAAATTGGACCCAGCATTTGATGATTCTGTAGTTGGTTGTGCCAATGTCTGTCCCATTCCTAATCGCAGTGATTGTTGTTGGTTCATGCTTGCTGGAAGTGATTGATGCAGAACTTGTTGTTGATGTTGTTGTGGCTGTTGAGATAAAGTTTGAGAAACAACAGGTGGTAAAGACTCCTGATTTTGTTTAGCTAGTTCATATTGTTGAAAGGTATTATGATACTGCTGTGTTAGAAGTTGCAGTTCATTGTTTTTTTGCGGATGTGTTGATTGTTTCAGACGACCCAACTGCTGTTGAATTTGTTCCATTTGTGAAAAGTATGGTTGGAATTTATTTAGACGATTCGTATTATCATTTTGTTTATTCAATTCCATAGACGATGTTGAAAGAGTTGGAGCCTGCTTCAAAGCGAAATCTGTTGATACAACATTAGAAGTTGAAGTGGCAAAAGTGGTAGTTGTTGTTGTGGTTACTGAAGTTTGAGAAGATGTACATGATTGCTGATCAAAAGAACTAACAGAGGAAGGCGTGCTTGGTCCAAAATGAGTTAATTTGGGCGATTGAGGAACAGGTATTGTATTTAACTTGGGAGACGGAGATATATTGTTCAATTCGTTAAAATTGAAAAATTCTGATCCGTGAAATGAAGTGGTCTGTCTCTGTTGTTGAGGAGAAGGAAAACTCATGCCAGGTAGATTCAAACCTCCTGCTGGTGAATTCAAGTTTATAGGTAATTGTTGAGTACCAGAATTATAAGTAGGGGTATCAGTATTATTTGAGAAAATCCTGTTGATGTATTGTTGAGAGTTAGTATGTGGTTGCTGTGGTCTTTGTGGCATTAAAGGTGCTTGGGCTCTTACCGGTGGTGCCTCATCTAGGACTGGCATTTTTCGAAATGGTGGTTGCTCTGCAGATGACATATGCTGCATATTATGCAAACGTATGGCTTCTGTTGTTAGCGTATTGTTCTGCATAGTGTCAATAGGATTTCTTGGAGGTGTTTGTTGGAGGTGTGGCATACTCCCTGGCATTCTGGAAGACCATGGTGACAAGTTTGGCTGATTATATCTTTGTAGAGCATAATTTGGTAACTGTTTCATTCGCATTCTATCCATCTGTTGTTGCATATTGTACATAGCCATCTGATCTTGCATGCTTTGCCCAGGAAGATATGAAGGACGTGGTGTTAGTTGTCTGGCAAACTGTTGAAGACGAGCAGCAGAATTTTCCATGGGATAAGGAGAATACATACCTTGGTAGTGATTAAACCGGGTCATGGGAGACTGACTAGGTGGAAACATTGACATGCCCATTGGTGGTCCATTAATCATATCCATGAAACTGCCCGTAGGTGGCATATTTTGAAAACCGGATTGATGGTTGTATGCATTTCCTCCCATAGACATGCCACTAGCAGGGTCGAAAAAATTCATGTAGTTAGGATTCATTTTTTTCTTTTACGAAACCTGAAATTCAAAGTAGAAAACTGAATGCCATAGCTCAATTTCCATGATATAAACTAGTATAATCAGTATGTGTGTTATCGACTTCTTTTCAAATGAAATGCACCTATATTGTAAGTTTTGAATATTATGAATCAAGCTTATAATTTTCATTGTATAATAACAGTTCATGAATGTTCTTTTCATGATTATAAACGTAATATTATTTCACATCCTCACCTTCACTCTAATTATCTACCACCACACTAATGTCTTTAAACGTAAGCTGTTTCGTTTTAAGAATTTTCTTTTGTATAGTTGTCATCCCACGGGCTACAATATAAACAACACTTTATTATTGCAGATACTTTTAAATAACTTTTTACGAAAGTTATTTTGAGGGAATGTGATGCATAAATAGTTGCATGTTTCAGGTATGTGTGCATGGGCAACCCGCGATGCTCGTGCAGCTCATCGGTGGTATGTGAGCATGCCTCCTGGAATGGGGAAAAACTGACCCGTAAGAATGCCATGATGGTAGTCATATTTAAGCTGAATTGATAAGAGTGATACCTAGTACTTCTTTTCGCATAGATATGGCGATGAATCTATGAAACATTCGTTGTAAACATTAAGTAAATTAAATAATCTTCTGTCCTCCATGTTATTCAGAACATGCTATTCGTTCCTTTTCAAGATGACATGCTCCTCAGAATCGTTATTAAGAACCAATTGAAATTAGTTATTTCAAAATATACCCGGATGATGCCCCCAGCTAACATTTACGAGACACAACCTAGTGCGATGGCTATAACATTTGTAAACAAATACTTCAGAAAACAGCAAGTACATTTTTCCAAATATTAACTGTCTGTATTTTATTAAAACATTATTCTATAACTTTATCATAAACTTTGCTTACTCAAATGCATTCATAAACGACTAGAAATGCTTCTCAAATATCACGGAGTTAACAAGCATGGAATCTACATTGCTAATCGAAAGTTTCATTGAGCTTCCGGGCCGTATCATTAAGGGCCGTTTAGTTTGTTTTCAGAATATTTCTTTGATTTCTTTGCGTTAATGTTGTTTGGTTTATCTGCCACAATTTAATTTAAAATCCTAGTTCGAATTAGTCTAAATTTCATTGTGCACAAAATTTTCGGAAGAAATTTCGGATGTATCACTTGATCCTAGCAAATGAGCACTGCTGCTGTTAAAAACTACGAAATCTATTTTATTAGTTTACAAAATGTTGTAAAAGTGTATGAAACACTGCATGCAACATTTCTTCCTGCGATCCGAATTTCTCTGTCAATAACGAAATCAAAACCTCGAAGAAATTTTTAAGTGCTTTTAATTCCTTTGTTGATATAATTTCACTACTATGTGTAATTAATTTTAATAAATAAAATAAGGAAGTTTTAATTGGAGAGGTAGCGCATGAACAAAAGGACGGGTGTAGAGGAAAATCCCTGCTCTGCTAAATCTCCTTATACTCCTTTCATTGAAGATATCTGATGAATTCGAATTTGAAACAACAACAATTAATCGGAACGCTTACTGAGAAGCGGGCGTATCATGATGAGGAACATTTTTCCATCACCACCACGACGTAAGTGCACTTGTGACCAAACATTTTGTAACTATTGTGCAATTGAACAGATTAATCCCTCAACGTCTTTCACACCACCAAACGAACGTTTTCTGCTACTGCTAACCAAACACACGTATAGAAATTTACCGCCCCCTAGATTTTGTCGCAGTAACGAGTTCGCTGCTGAGGCATGGTAAACGTAAAAGAAATTTGAAGTATTGTAGAGCTGTTTTCTCAGTGGCTTTAATCACACGGTATATATTAAAATTAGACGTTTATTACATTCGCTCCACGACAGCAATCGCTAAGTTTACCTGTTGGAAGCTATTATAGTTGGTGATTTATAATGTCCGTTAATATTTTATCTCCATCATAATTTGCTACATACCGGATAATGCACATACAGTCAACTATTGCGCTATTCTCGAACATCCGTTACCTCGAACAAAAATCTTGGTCCCTTAGTGAGGTGTTCGTCTCCTTCCCTATCTTGAACATTTTACTCGAACTTATATAATCGTCCAAGGGACGGTCTCCGGGTGGACAGGCCAAGTTTGCTAGTTATTCTCCATTAGTGTTTCTTTTCTTCATCAATTTTGGATATACCCATCTACCCCGCATATAAGCCCATGGGCCTATAAGTGAGTTTTAAGCGATTTTGGGATTTTCGATCTGAAAAATACTCTCGTTTTTAAGCCCCGCGCAGGGGCCTGTAATTTTTTAATGCTTAAAATCGCAACTGAGACCCACCACGAATTAGGATATGGAGAAAAAAGATACTTTTCGACTTAAACTTTTATATTATAGCACAAGACGATTTAATCGAAAATGCTTGCTGTTTTATGCGGGAAAAGGCAAAATAAAAGAGGGAATGGCTTAGAGGTGCCATGTAAATACGTTTTTTATAGGGTCCGATGTTTATATGAAGAAAGAGGGCCCTTATAATACTAGATATTGTGCAAAGAGAGAAATCTTTTTAATACGACTCTTCTTTATCCCCGAAAATAAAAAATTCCTCTCGCATATTAGCACTGATGGGCTTATACCCGGGTTTAAGCCCATGGGCTTATAAACAGGATGGGCTTACATGCAGGGTAGAAGGGTAAGAATTTCATAATATTGGTATCGGGCATCTGATTGTCTGTGTTATTTTTTTGACTTACTCTTCCCATTTTGCGCAACCTCGTCCCTAGGGGGTTTCTTGTCTTTTCGATAAACTGGACACGGCAAATGGAATGGAGACGATCAGTGGCGAATCTAGAGTTATTCAAAAAAAAGTGGAGGAGTGCAGTGTCATGAAATTTCTGTTAAAACTTAAGTGTTGATTAGGCCATTTGCACGTTTTTCTTTTATAGTCTTAATGACCTTACTCTCCTCCATAAATTTCGACTAGGTTCTAGATCCGCCTCTGACGATAGGTTGCCATATTTGCATTGTAAACGTTGAGTGAATTATATAGTACGGTTTCGAAACCGAAATATTTAAATTGGTTTTAATTACGCGTTTTCTATGCCAGTCTGATGTAGAAAAGATGTCGATATACTTAAGTTGTTCACCTGAGAGAGAGATCAAATTCGCTGCGACAGATTTGTGGAAGAGTGATAATAAACTTCTACGAACCAAAGAAGGACACCGGTTTAATTTAAATTTAGTCGGGGGAAAAATAACAGAGTCGGAGAAAAATTTAGTCACTTTTCCAAAGTTTGTCACTTTTCCCCCCGACCAATTTTTCATTTTAGTTAAAAATGTCGGGTTTAAAAATGGTCGGGGAAAAATTTAGTCATTTACAAAAGACAAGATCTCGGTTTTAGCAGGGATATATTTTTCTCATATGAGCCTGAAATGTTATGTCTACTCTCAGCAAAATTGCATGTTCATTGCTTTGTTTATAAATCATTACGTCATACATAGACCAACATAAAGTAGTTCTTTTGAATGAAATCTTTTGATACAATGAACTCCCGGTTATTCAATCAAAACCTCCAACAGCAGTTGAAAATTGATTCGAATAAACGGGGGAGTTCGAACAACTGAAAAGTTAATCAAAATGACAAATTTAAATTTAGTATTTATGTTCCTGAAAACTTAGGCATGAATTTAGAAATTATTGAGACTGGAGCCAAATATACCAAGTATAGGCAGAGGCTGTTAACATGGCTTGATAATAAGAATAGTATAATTGGTCATTTACCCAGAGGAAAAAGAGGGAAGTTCTTTATAAAATCTGATACTTTGGACCCTACTTGGGTCGTTAAAGAAAAAGTTCGCGAAAAAGCCGTAAATTAAGCCAACAACGTAATGAGAATCCTTTGAAAATTAAGCCTCAAGGGAATCTTGTATAATGGTGAAAGTTTTAAGAGACTGTAAATGTTGATATTCAAAGAAATGCAATAGTTACTTTTGCCATTTTTTTCATCTACGGACAGTCAGGATGTTTCGAAAAATTCCAAGAACTGATTTCAAATTATTTCGAATAAAGGAAAGTTCGAGTCTACTGTATTTTGGGCAGTTGTCCCATTTCCTCGGAAATTTTTATTCCATGCAACATCCTTTAGTACCAAATACGGATCTGAATCCCTTCATTTCCCAACCATGGCGTGAAAAGCTTTTTTCATTAACCGGAAAATATCATAAAATGAAAAGACAATAAAATGAGGGTATACCATCTTTTTTAACCACACAAAAATATATACAAATAAATAACTTGCAACAAAATGAAGCAGAAGTACTAGTATTGCCTGATATATCAATTTTCCAAGAAACAAACTGAATTTTAGTACCCAGAAGAAACTTTCGACAAGAGCTTTCAATCTAGTCACCGACACATGTCGGTTCCCACCAGACGTTTATTATCCCTATCGGTTATGTTAAAAAGTCATTGGGGAAAAAAATGTTCAAGGGTAAAAGGAATTGAGCTTGATACCAGGAATGGTTTGACAATATCATAACATAAACTTCAAGCAATTCAAAAATCAAACGTTAAATGAATGTTCATAAAAATAATGTCAAACGCTAATAAACGCCTAGTGAGAACCGACCTTTACTGATTTCTTAACTTTGCTAAGTTAAAAACGATGTGGACATTGAAACCGAGGCTCAACTGGGCCATAAAATATGTTGTTTAACAGAAATTTGGCAAAGGTGTATTAACGAAATGATGACATCATTTAATACTAAAATAAGCATGAGTGAAGGTCAGTTTCTATTCAGCAGTTTCGCCCGCTCGCTCGAAAAAAAACAACGCTACTGGCGCAATAGAGCTGGAATTATGTTCGAGCCGTCGGATGCAGTCGGAAAAAACAACGCTCGTGCTCATCTAAAATTTTTGATTTCGTTGTTTCCGCCTGTCTATATCAACCAATCAAATTTTAGAAAACTCTGTGATAATTAATTTATTTCTGAACAATAATAACTTCTTTTTGTTTTGACAAGAGAAAAGATTTTCGAAAAGACATTGAGATTTTTTAATGTGCACGCTTAGGTGACTAACGGTCGCTCGCTCGAACGATATCGGTGAACGGAAACTGACCTAAAACGGTGTAGAGAAGCTGATCATAGCGGCAATATTAGAACTGTTGCTTAGAAACAAGCTGCTATTGTAAAATGTACATAAGTACTGCTTAAATGTTTTCTAAACGAGTAAAAATCCATGCAATATCGTATTTAAAAATTTCACGAAAATATATTATAAACAATAAGCCGGTTTTCCATTTAGCGGAATATTCCGCTTGCAGTCTAGCGACTATATTTTTTAAAATAAATTCCGCGCAATTTCGTAGGATCAAGTTCAACTTTTCCGCAAGCCAATCAAATGGGCCAATTAGTGATTACGTGGAGAAAACAATAGCCTCCCTGCACTGAATATTCCGTCAAGTGGAAAACCGGCTGCAGTCATCAAGCGTGTCCGGAGAATCACCCGTCGGAAAACCCGATTGTACGCACCCTGTATTACTTAGAAGAAAAGTATTCTCTTTTGATGTAGCTACAAACAGGATAACACGGTCGGGATTCTTTGGTGGCAATCTCCCGGAGGTGGGTTGGGTTGTAACTCTCCGTGTACCGCCATTAAGAATTCGTATGTACACAAGCAAAGCAAGCTCTAAAATTACCAATCTTTTAAATATTTTAGAAAAATAATTTAATGTGAATTCAAAAACATTTTCATTCCTACCAAAACTCCTACTGCAGGGTGTCCACTCATAACAAAAAACAAAAACGAAATTAATAAGAATTTCCCAAAATTCTCAAACAAGAGTATTGAAAACTTAAACAAGTCATTTTCTAAAAAAAATCTAAATTCCCTGACTTTTCCCTGAAATCCCTGACCACATTATTTCCCCCTGACCACATTATTTTCCCCTGACCACATTATTTCCCCCTGACTTTTTCCTGATTTCCAGAAAAGTGGCCACCCTGTTCTGGTAAGCAACCTTTAAAAATTCCTTCTAAACAGTATCACTGGAAGCCACAAAAAAAGCTATCTGTGTGAATGATCCAAAATGAAGAGTTCCATACGCAAATGGAAGTTTTCGTAGAGTGCAGCCGGTAATGTTGGACTAATTGGATCAAATTGGTAACCATTTTTGAACAGGTATATCAAGCTCGATCTCTACATCTGGTAAACATCTAAAACAGAAATTAGAAAATTTAATCATAATATCGATAATCAAGTAAGCCATCATCTGAACAAGAGAGACATAATTTATCACTATGACTCTTTTATTCATACGTTTTAAGAGACCTTCAACTTAGTGAGAGACTTATAGTTCCATCCGAACATGCTCTGTTTTCATTTGAATCTAATCATCAGATAACATACTTTGTGCGAAAGAGTTCAGGATGTTTTAACTTTTCTAGTCGTAACGTTTCAGTAGCTTTCAGATTTCTAGAAAGACAAGATCACAATTAGGTAGAACAGTAGGCGTCAATAAGACAAAGTGCGCCCATATAGTTTAAGCGACAACTTGGTGAATGGTTGTTTTCTAGAGGGCGTCTATAAAAACAGGTTTCACAACCAACCGGGAACGTCAATTGAACTACCTGATGTCACGTGATAGCTGCTCGATTTCGTTTTGATGCTTTTCATATTCTTGCCTGTGGAATGCAATCTCCTGTAAAACATTATCATTATTGATGATTACCCGGGAAAGCCTTGTCAATTCTGATGGCACTGTTATCAATGAGGGTCCTGCGTAGGAGGTCCTAGAACATTTAAAAAAACCCAATTCGGCTGCGGAAGCTACAGGTTCGCTTCAATCCCTTAACTACGCAACACTCTAAGACATCAATCCAGCTCGCAAGCCACATGCAAAGTGAAGTGAATCGATTCACACTGTTATAGTCGCTGACATTAGCTCCCGCTCTGGAGCCGAGCACCCATTCAGTTTAAAAGGTCAGTTATAAAAAGTAGAATGCCTGCGCAAACAATATCTTTTACCTTTTTTAACAAACTATTACTCTGAGCCATTACTCTGAACGAAACATCCATTGATTGTATGGCAGTCTAGTAGATGGAATAAAGTAACCATGACAATATAGGAACAAATATGCATCACTGGAGAGAGAGAGAGAGAGAGAGAGAGAATGTGACGAAAGTATACGCAAATTAGATGTTTATTCCCAGTCTTTTCTGGTTATATGGAAGACTTGGGAAACAACTAATAAAGGAAACTAAAACGAACAAATTTGGGTTTTTTTTATCAAGGTCCTGTTACATGATAAACTATGCTCAAAACCTATTAAATATAGATTAGTTTATGGAATAGTTTATTGTGTACCTTGTCCTAAATTATTCACAAAAAATCAATTTCTATTATGAAAAAAGTTTTTACTTTGAGCATAATTTTTCTAACAGTTTATCGTCTAACAGGAGCTTTAGACATAAATCAAAAAATTCATATGTTGGAAAGCAAACAGTGATCAAATCATTTGAAGAAGAAACAACAACAAAAGGTGTGAGGTAAACAAAAACAAATACAGGGAGGGGAAATCAAAATCTATCTACCAAGTCAAACGACAAATAAAAGACATTATTGGAAGTAACATTTTTAAATTTTGTGTCTTTCAATCACAATCATGTACCTATCGAACATACCTCCACATGAGATGTTTTGATGCTCTCCTCCCTACAGACAAAATCTGATACAAATAAGTCCTTTCCTTCAGAAGCAATTTGAGCCAAAGATGTCAACTCGTCATCATATTGCTTTTCAAGTAATTCAATTTCACTTTTCAGTAGTTTAATCTGTTCAGCTTTTTCAGGGTAGTCCCTCTCCTAAAAAACAATGTATCAAAAGGACGAAAAAATTCTTATATTGGTGCAAATCCACAAAGAACTTTATATTGTATGTCAGACGAATTACCTTATAATCAAGCAGAACTTTTAAAGCTAGCTTCTGTTCGTTTAATTGTAAATCTAACAGGTTCACCTCTTCTTGTAGCACTATGGATGGGAGAAGAATGGTAACATAAAGGTAGTCAAAATGACTCACAGAAGGTAGTCCTACTACGGACTACGGATCATATCTCAGCTGATCATCGATATCACCAATGTTAGAACAAATATCAGATGTGACTTTGGCCAATGAAATTAGTGTATTGTTGGGGGAAAAACAAACAATTTTCTATGCAAGTAATATATATAAGGTCAGTGCTCTGTTTTCTGTCATTGGACCTGACGAAAGTGCAACAAAGTGGTTTGTATTGAAGGAGCTTCAACATTAATCATAAAACAGCTTAACTGCCAATCTGTCATCAAAATGTCATGCTGTAAACCATATTAAATTTGTTTGGGTAAGTGAGCATGAGGTTAAGTGAAGCCTCATTTTTTTAAAAATGCTGGAAACTTTTCACTGAAAAATGGGATGGTCTTAAATTGGCAGATAAACACACTCAAAATAACCGTCACTGATAAAGGCCATAGGAGTCAACCAACGACAACAAATTCCAGGACTTGTTCAGGACTTTCTTTTAACATTTTTTAGGACTTTTTGATGTTTTACCAGGAGAAACTTAACTTGTAGTCACAAAACAAAAGACTGATACTCCAACGGAGGAAAAGTATGCACATAAATGCATACACTAAAATCGTTCTATAAAACCAGTTGCTGAATAGAACCTAGAAAATTTGTTTTTGTTGTTTAATATCGATGGACAGAGGGTAATACAGAAAACTAATTTGAGGATCACTAGCAGAACAAACGATGTGAGCTTTTCCAGCTAGGGGTCTGGGGGCACGTTGTGAACAGGCCCAATAGGGTCCATGGACAAAGTAAAAAAGCATAATATGACCCCCCTAATGTAAACACGCTGAGTGAATTCGTGAAGGGCTCAAAATAATGTCCCCAGGTTTACCGATCTTCAAATGACGCTGCGTTTTAGCACCTGATTGAGGGAACATGACGTGACTTACCATTAATTCCTTGCTTGTTTCTATGTTTGACATTGAGAAATCCTTTTTCCTGTTCCTTAATGTTTTTTTCATGCAGATTTTGAAGAACAGAAAAACCAGTCTTAAAAAAAAAGAAGAAAAAAAAGTTGAAGGGTGAACATAAAAAATAAAAGCCACGAATGACTGCTGAAATCTCAACAACTTTACCTTATGCGTGATACATGATGAAATTTATCTAATCAAATTTGTTGAATTCTATATGTTTGATCATGTATCAGCAGATTTCAGCATGTTCGATTTTAACATTTTAAAAGTTGAACATGTTCAACCTTTTCAATTTGTTGAATTATGTTGATTTGTCAACCAATCACAAAGTTGATTAACCAATCACATTATGTCACGGAAGTGTTTTAAAATAAATTGAGGGAATTGTCAACAATTTGATTTCTACAATTTGGAACTTTTTTTATCACTAAACTTTCCAATGCGACAAATTGGATTCAACAAATTGGATCGTGTACTATTGCCCGCTTTTGTGCCACATATTTACATGAAATGTATAGTTAAAGCTTGGTGTGCATAAAACAGAACAATCTAAGACTTAAGACAATTCTATTGAAAAAAGTATTTTTATTAAAACAGCAGGTAATATTGCTTGCCATTCTGATAGAAAACAGTCATAGATGTTTTGAAGATTTTTCCCACTGGGAAGGCGGCTTAGCGTTGAGACAATCTGTGAAAATCAAGCTTGACAATGTCCTGAACCAAGGGTGGTATTATTATATTATTACTATTAATGTTTACCCAGGATAGCCTCTTCAGTTCTGATATAACTGTTATCAATGACGGTCCTGCGTAAGAGGTCCTAGAGCATTTAAAGCCCCCGTTTGGGCTACAAAAGCTGCAGACAACCCCCTTAGATATCCATCCCGCTCTCAAGTTGAGTGCTGAGCTAGGTGGATTGATTCACACTGTTATAGTCGCTGGCATGACTCGGCCAGGATTTAAACCCTGACCTCCCGCACTGGAGGCGAGCACTCTACCACAAGACCACCAGTCGTTACAAAAATTCAGATATTTTCAAAGAAATTCAGTGTTTATAGTTAATTCTTTTACAGTTTAGTGCAAAAGAATGATAAAAAAAAGATGAAAACATTATTATGTTCAATGCATTATCTCACATGAAAATAAAAAGTCAGTGACTGATTAAAAGATTTGAAGAATGACCACTAAGTTCTCTTAATTTTCAAATAATTTACCTTAAGGCCTAAATAAATAACAAAAATCTTGACAACTTACTTTGTATTCTTCGTATCGGGTCAACAATTTCCTCACATCAGTATACTAGGAGAAGAAAGCGACATGAAATGATCAAACCAAATCAATTATGTGCAAAGGAGATTTTCCAGACAAAATTTATTCTCTTCATTGTAATGATTTTCAGGGCATCAGTGAACCGCAAGAGAGTGATAGGTATCCATGAAGCCGATTTTTATAATGTTTTATAATTATGAAAGTAAACAAAAAATCAGGATAACTTGTTGAAATCTTTGAAGGCCACAACACATGACCAAATCAAATTGACAATTGGAATTGATAAACGACCGAGAGGCACGAAAACGGTTGCAATAGCCAGCCTGTGCCATTGCATAATTTATGTACACTTAAAGTTTTTCTGCCAAAAATACCAAAAATTGCCACTTGTATGAAACAAAAGAAACTAACAAACCAAAGTAAGAAAGTAAGAAAAAACAAAGAAAAATTAAATGTTTTGTTTATCTGTACATTGTTCTCCACATGGACATGTACAAAGTTAACTTTAAGGGCCAATTTTCACAGAGAGAAACCATAATATAATCATTGTTATATGTTGTTTATTTCATCCGAAAATGGGTGTGGCAGTTTGCTTCGTTTTTTTGGGTTTTTTATCAATAAAATATCAAAGCACTAGAAATTGATTGATATGGTACAATCTATTATAAAAGTTTAGACATTTCTCTCTAGTGTAGATGGGTGAACGCCTATCTTAAACATGGATTTCCACTGCATTGCAACAGTGAAATATTTGATCGTATATCTCATGATGTTTGTCAATCTTTTCGTGAATTGCGGTTCTAACAGGGTGGGCACTCATTAAAACCAAAGTAATCCCAGTATATATCAGTTTATTTCCCAGTATTTATACCAAAATCAAAGTATATTCAACAATGATTTCACAGTATGTAAACCAATTCTTCTTCAATTTACTAGTTTCACTGAAAAACATAACTCTACTTCCCCATGTCGCTGCATGCACTCAATTTTGAACTCATGAATTCGAATAGAAACGATAAGCACAAGTATTGGAATACTATTTTAAAGTAAAGTCTATTAGAATACAAACACGCAGGGAAAAGTTTAGGAGAAACTCCAGGATTCCCAGTATCACCAATAGCAATATCCCAGTAGATCCCAGTATCACCAAAACCCCAGTATGAGTGGCCACCCTGCTTGGTAAGTACTTTGTGTATCACTACCCATGAAAAAGACCCGGGCCGTTGATGGTCTAGCTTTCTTAGAGATGTCGGGTCGTTCTTTAAAATAGAGATACACGAAGTCATTTTCCCCTTGTTTAAGGTTAATTCATTGTCACTTACCACTTGGTCATCATTTGATATTATTTCATCTCTGATCTTCAAGTTCTCTTTGACACTACAAACTTTGTTAAGTTACAACATGTTCCAAGCTAACTCTACAGACTCTGTCTCCTACAGTTTTAGGTTTCCTAAATTTAGGTTTCAAAAATAATTAAAATGAAAACATATGGTCAAACAGAACATGCAAAGAAAAGATACAGCCAAATATATCTTCTTTTCAACCATAACAATGTTGCTTTCTTTTCTTTAATTTGAATCTACATCAAAATTTTGATTATAAAAGAAATACGATCAACCTAGCACTTCATAACAAACCATTTAAAGTAGCTGTTCTTAATTCTTTAAGTACATCACTTGTCATTGACTTTACCATGTGTTTGTTTACACTAACTATTGATACCAACAAAATACTGTACTGCCTTTATTGGTCGCCCCTGGGGCCTTTGTTAGTTAATAGTTTGTTCATCCTCAAAGGCACGCATGATCACAATAACCGCTATTAATAAAGCTTACAACAACTAGTTAGTTTATTCTTTTAGTAAGATTCAACTGAAATTCATACAACCCTCTAATGCCACGAAAGTAAAATGGTTTTCTCTCGTAGCTTATTTTCAATTTGTATTAAGTTTTAATGTTTGTTTAAATGTTTCTATTTCACTTTCACAAGTTAGTTTCTATGTTGTTTTACTCCCTGAAATGCAGTGTTTCAAGAGCGAATCCAATCAATTCTGACATTCTAATTTGTAACAACAAAACGGTGAAACCTTAAAAGATTTCTGATGTGTTTACTTGGGTAAACGGATACTTACATTTTTATGTGACATATCATTTTTGATGTTTACCTTAATCACACACTGTGTTTGTTCACATTTTATTATTTCATCAGAAAGAACTTTGGCTTTCACTTAATGAGAATTTTTTAGCATTTTCAGCTGTTTTTCAGAAATCCTTCTGCCTGTAATAGGCATCTCGTTCGTTTTTTTTCTCATCTTCTTACTGCCCAAACCCACGCAAGTTTTTTTCTAAAAATTCATCGGTTTATACAGCTAATTTCTGATGTCTGATTGGCTGCAAGGTCTAGTAAGCCTACTTAAACGATGAACACAGACTGAAGTTCACTTTGTTTTCTTATCTATCCAAAAAAGTCTTAAAAAATGGAGCACAATTTACGCTCAAACTTCATAAATACTTGCATAGCATTTGAAAACGGCTTTAGATATCGAAATATTATTACAGAACGTTAAATATAGAAGAATCTATGCCCTGGAAACTTTTAAACTTCTTTACATTTAAATACTGACTGCTTGATATGTTAAAAAAAGTTTGATGGATAACGAAGAAGCTCCACTCTTGAAAGTGTGTTGTTTACTAATGTACTGAAACTTGAAAGAAAAAGCTTTTGAAAAGGTAATTCCTTTCATTTACTAGTGGTTTTATAGCGAATTATTATATCGCGTGGCAGTGCTTGGTATAACATGATTTATATATACAGCTTTCTGGATATGCATAGCACAGCTTCCACTCTAGATCTGGGCTGATTATTTTTTGTTATTCATTGTTTTGCAACTTGAAATTCATAGAGTTTTGAATTTGTTCTTTATTCTATAATTTGGTAAAATATTTCTTGTAGTGCTTTGTCATCATTTAAAGGTAGGAATATAGATTCTTTCGGTCGGTCTATGAAACATTGTATATATGCTTTTCTGACATTTTTCAAATGTTTTAATATGTTTCCAAGGTTTACATGTTAATTCAAGGTAAACGTATACCTATATATTGGATATAAGGTTCAATGAAAAGACAATTGTTTCTTCAATACTCAGAGTTTCATGCTTTGAACAATCTTCAGTTATACTTGGATATATATATTCTCTTTTCGAAAACCATTCAAATTTTATCTTTTGTTATCTTGATACTTCTTTGCTTTAATATTTAGACCGTCATAAAATATATTATTGTTTCACAACATTCCAAGCTTCAAATATTTATTAGTTGGTTGTTGGTCTGTCTCTCTCTTGTCAGGATTTTTAGATTTAATTGTTATATTTGACGAAACCCATTCAACTTTTGTTTTTTATTTCTTTCATGTTTTTGAAGTTCAATTTTTAATGCGACTATGATCTGTTGCTTTCCTGACATTATTCTTATTTATACTGACAAAACGGTGAAGTCATAAAAATATTCTAATGTGTTTCCAATTTGTACGTTTTCAAGGTAAACATATACGTATACTTCATATGCTTTTTGAAAACCGTTCAAATTTTATTTTTTGACATTTTTGATATTTCTTGACATCCATTTTTATAATAAAAATTACAAAAAAATAAATAATTTCAAGCGGAATTTATAATTTTAAGCGGTAGTCGGTCCAGCAACATGAAACTGTATTAACCTTAATTGTGGACTGTGTTCGCATTTCATTCATCAGAAAGAACTTTTCAGCGGTTTTGCAGAAATCCTTCTGCTTGAAAGGGCATCTTGTTTATGTTTTCTTCTGGTTGCAAGTGACTGTCTGTTATTTTTGTTATGCTGAAGATGAGAGAACATTTTTGTTTTTGTTCCCGAGGTATTTTTGAAATTTTACTTGAGTTTTTCCAAACCTCTCATTTGAGATTGTAGTCAACTTTTTCAACAATAAAGCCGGTTTTCCACTAGGCAGAATATTCCACTTGCAGTTTAATAAATTGCACCAAAATATATACTTATTTCATATCTTCGAAGACAACATCTTTCTATTTATTATTAATATTTTCTTTTTCATAGTTTGTAAATGGTTCCCTCACTTTATGTATTCTAGCAAAAATATTTCCTGTCTTGCAGTTAACATCAAGTACCAGGTGGCATATAAACATAAGGCAAATCTCCACTAGGCGGAAAATGTTGCGGCGAACTATTTCTATTGTTGCAGCGAAAAGTAGAAATGGTTTATACTTTTTGTTCAATTTACATTATTTGCCGCGACTTCCATTGTTTCTGAGATGGACAAAAAGCTACTTTTACAGCTTCTTTTCTGCCTAGTTGAGATTCGGCTTTAATCTTTCTATATTTTCGAAGTTTGATCTTCTTAACATGTTTTCTTCATGTTTAGTTCTTGTAAAGCGCCGTAAAAGAAAGACTATGAATATAAGTATATAATATAGTATAATATATGGTATAATATACAATACTAAAAAATGGGAAGTTATTTAATAAAGCTGTATTGTAACTTTCTAGAAACACAAGTTTTATGTAAAATAATAAATAATAAATAATCAAGCGTGCACAGCACCGTGAAATTTGTGACGTGTTTGAGGATGAGCAAACTATAAATAACAGTGGCCTGACGTTTAATTAATTATTAAGGTTCCAGGTGTGGTGCTTTTTGGAGGGCAGGACTTATCTATTCTATTCTTATCTATATTCAAAAAGCAAAAGTTTCATTATTTTACATGGATTACGATGATATGATATTATGCTCAAATGTTTTATTCAAATTCTGTTTTTGATATTGTACCTGGTCAGCGACATTGAAAATAAACTAAGACATGTAAAATTTCAAAAGCTATTCGTAAGTAATACTTACATTGTCAGCGATATAATATTTATTCCTAATTAATTCCTGAATTAATATTTTATCGCTGATGATGTAAGTGATACTTGCAAATAGCTTTCGAAAATATAAATGAATTTCAAATGTATAAGTTTTACTTTTAGTGTCGATGATAGCGGCCGAAATGTCTTTTGTTTATTATATGACCATAAATGTATCAAATTCTATTAGTATTTCTGATAAGGGCCACTTCATTGCTGCCCCCGATATAGGGTGGTGTTTATTTAATTAATTACGTGAGGAGTGCCACTTATTTAAAGGTTTTCTTATCATAGGAAAAGTTTAAGGAATAATAAAATGTCCAATCTTACACTAACCCTTATCTTTTAAAATGTACATCATATTGAATCATACCTTCAGTAAATGAATAACAGCAATGTCCTTGGATTTTCTTCTTTCAACTTTCAAAGTCTTCGATGATTGAGTGACTGGATTGCTATGGTGACAACGAGTTGAGCATTCTTTTTGGAGAATTGAGGGCAGCTTTGTATTATTGTTGATATGAAGTGGTGTTTCTGAAGGAGAACTTGTAAAACTTCTACCGCTACCTGGCACAATTAACGTTCTAGGTAAATGTTTGATAATGAAATACTATAAGGAAATTCTCTGTAGAGTTCCATGGAGTTGCTGAAAGTTAGAGAAGGCTTACCCCTGTTTCCTTTCCTTCCTCTGCCATTTTGAATAATCTATATTATTAAACATCGTTGCATGTTTTTCATGGATTTTTTCTTTGAAAATTATTTTCTACAACGATAACACAGTGTAACAAATAAGGACCTCTTTCTGAAAACAAAAACTTAATATTCTGAAAACACCTGAAGATTTAATATGATCAAGATACACTGGAATCTCGATAAAGCGGACATCTCTGTATAACAGACACATATCCCATATATGGATAAATGGATTTACAGTCAAATTCTCATAAGGTACAGTCTCTATAAAGCCAACTTCTCTATGAAAAGGACATCTTTTTATGCACCAATGGTGTCCGCTTTATGCAGATTTCACTGTATTTACATTTTCATGTCACACAACTGGACCAAATTATATGACACAGGTCATCAACAGGCCTGGGCACAATACACTATGCGATTTTTTGGCATGCAATTGTTTGTTTGCGAGAAACTATATATAGTGTATAACAAGATTTTTTGGCCCTTACAAAAAAATTGTATGTTACTTTGAAATAAACTCGACATGTTCAATTTTCTAAGATTTTATCTGTATGGAATCAGAATTTGCATAAAGAACATTTAATTTCAAAAACCTGAACAAAGAAGAACATTTGATTGTGTTCTGAAATGACTGTTTAATTAGTTGATGAGAAAATACATTAAACAAGTAATTCATATAGAATACAAAAAATTGCATGTGTATTCCAAAGCAATAGAGACCTTACGCAACTGCGACGGGAACGAGGACGACGACGTGAGAGTGATTTACAAATATTCAGAAATCAATGAGTCACAAAGCAATGAAGGTTTCAAGAATTTGTTTTCAATACCAAAACGTTTCATTGATAAACTGTGAAAGAACGAAATCCTATCGAAACAGGATAAAACTAATACAAGAGAAACATAAGTTACTGCATTCTTCGCATCTCCGTTGTCAGTACGACTAGAAAACATAACTTTTCACGTTGTATGTAGAATGTGGAAATCTGTTAATGTAATTAACTCCCAATATTCTCTTAATGGTATAGTATGAAATAGGTTTCAAAACCCACAAGGAAAACAAAGCTTTTGTTTGAGTGACGTCACTGTCTTCGTTGTCGTCTTAGTTTCATAAGCTCCCTAATCTTACAGTCTTATGACGACACAAATTGTAAGAAATATTGTTTGCATAAAACCGTAGTGTATTAAGTGCTTAAAGGATCCTTAGAAGATTGTGGAAATGATCCATCAAATTTTGACTGGAACCATGACATTCAGAATCATTTATTTGGCATAAAAAAGGCTCTATATTTTCATTTGATTTAAAAAAAAATGTACATAATATATAATATTATAAAATATAGAAATAAATACAGATATAGAAAAATGCTTTGTCAAATAGATTAAGCAAGATTATACTTGCCCTTGTAAAGAAATGAATTAGATAATTATTGCATCAGTTCTCGTGTCAACTTCCATATAATACCTTTTTAGTTCTCGTTAATTTGTTAATTCTTTAACTACCAAAGTATAGCTACGTTGTCAGTACACATTAATCAACATAAAATCAAGTGACTTAAAAGTAAAAAGAATGTAAAAAAAACATGAAACAAAAATAATGAGATGACTATTGGTTCTCTGTTAGGAAAGGCTCTGTAATCCCATTAATATGCAATGCATATGCATATACACAAATGAATGTGATTGCATTTTTCCTGCAAATAGCTGCAAAGGAATAAGAAAGCCGTGAAGAAATCCTCATAAGAAACCCTTTTAAGAGTTGGAAGTCTTTTCTCGTTTAAAATAAACAAAAATAACCTGTGTGAATTATCCAAAATAATCAGCATTTAACGACATGTGTCGTCGAAGACAAGTTAAAAAAAATTTAAGAAAAATTTTTTTTTTTCATAGCTTCAGTGTATTTCATTTCTGTCACAGCATTGTCTGCTTTTTTATTATTTGCATAAAAATAATAAGGACAATTTGTTACACAAAATTATAAACTTTATTGGAAAACAGAGAATAGAACTACTCTTCATAAATGTTAGGAAAATAACTAAGCATGAAATTCATAATAATCTTTCTATTTACCAAGTCCTACAAAGATTTCTCAAAGGTTCATTTTTGTTTTTAAATTTTCACATTCAAAGTGGAAGTTACAGTCGTTTTGTTTATTTCAACAAATCACATGGAATGATGCAAGCTCAACAAAGTCAATTAGATAAGCATCACATCAAGTAAACATCATTCCAAACCACAACATTTAATACCACATGTGCGAGGTTGAAAACGATTAAACAGGCTATAAACTTGGTAAACGATTAATATTAATTGTTTTGCAGAATTGTAACAATTTTCAGTCATTACACTGAGGTCGTTTAAAATTGCTGATTATACTAAAAGTGGTCTCGTAAATGACATAAATTTACAGTGATATACATAATTTGTTTTCATCAATATAACGTGTATTAACAAAAATGAAAAAAAGGCAAAACAACCCATATTATCCATCTTTTCTACGTCAATGTTTTCGTCGTAATCGTTGATAACATAACAACTTTATTAACTGTGGTCATTATTTTAAAAAAATTTCTTCGGTGACTTAGGAAAGTTTGATGAACTAGGACTAAATATCAGTGACTTAGGAATCGTATTGAATCCCCTTGCCGGTTCAGTCAACGGAGCATTGCTTTCGTTATCTGTTAATGTTGAACTTCTCGGCTTGCGTGTAGTTAGGATGTCTTCCACTTCATAGTTCGTAACAGTTACTGATAGAAGATTATGCATTTGGTTGCTATCCAGTGAGCGAGACAAAACCTTGCTATCAATCTTCTTTATCCCGAATGATGGACTGTACTTGCGTGGCGGGGTTCTTGGTGGAGTTGGTGGAGGTGTATCCGAAATGCTTAATAAATTGCCATCTGAACTAGAGTGGCTTTGCTTTACCTAAAACCATATAGGACGAACATATAAAGTAAGTGATTAACAAGGCATGATAGAACCACCTATGAATAAGATACATCTGTATGGCCTGATAATAAATTTACATACCATTAAGGGGATATGATCCCTGTTAGGAATCTCAGGTGGCTGGTCTTCTTGTCCATCTTCAGTTGTATCTGTAAGTTGACTATCAGTTGCACTTTCATATGAAGATCTCCGGTTTTGTATTACTGATGACATACTCGGCACGTCGAAAGAACCACTTAATGGTGCAGATCGAGTTGAAGACAGTACTTTTGATTTAGGTGGTAGAGGAGGTGCTAGAAGAGTTCCAAAACCACCAGAAGTCCTTAGAGCTGGAGAGTCTGTGTTGATAGAACCGTTTGATATACTTTTTTCATTTGTAGAAGAACAAACTTCATCAGCAAACTTCATTGTTTCATGGTTAGATTTTTTATCATGCATAATAACTGTGTCATCAACGTTTTTCCTTAAGTCTGTACGATGCAGCTTATTATGAAGTAAGTTTGTGGGTGATATTCGTTCAGGTAAAGGGGGAGGCTCCTCAGAGGGATCACCGTCAGCTGAATTGAATGTTGTATTGGCTGCATCTTGTGTTTTCATAAATTCGGAGCTGTTAATATTACCAAGTCTTGGCTTTGTGTTTCTGTTAAGATCAGGACTTTTACAAGTAGGCAGTACAGGTTGTGTCTGATTACGCCTCATAGAGAGTATACCAGACTTTTTCTGAATGGCATGATATGATATTGACTGTGGTAATGGCCTTGTTAGAAAGGATTCTGCTTTACTGAACGGGCTCTTTGCTGATTCTGAACCAAATGTCTTGTTTGTTATACTTCGTTGCTTAGGGAATGCATCCTGTGTTGGTTTGAAGAGTTTTTTGTGTCCAACTGGAGAGCTCACAGGTGGAATGCCAGGAAATTCAGAAATGGAGGAGAACGAGGATTTGATATGTTCGGTGATACAACTGGCGTCTTGACTATGAACGCCTCTAGTATGTACAAGTTTTGTTTTACTGGAATCAACTGGCTTTGTAAACGGCTCGCTTGCACGTCTATGTTCATCCATATTTTTTTTCTCCACAACAACAGCACTGGTACTTTTACTCTTTTTTTGTTCACAAAGATGAGCAAGTACATTTTCATTATGTAGAGGGTTTTCTAATGAGGAGGTGACCGACTCAAGTAACTTTTGCATTTCATCTTCTTCCTTATTACCTCGTAATGACGGTGTTTTATATATACGATGCCCATTAACAAAATTATTAGAATCGACTGTTACTTCCTCTTCCAGGATCTGTAAATAAGACGACGAATCAACCTCATTATCCGAATTCTGTCGAGATCTCGCAAATACATGTGCTCGTCCACTACTAAACCTCGAAAAATGTGAATGCGTGATTCTCCATCTTTCATCAATTTCCTTTTCATTTGGGAGGATGTAAGCGTCCTCGCTCGTGATTTCAGCAAAATTTATCGTATTCCCTCGAAATGCTTCAGTGTCGTTTTCCTTGCCCACTTGCCCGATAACACTCTGCTGGTTATTATTTTCTTCAATGGTGATGGAATCTTGATTGAGTTTTACCTCCTTTTGCTCCAAAATAGGACTGTCGAAGACAGGCCTATCATCAAAAAATGTTTCGTTTTTCTCCATTGAACTAAACGAGCCGTCAACAAGATGCCGACTACTTGTTGAACTTGATGAAAATGAATTAGACAACGGTTCGTGACTTCCAGAATTTTTTCTCGGATAAATAGATTGAATGAAGTTTAGAATTCGTTCCTTTGCCTTTGTTTCAAATATTAATTTTCCACAGCCAAAATGACAGTTCCTACAAAGAAGTAAGTTTTATACAGGTAAAATACTTTGGAAGAAAAAGAAAAAGAAAATTATTTTGAGAATAATAAAAAAAAAACAACCTTAAGACAAATGCTATGCAAAAGACATACCGCCCCATGGAAAAGATGATTCTCTGAGAGTTTGCATGACCTCGAAATGATGTCATGTGGCTCAGTGGCCAACTGAGAACTTCACCATCATCTGGATCTGTAAGAAGGATTCTTGAGGTGGACAATAACAGATCATATTCTCCATGTAAATCATTGGCTTCTGATAATGTAGTTTCGATAACCTCAATGTGGTGTTTTTCTGAGATAAAGAATAAGAGAATGAGAACTGTTGACAGGAAGTTATTTAAATGAAAACAACAATAGTGTAAAGTCTTTTGTACCAGGTGATTTTATATGTCTATCCAAACTGGATAATTTATCGAATGTTTCGCTGTTCTTTCTCTGCATGTCATTCACTGCATGCATGATCTCTGTGAAAGCATTAATCCATTCATCAAGCAATATTTCGTTATCACAGGCCAATAACAGCGGCGTCTTTTCGCGCATGACAACCTCAAAAGCATATTGTTTGGACTTGGATGTTCGGATAGAGCCAACATGCTTGACAGTTCCAATGAAATGTACTTGCTTCTGTGTTTTCAGTGAAGCATCTTTGTATTCTTCAAGAATGTACGGATCTTTCCGAAGAATAAAGTAGGCCTGCTGCCACGGCTAGTATAATAAAATTAAAATGTTAAATGGCTTGATTGTCATTATTGTTTAGTCTCATAATCAGAATTCAATGACAGGAGTATTGCTGATCTTATTTTCAATTAAAATCTTAAGCAGTAATAGAGTCATCTTACACAGCAGTGTGATATTCAAATGATATAAGTAAGTCAATGAATTTTCATAACATTGACAGTAAAACATTTTTACCTTTCGTATCCGAGATGCAACCGCAGATGAACCACGTTCCCGTTTGATGTGCAAGTAACCCTGCTTGAAACTACCAGAGCTGACCATTTCTGAAGACAAATAATCGCCAACAATCATTACTAGATCATTTCAACCAACAGATTTCTCAATACGGGAAATAACTCCTCTTCTTTATTCTCAGAACTTATTGCTTCATCTATTAAAACGAATAATGAGTTCTGCAAACAATTTCTATTTGTTGAAATAATTAACAAATTAACCAATTACAATATCTTTGAAGGAGTAAGTATTTTTTTTTTCAAAGAAAAAAGAGTTTGTTACAACACCAAACTTTCATATCATTGTTCTTTTAATTTCAACTTAACAAAAATAATAATAATTAGTTTCTAAACTGGAAGAAAAAATCATTCAAACAGTAGTAGCTGAATCAAGTTTCATGTAATACAAACACGAGATCAAGATGTACCAATGAAAGAAAAAAAGCATAAATAAAAATGAATGGGTTTCGTAATGTTAGACTTTAAAAGAAAAACTGGTATTTTGTACAAGTGTTGATATCTGATAAACCCTTTATTTTTAGATGTAGGTAGCTTAAAAATAGCTGTTGTTGTTTATGCTTGGGAAAGATGAATTATTTTTAAATTGATGAGAAATAAAACCGACAATACAAAAATAACAACAAAATGTTTATTTACGATTTTTGAAATTAAAAATAATGAGAGCTCATTCCATGTTATTCTGACCAACAAAACATCTCTTGTATGTTCAAAGACAAAAATATATAAATTCAAGCAAATCGTTGATCATGGAAATCGTTCAAAAACAATTGACAACCTTTCATAATCGAAAACAAAACTTCAAAATTTTTCAAAATTTTGATTGTCAGTTTAACAAGAAAGAACACTGACAAAATAATCTGTTAATCCTTTTCAAAGTAAGTTGTGCTTCTTTTTAAGTTTGTCTTTCATTCAGATAGAAGAGCTTATCATTTCTGGTCATTGAGTGTTACAAAAATGAAAATTCTTCCCGCAGTACAAAATAGAAACATAACCTTTTCGATGTTACAATTCATGCTTTTCCATCCACCACATCAAAAGAAGTTTAGTTTCTTTCGGTTGTATAGCAAATCCATAAGAGGAAAAATGAGAAGCATAAACCATGTACCTATTTGATTCTCAACTGAATAGAAAAGTAAGATTGGTAAAGACTAAGAGTTATGGCATAATGAGACATTTTTGATCAAGAAAACACATTATAGATCAAGTTGTTAATACAGTTATGGTCGAACCACTAATTTTTTCTTAATAGCATTATGCTTTATTCTAATAATCAATTATACTGTTTGACATTTATCACCCATGCTTGCTACAAATACGTGACTCAGATGGATTGACCACAACCACATCCAAACAAAGCCTTACCAGAGGTTAATTCCAGAGATTGGGAACCAGAAAAAAGATTTTAGAACAAATAAAATTTTGATTTCACAACATAATTATCAAAACCTACCCTTCCCACATGAGAGATTAGTTGCAAAATGTTTTATTAAAAATGTGAATAAACATTTAACATGGATAAGAAACTCTGATGAATATATACAGCTTTGGTAATAAAAAAGTTAGATTTCGTCACAAACAATCCAAAATACATAAATTATAGTTCATTATTTAATTTAGTTCCTCTTTCACTAGCATGTGCTAGTAAACATAAATAATAACTTTAACCAATTAAACTAACCACTTAAAACACTTTAATAACTCAACTTTATCTTAATGGAATTCATGTTATAAACAGAATACTGGAACTAAAGTAGAATAATAACCAAATCTATTTTTTAACCATCAAACAATGAGATCCTTGTCATAGTTGTGAAGAATTAGTGGGGGAAAAAGTTTAGAAACATCTGGATTAAAATCATTTAATATCAAATAGAACATTTGAAAATAATATTAATATCTTAATTTTTACTATCCATGCAAAACTAATTAACAACATAATAATTGAAAACAACTGTGATTGCAAAAAAAAAAAAAAAAAAAAAAAAAATATTGCAAAAAACAAAACAAAACAAAAAAACCTGCTAACATATGGCAAAAGTTATTATCCAATTACCGTTAATATCAGTCAGAAAACATTCAAACATTTGAAAATAATATTATTATCTTAATTTTTACGATTCATGCAAAACTAATTAACAACATAATAATTGAAAATAACTGTGATTGCAAAAAAAATAAAAAAATAAAAAAATATTAAAAAAAATTTAAAAAAAACCCATTAAATATGTGGCGAAAGTTATTATCCAATTACCGTTATAATTGTTGGTTACCTAAATTGCTTTTCTGTAGAAGATACACATCTATGTGTGACAATTAGAAACAAAGACTTCAGTATTAACTGATAGTACTAGTAATCCATTTATACAAAGTTGAATCACATTTTCTCATAAATCATCAATAGATTTACTTTACACTCTTTATTACATCAAAACTGATTAAACAAAATACTGCACGAGTGATAAAAACATTTTTGACTAAAAAAAATTGACTACTATTGATTGAAAAGTCTTTAAACCTAGATACCTTTGTTTCATTTTTATCAAATTATTCTTTTAAAGGACAGGAAAACATTCCACTCAAAATAATTTGAAGAGAAAATCAACCACCTGCATGAGTGATCACCTCACATATTGAGATACATGGGTGAGTGACAGTGAGAGCAGGAGCGATTTGTGCAGTTCTAAAAATCAATTTTAAGGAATTTTGATAGGCACAAAAAAAGACTTTAGCGAAGAACAATTTAGGCTTAAATCGTGTTTTTTTAACTGAACTAAATTTTCCTGGTTCTTATAAAATAAAGTGCAGATTTCAAAACAAAACTAAATAACCATTTTAATGGTGATTCAAAATGAGAAACCTCGATTCCTCGTTAAGTGTTTGTGATTTCTGTCATGTAGAATCAATCAAAACAAGTTCTCGGGAGTCCATGAAAACAAAAGCAACAACTATGATATATTATTAATATTATCGAAAAATGTGAAATTTATGGTAAGAAATAATGTGTTTTCACATCAAATTATGTGAGACTGTACTGAACTTAAAGTAATGACACGGAAGTACATTGAAAATAATTATTTCCTCAATGTTATTGAGAGACACGTTTTAACATCCTCTTGCAGTTAGAAACATGAAAAATTTTGTATTTTTGACCTCAGTAATATCAAATATTCCAGTTTGCGATTGAAGGGCCAGACTATTGGCAGTTGTCTAGATATTTGACATATATAAGTCCTAGTTATATTTGGCTTGTAAACAAAATATATTTGCAAAATACAGAAAAACAACTTTGATTATTTAATTCCTTTTTTATAAAATAAAAATGGAAAACACTGCATTAAGAAGCTTATTTTAACCAATTGATTCAATTGATCCAGAGTTGAAAGCAAAATCAATAATCGATTACTGAACTAAAAGGAACTTTGATAATGCTGTTGGTATTTAAAATATTAACTGTGAAAGGTCCTTCTGCCATGGATTAAAATAAAGTGGTACATTTCATTTTGGAGAGCACACAATTTGTGGGGTTCTAAAATAACAATTTTAAAGAATTTTGATAGGTACGAAAAAAGACTCCTCTTCCTGAAAGAAATCATATTTCAGAAATCATTGATCTATAAGACTTTTAATTTAACATTCTTCTAATGATATTTTTGTGACTTTTACACAATTTTATTATCATTAAACATCCCCAATACGTTCCAATCTATCTTGAGATGCAGAAAAGATTATCTAAAAAAGACTTGAAAGTTGTCAAATCATTGTGACATGTCCACAATGCTACAGGTGAGATAAATTTTACATGAAAAAAATAATAAAATGACATAATCCCAATAATTGAACGACGGGAGATGGGTGGACATTCATGAGCCCCAAAACAAAAGATCTGAGCATCAATCAGTGTAAAGTTCAACATACACTCTCTCTTTCTCTCTGTCTTAATCATTAACATTCTTATCTGTAGTGTAACGTAAAAAAACGACAGAGTTTTTACAACATGATCGTTGAGTAGAGGTTTCAGCCTTGTTGTTGGCCATCACCAGCACTTTTACAGATTAATATACATAAACTTCACATAATTATACCAAATATAGAATAAAATAATTAGTTAACAAAAGGTACAACTAACACCAGCATTTTGAAATCATCATGATTTCTAGAACTCGCTAGGTGATTCAACAAAAAGAAACAGAAGTGCAGAGCTAACAGTTTTATTGTAATTTTTTTTCTTTATTTTCTTTATGAAAGATTCTTGTCTGCCAGTATAACTTAAAGGATTCTGAAATTAGTTACGAAAAGCAGAAAAATGGCATCCACTCTCCTTTGCAATGACATGAAAGATATAACAGAGAACAATCACATTTGGGATCAGAAGGCATATTACTTAATAACATGTGCACTACGGAAATTCCCTCTCCGTAAAATACAGCGTACAAAAATAGGACATATACTTACATACCAAACTAAATTTTATGCAAATATGGGTATAAATACGTATCTAACATTCTTTGAATGTGTGAACATGGCTTACAGGTTTTCTTGTCTCCATGCTAGGCATGTGCCAAATAATCTGTTAAGTATATTCTTATGTTTGACTGTGTATACTGGCATTATCATCAATTATAGTTTATTCAATTGTATAATTTAATTGGTCATTAAACTTCTAAACATGATTTTAAAAATCTTCCTCTCTCTCTCTATGACTGATATATATATTGGTATTTTAAGCAATTTCCAAAAGTTCCTTGTCATTGTTTCATGGATACTTGGAACTGGCAAACAAAAATGTCCCATACGTTACACAGTAAATATGAATTGAAACAAGCATTTCTAGCATTGCTTGGCCTATCATTACATGTTTTGTTTCCAAAACTCATGCACTGCAGGCCTGGTCTTTTAAGGTGTGCGATCACATACTTCAAGTTGCGTTATCATCCGCATCTACAATCGGTATCACCTCAAATTGTATAAATCAAAAGAAAGAAAGAATGAAATATAAACATGAAGAAACTTTTGAGATATTATTGTGTTAAAAACATTTACATTGAGCATAAAAATGTGGGTTCTTATTTTAAGATTCTTTCAAAATAACAGGTTAAAAAAAAATTCCTAGCTTGGCTTCTCCCACTCTTTTTATTTACTCAATTTTGTTTTGAGAATACTTTAATTGAGTAAATCAGCATTGGGACATTTTTTTCTTCATCTCATTCATTTATAAGCACAAACTTCGGTGATAATGAGTTTTCTTTGCACACATTAAAAAGTAAAAGTTTAGTTTTCAGTTGTGCCTATGTGATCTTATATTAGTAGAAATATACAGATAATAGTTATTCTTAATGCCCTCTTCCTTCAAAACATCTATTCAACACACAAACTTAGTGTCAAATTGATTGGTTAATTTTGTAGCGATATCATTTATCAAGTCTGTCCGGTTGAAACTAGGTGACGTTAGTCCGACTTTTCACGGAGAAGCCATTTACAAAAATGTTGCTCCTGACCTGATGGGTCGACCTGAAGATCATAAAATATAATAGTCTGGATTCCATTTTCCGATTGGTCAACAAAAGTTCTGGTCCAGAGACAGTGAAACTAAAACCCAAGTGAAATATAACCCAGTCTTACTAGGTCAATTGTTAAGAAATCTACTTTTTCTCTATATTTTTGACCATTTTTTGTAAACATTTGAAATTCCAAAGTTCGCAACATGGTCCTTACGTATGTGAGAAAGATTTAACTGTATGAATAATCAAGTTGAAATCAATGCTAAAAAGAACAATTTTTGTTGCTTTAGCGGAGAAAGGACACGTGGTTACTGTAAACTTTTGTTGATTTACTAGTGTACACGATAAATACAGGAAAACTGTTTGTGTGGATAAAATCTCATATGTTGGCAGTATTCAAAGCAGCAGAGTAATATCAAGGAATCCATCTGTTCCATTATTTATGACACTGTATTTTGAAGCATTTATTTTTCGATGTCGCTATTTTTAATAATTTTTTCACGATGACCGCGACTCAATGTTAGAGTTTACCCTATAAGTCCGTAAGTATTAGGTGATTCACTCTGAAACTTTCCATAATGATAGCTGAATTAAGTTTTGTTTGATTCGTTATCTTTAAATGAACGAAAGGAACGATCGAAGTTGCAGTTAGCGGCAAGTGGTACATAGCGGCGGTAAGGGGAGAGCAGGCACTCTTATCATAAAAATTCTAGAATTGCTTTGGTTCAAAACATTCTTGAAATTTAGAAAGAAATAGACAAACTTCTGTTTTTGGAAAGGGACTTTCGACTGGTAACAAATCAATCGAAAACTTCCAACCTTCCCCCGGAACTCTCCCACCCAAACCTTCTGCTAATGCTAATGATTATGATGAAGAAAATAGAATGGTTAGAATTGGATTTTGTTTTGTTCCAAATGAAATGTCTGAAAGAAACGGGAAAAAGAAGAGATGGGAGAGAAAAAACTGATTCTGTGCATGAAAAAATGGGCCCTAAAAGAATGGCAACAGCAAGTCAACCTATCAAATTCAACAAAAACACAAATCAAGAGAATGAATGGTATTTTTCAAACGTTTGACACCAAAGATTGACCTTTTAAGGTTTTCCTAATTGGCCTTACTGATGAACTTCTAAAATCACAACAGATCGAAAAACTAATTCGATGTTTGATAATCATGGTTTCAATAATGACAAACATTACCTTCATAAAAAATCATAAATCATATGAGCAGTTAACAACCATCTTGGTTATTGATAAAGATTACATCTTCACAACACGGAGATGCCGCCCTTTATCGCCCAGTTTCTAGAACACTCTCTTTTCTTGGGCGTTATATAGAGGTCAAAATTATAGAGCGGGCGTATCAAATGAAAATTTTAAGGCAATGAAACGACAATACTATTATTATTATTATTATTATTATTATTATTATTATTATTATAATGCTTAAAGATAATGAACAGTTATAAGTAGAACTGAGGGTTGCAGTGTGTTGATATCAGCAGTTGGAATCCCTCATTTGAACAATTAAAAATGAGTCAGCTGCTCCCCTCTAGACCCATTTCTTATATGGAAGCAAGATATTTCTAACACAATCAGGTACTTTGCAGATGACACTCGAACTATATTGGCGCTAATAAACTTACCATGTATTTACCAAAGTCCAGCAATATCTGGAGACTATATTATAAATGGACAGAAAATAATAACATGTTACATGATGAAAAAATTGAATGTCTTCGTAATGGAAAAGATGAAACACTTAAGGAGTGCACATACTATTGCACTCCAACAGGCGATGGTCACTGCAAATGATCATATTCTAGACCTTGGGCTCATAATGAGTGATAGCTGTTCATTTACAGATCAAGTTAACCACATAGCACCATATGCATTATTAATGTAAAATCGAAATCCTTTGAGCCACTTTATAAAATTATATGCTCTATGAAGAACTTTGATTGAGAAAAATGGACGACCCAAATGACCGACTAAGTATTTTAAATGAACTGATACTTAGCCACCTTGAAAATCACGCACCTGATACGCGTGACATATGAACAAGTAAGGAAATTACATCGATACGAAGTGATTGTTCTACCGTCAGTGACAACATACCAGTAAAACTTGTAAAACTTTTAGCACAATCGTTAGCATCGCCTCTCATGCACATCGTCAACACCTCGATAATGAAATCCGTTTTCCCAAGTCAATGGAAGATTGCGAAAATATCCCCAATACCGAAGATAGATAATCCCTCGGAATGTAATGACTTTCATCCTATTTCTATACTACCAATACTATCAAAAGTTTTCGAAAGACTAATTATGACCCAGCTTTGTGGTTATATCGAAGAACACTCAATGTACTCTAACAACCAATCTGGATTTCGTAAGAGTCACTCCACTAACACAATACTAATCAAAATGAGAGACGATATACTTAATGCTATGGGAAAAAGGAGAGGTGACATTAGCTGTAATGACAGATTACACCAAATCATTTGATACAGTCAACTATTCGACACGCATAATAAAATTAAACAGTTTACACATCTCTAAATCAACGCTGGAACTCTCGAACACAATATGTGCAACTGAGAAATTTTGGCGTACCACAGGGATCCATATTAGGGCCAATCCTGTTTAACATATACGTTAGCGATATGATTGAAATTGCCACAAATTGCACCTGTAATTAGTACGCAGATGATTCCACCCTGCAAACCTTCTGAGGTTATAAACAACATCAAAGAGCTCCAATCGACCATACAAGACGTCTATTGGTGGTCAAAAGATAAGAATTTCATAATCAACCCAGAAAAAACTAATCTTCACCACAAAGCAATCAACACAATGTACCATTAAACATTTTCAAACCAGTTGCTTCACACTCACTCGAAAAAAAAGTACAAAAAGTACAAAATGCAGCTATGCGTTCGTTCAAAATCGCTACTGCATGACCAAAGGTGTTCTTGAATTGAAGTGGCTCCCTATCAAAGAGTGGATTGAAATGAATCTGGTTAATCTTTGCTTCAAAGCTTTGTATTATCAACAATACCCAACATACCTCAAGTTGAAATTTGAGCCAAAAAGAAATCTACGGTCATGCAACCGGACCAAAAATCATAAAAAACGGACACAAAATCAAGAGCAGCATCTTTGTTCAATGAAATTCCAAGGACAGTTCGTGAATCGTCTAATGAAAAATATTATAGGAGTAAAACCAAAGAATTTTATTTTGACTGTGCTTTAGCTCGGTTACTTTAATATTTCAAGCATATATGTTCCGCCTTCTTCTTGTTCTTTTCTCTTTCTACAGTGTTTATTGTTATTGATTTGTTTGTATTTATTGATATTATAGAACGAAGAACCATTGTATATAAATGGATGAGGCGAATAAATGATTATTTATTCATTTATTTATTTAGTAGAGAAGACAAAATGCCTGTCATCTTGGATTTTGCGAACCACCAATTGCCGAGAAGAGAATGTTAAGCTAACATTGTGGATGTCCTTAGTCGCCCCAACTGCGGAATACTGCTCAGTTCTTTGGGCTCCTAATAAAGCTTGGCAGATTCAGTATATAAAACAAACGCAATGGTCATTCCTCCGAAAAATAAAACGCTCCAAAAAAATAAACTACTGGGAAATATCAAAACAAACTGGACTGTATTCCCTCTTCATAGAAGACGTGAACGATATGTCATTATTTATGTTTGGAAAATATTGGGAATAATGGTTCCAAACATCAACGGACAAATAAAAGAGAGGATCCATCCACGTACAGGTCGTACTTGTACTTGTGTCCAAATGCTCAAAACAAGACTTCAGACTAATAGAAGACAACAGATTCAAACACATGATGTACGGTTGTTCAACACTATGCCAAAGAGAATAATCTAAAGCAATGTCGATGTAAATGTATCCAAGAAGGAACTTGACAGATTCCTGCACAAACTTCCAGATGAACCTCACAACTGCTTGGCAATACAAATCTAAGAAGAGAAAGTACAAACTCTCTGGTAGACATAGGTGGTGTGGAACAGGGACGGGCATTTTAATGCTCATCTCTTCAAAAGCTTACAAAAAGTAGGTAGGTACTTGATCAGAAACTGGAGGAGGCCAATGTTGCAAAGGTATTTGAGCCATCATATGTTCTGGTAGCAGTAACCGTGACTTTGAAACGCACAATGTATCCAACAACTCCAAGTATCTATCTTAATAACAATTTGGAGATTTCACTCCAAATTGTTATTAAGATAGATACCCCATACAAACAAGCTAGGAAACCTAGAACCCTTTCCCTCTTTTGATGATTTTTATTAGCTAATTATAGATAACACGGCGGTAATAACGAGACAGGTTTATTAGTTACGTTCCGAACTATAACCACGTCAATTCTGTCTACTTAACATTCGGACAAGGAGAGGGCAGGATGATGGTAATTGTCTAGTTGACTTGTTTCTGTCAGTCAATACACAATTTTCATCAAGAAAATTGAGGCTATAATGCAATGCAGTAAATAGTCACTCCCTACTACGGTATTAATATATTAAACACGCCTAAAGGAAAGCGTGAGGCTACGCGAACGTCGGACATTCAATTGGTAGTTCGCGAACAGCCATAAAGTGGATGCTCCGTGTATTAAAACATTTTTGTCTTTACATTAAAAAAAACACCGCAGCTGTTGACTTGATGTGTTTATTGGGAAATATAAATAAGAACCGGTTCAAAAACATTTTTAAGCTTTCATACAGATGTTGTTGAATTCATTGTACCCGGGGAGAAATGACACCAAAGAATTTCCTTCAACACAATTTGTATTTGATTCTTCAAATTGCTCTATCAAATAAAACCCGACCTCAAAACTCACATTATGATCACAAAACACAATGTTTTTTTTAAGAAGTTAAACGAATTTCACCACATTTTCATCGGACTCTATCTGAACAATTTAACAAAATACTGAAAAACATTAACCATTTGGTAAATGTTACAAAATATTGTTCTAACAAACAGGTGTAACTGGTCCCTTCAATCTAACCATCGATTTCTTTTCGATATTTATAATGCAGGTCAGTAACATCAGTGTCCGAAACTTTAATCCATCCAGTTTCTTGCATATGATATACTAAAAAAGAATCACCAGACTGATAATAAAGGTTCAAACAGGAATCACCGGAAAATACATACCGTAATGCATCGAATAAACGCCCGGGGCGTTTATTAAATTTTTGAAAAATTTGAGGGGGCGTTAAAAAGAGGGAGGCGTTTATTAAATTTGTTGTCACTGGTAAAAGACACAGAGAAGTTGGTTTAGTCGTTCCTGCGAAACTCAATAAAAGTCCTGTGCAGAAGTGCTTGAAAAGGAGCTCCTCAAGCGGAAAAAACTTTTTCAACATTAACTCTAAAATTTAAAAAGAAAGGATTGTACAGAAAATTGTCATAACTTGTCTCAAATAAACGCCTCTTTTCATTATTAATGTTTCAAATAAACGCCTCCTTTTAGGAGGGGCGTTCATTCGAGGGGGCGTTTAATAGAAGGGGGCATTTATTAAATAATTTCAGTTTTTTAGGGGGCGTTTATTCGAGGGGGCGTTTAAAAGAAGGGGGCGTTTATTCGATGCATTACGGTAACTGTTTAAACGCCATTAAATAAAACAAACAGGAAGCTTGATAGCAAGCAAGTTATGCCAACCACAGATGACTCTCACTATAAGCATGACTTATGGCAACAAAATGAACAAAGCAAATCCATTAATGAAGAAGTTACTGGCGACATTGACATGTACTATACAGTAAAATCTCGATGAAAATTCCCCTTCAGTGTTCCTTATATTTAGATTCTAGTCTGCATGTTTAAAACCAACCAACTTACGTCGACATATTCCACCAGAACCAGCATCTCGATGAGTTGCGTGATAAATAGCTCGGTTACCCAAGTCATATGCTTCTTCAACCGTTAAATCCCACCTGTGATCTGCGTCCAATACACCATACGCATAAGTTGAACCAGAACCGACAGAAAATAGAGAACCTTTGTGTCGAGTACCATCGTTATCTACATAATAAAGACCAGGTCCCTAAAACAACAACAACAACAATAGTGGAATGGCTGTTAACAACATTAGTAGTTGTAGTTGTGTTATTGTGTAGTTGTGTATCGGCATTAGGAATTAAGGATGGAATTTGATAAGACACCTACCCTTTTATCCCATCCACATATCATCGTACCCTGAAACCAAAAAAGAAAAGAATGCGAATTTCAACCACATGACCGTCTACATGTATTAGTTTAAATACCATAGTCACTAGAAAATTCCCTGGTCTGGAAGTAAGAAAGCATCATGTTATTCACTAACACGAAATACAAAATTATATAGCAAATTGTATAAGGCAATAGTAGCAGGAGATTGCACCATTAGCTTCAGGTAAACAAAGGGTGCAACCACCTTAGAGGGTAGTTTCACAAGTAAATGACTTTAACAAAATAACAACAAAAACAAACAAACAAACAAACAAATAAACAAATAAACAAACAAAAAAAAAGAAGAATTACTACCAATTATTACCACTTGAGACATTGGTGAACAAGGAGAATATTTTGAAGTTTGATATTGTGGAAGAATTTTAGTATATTGAAATGTTTAAATAGAGGAGAACTTGGAGCTCAAAAAGAGCTTAAAGAAATTATGCGGAGAGCTGCCTTCTGTAGTTGGAAGATCCTCTTAGATTTACAGCTAAGTCCCCAAATTTGACAATAGTTTGTTTACCAATACAGTTCCTTATCAAGTATATTTCCTGCCAAAAAAACTCACAACCTCGGACTTGACTACATACTAATTTTCTTATAAATGGTAGTCAATGACAACCATAGTTCAATAAAAACACTTACCATACTTAGACCCATTCCCTTGTAGTGGTAAACAGAATTTGCTAAGAGTTTTGAAGCAGCAGCAACTGAAATCCTTTCCTTATTACGCAGCTGGTAAAGCCTGAAGGCAAAATATAAGTATTCTCAATCAAAGATGAATATAACATTGTTATAACTACAAAATGACGCTAAGGCCATAGTAAAACAGGTCCGGCATTTAGGTCTAACATCATCCAACAGGAAGGATGTGCCCAATTGAAAACCAATGTTGGATAAATGTTTCAACCAATTCAAAAGTTCATCCTATGCTTGCCTCTACTCAAAAATAAATCAACTGTTTACATAAATGTTGAAATCATCGACTCAAATGTGTCTGCCATGTTGGGGACCTACTTTGACAAGCTTACGTAAATGTTTTCATGTTGTTCAATCAATATTTTTCAAACCTGCATTCTTTTGAAAGAACTCGCTGCCAAAATGAACAATCGGCTGCACCACCAGCCATCGTACCCAACAAGTAAGGATTAATTTCAATGACCTTTTTAACAGTTTGAGAGGCTGAAAGACACGAAATTAAACATAAATACAAAAAACATTGCCTGTCCCCCAACATATCTTCTTCTTGGATTGAAACTAATAGGGCATGGTGGTTTCAAAGTAGATCTGATATTAAAATTTATTTCACAGAGCTGAAAGAATCTCATCTGAAATCATATCAAAATGTGACTTGAAATGAATGTTACCTATATATGATCCAGCTGAAGCACGTGAATCAACTGCAACAATGACTCCATGTTTAAATTTGAAAGCTAATGTTGTAGTCCCATGATACATTTTAATGTTGATATCATTTTTTCCATTGGTACATTCATTTAGAAATTCAGTGGGCTATGAAAGAAAACAATTGTTATAGAAACTTGACAAAAAGTTTTTAACAACACTTTATAACAAAATGTCAACCATGGAAACTAATTGTTGACATAAATGTTTTATCATTTCTTAATTCGATGTCCTTTGGATGCTTACTTCAAGACACCCCATCCCAAGAGAGAACATATAGCTCAGAAAACATTTAGTTTTGCACCATAAAAAGTCCCTGGCCATTGTTGGTTTGTTGTTCAGGGAAGCATGGCTAATTGATCGATTGATTATTTATGCAATGATAAAGGCTGTCTTGTATATTCTAGCATGTTTCCACATGCCAAAGTGAAGTTTATGGATGTGAACCAACGAGTAACTGTAATTTTTTTTTAAATGTTGTCCCTGTTTATGGTATAGGCTTTGGCGTCAAAGAGGGGTACTTTATATACAATATTTTTCAATGGGTTACAATTTCAGTAATACAACTGATAAATATAGGTCATTTTGAAATATAAACAAAAATAACTGAAAGAAAATTAGAATTAATTAGATTAGATTAGAAGTAAATGACTCTTTACGAATTGTAACAATTGTTAGAAAAAGAGATCAAATGCGTAATTAGGTAATATAAGCAAATTAATTGGGAAGTTTCACTGACTGATTTAAAATTATTTATATATACATTACACATAAAAAATTTGACATAATAATACTAATTTTCACCTATAGTTACACTTTATGAATACTTAGTCACTTTGGCAAATCTTAGTCACGTTTTGCCAACTCCAATTTTTAATTAGACACTTTCCAGACTAAATTTGAGGGTAAATAAATGACAATTAAGTCAAAATTTTCAGTCTCAACCTTTGCTTATTTAGTAAAGGGGCCATCCAAAAACTATGTACAGTACAGCCTTAAAGAAAGTTGAGGTGTCTGGGTAAAGATAATTACATTTCACGTACAGTGTCTTTAAAGGGTTTTCATGTTCAGTTCAATATCGCGTGTCTACAAATCGTGAACACAAAAGATTTTAATAATGACTTTGTAGATGACTTTTCAAGTGATGCTTTGTTTATAGTCAAGTGGGTTAAAATGAGGGTAAATAGGGACATCAACATTAACATGGCATATATCTCTCCAAACCTTTTTTACCTTGATATTTCAAAAGAATGCGAATTTGACTGATAGTGTACATATTTTCATCTTCGCCACTTCAGCCATTTTAATCACATTCTTAAAATATGCTTCAAAGAGACACCAAGATCGAGACCTATTAACAAATTTTCAACTCTTATAAACTTCAAAGCTGGTCAAGTTTAAACCATAGTTACCTGTGAAAAAAAGAAATATGGCTGTCTAAATTTATTAGCCCATGGTATATAACAATAAAGCCTGTGTGCCTGAAAAAATGGGTGCCTCTTTTTAGAAAAGAAAAGGACACTTGAGGGGTGAAACGGGACCGATATAACCCTTTCAAAAATTTGACGTCAGATGAATAGGGACACCTGTTCTATTACTCTCCATCCTATTTTAACCCTCAAAGAGATTGGGCCTTTTGGGGTAAAAATGGGACAATGTCCCTAAACTAGCCGACCTATGTCTCGTTTCAACCCTTTTTGTTGGGTAAAAATGGGACAAAGAAATGTGCTTATAAATCCTGACCGAATCAAATTCGAATGCTTGAGGTGGGAGGTGATCAAGAAACGTTTTAACGCAAGGTGTCGTAACAATATTTTGCTAATTTGTCCTGTTTTTACCCCACTTGACTATACAAATATTCGTGTTCTTTGCTCAATAATTATTGAATGTTTTAACATAAAATATTAATAATCAAGTCATTGTCTACCAACAGGTTGGTTAATACTCTTTATATACTTTAAAAAACTTTCTGTTATTTATCTCTCCTGAGAGGTCGTAATAAGAATTTTTTCAATAGACATTATTACTTTATCAGTATTTTCATAAATTTTGTTTGATTTTAAGTTTAGGCAGGGTATAAGCTAGTAATTAACCTGATAAAAACATTTTTAAAAGTCATCTATATAATAATAGATAAAACTATACACAAATGCGTAAAGTTTCTTTTTGGACAATTCTCCGATTTGCCGTGAAATTCAATAGAAACTCCTTCACAGTGTGTTATTTTATAAGAGAGTATTAGGAACAAATTCAAGTTTCAGTTGATAACTTCCGTTGCTGCGTTTTGTTTTCAATTGGAGGGCGATAGATGGTCAATTTGAGAAAGATGGAGATTGATAGATAGATTTTTTAAAAATTCTGTACAATGAAAGTATAGATATTAAAAAAAATTATTAAAAAATTATTTTCCTATGAAACTCCTATATATATTTCCCACCTACTGTGATACTGTCAAAAACAGCAATAGAGAAAATCAAATCAGTTAATACTGCACACAGACGACAGAGAAGGAGAGGAATTTCAAGTTTATACCTATCGTTTAATCTATTGTCTTCGTATTATTATTATTATTATTATTATTATTATTATTATTATTAATGTTTACCCAAGAGAACCTCTTCAGTTCTGATAGAACTGTTACCAATGAGGGTCCTGCGAAGGAGGTCCTTGAACATTTAAAGCCCCTATTTGAGCAACGGAAGCCACAAGTATGCTTCAACCACTCAACCCCTTTAGATATCAATTCCCCTCCCAGGGTGAGTGCTAAGCTGAGTGTATCGATTCACAATGTTATAGTTGCTGGCATGACTTGGCCAGGATTTGAACCCTGACTAGCCCGGGTCACTAAATCAAAAGTGCAGTTACTTCTTGATCGGGTAGTTCAAAATCGGGAAGTAACTTCTCATGCAAGCAAGTCTCGTGTTTGGTATTCTTCAAGGTTGTAACGTACACAACTAATTATCATATAATGGTCTCTTTAGGGAAATGATCTGTAACAATGGCTGGCTTGAGAAAAGCCATGTAATAGAAGCACTGCAAAATTTTAAGAGCAACCATGTTACACACTTAATTAAAGGTAACAAATGGTAAAAAATCTCAAGATTTGGTGAGCAAGGTCATTTTTTGACACTGAATTGTATTATGGACTCAAGAAGATGCGAAAAAATAAAGAGAAGTTATCGAGAAGTTATCTCCCGCTTTTTAACTACCCGATTGGGAAGTAATACCTGATCGAGAAGTAACTGCGCTTTTGAGCTATTATTGACCCTGACTGCTGACCTCCCATACTGCAGGCGAGCACTCTACCACAAGGCCACCAGTCGGTGGGTACAAGGAGGTCAAAATTAAGACATTTACTGGATACATTTTTCATGGAGAAAGACCCAAACATGGGAGCATTTTGAAGAATTTAACATCATAACAGGATTTTGAAATGGATCCTTACGTTTGCAACATTTGGTAGTGCAAAATTGATTCCACCAAGATCATTGTTATTCAAGGGCAATGTTACTCTTGAGTATTTGCATATGATGTTAGAATTATTCAATTCATCTGGTGTTGTTTGTGAATACCAATCTACAGCTACAGCCGCCATCTTCACCTCAATGACTTTGCACGATGCGCTGCGCTCGAAACTCGTTGAGACACACACGCCTCTAATATGATGGGGCGCACTGGGGCGGGCGCGTAAAGCCACCAGCTGAAATCTCGGATATCTCGATATATCGCCTCAGAAAAAGATGGAGTGGCTCTTAAAGATAAGAAGGATCTGTAAATAACTTAAGTTGAGAAAGAAGAAGGACGCATGTTTTCATGTTAGTTAAGGTAAAACACTAGAACTCTTACGAGAGACCAACCCTCGAACCCGGGACTCTTGCCTTTTCGATATCTTCACCGCCGACCGTACATCGAATAGGAAAGAGACCCTGGGTTCGGTCATGAAACGGAACAAAACGTTTAAACGAATGGTGTCTGCTTGAAGAGAGAGGTTCTACTGTGTGATGTCATTGATTTTGAGTTGGGGCTTTACAATCTTTTCTACTGGCAAGATAAGTGAGCAATTAGAAAAGAGTAGAGCTGTAGGAGTAGCGGAGAAGGACATTAGTTAGCAGGGTAACATCTGTGAACGTCTTGGGAATATTCTTGATCATCAGTGAAGTTTCTGCAGTGAATTCCCCATTCAGATTTAACATAAGAATACGAAAATTTGTTTATGTGAAATATATCCTATGATTTCACTTCTTTCTGTAAGATGTTAATTGCGCAATTGTTTTTTAAATATTGAGCCAGGCACATCATTATCCCCCGGCCGAATATCTTTACGCTCGGCCGAGCGTGAAAGTTTGTTTGAGTTGCGTTTGTTCTCTAGGAAAATACTTCTGTTTACGCGACATAAGAAATATTGTATGAGTACGAAAGAGGAATCAGTAGTTTATAGCTACAGCAGCGGGAATAAAAAATTGAAAGGAAATAAATGAATAAAAATTGTTTTCTTAGGCGGCGGCACTTTAAAAATGCGTTTAGAAGAAGAAACTGCGCAGACCATCAGGATGGGAAATATTTCATATGATTTTGCAACTTGCCAAAATGATATCTTCACCACAATGACAATATTCTATCTCTTTTCTGAATCCAAACTTGTCATATGGGGACAATGTAACCATGTTGTTATCATCATGATGCTGCCCGCCCGAACATTTCGAAAATTTATAAATAAAGGGCCAGAGGGAGATTTATTCCAATCCTCGGCCGAATTATTTTGGTCTTTCGTAAATGATGTTCGCACTCGGCCACGGTACTACTATAATGCCCTCCCCAGTTTTGTGTCTGCACCCCGTGTTCCCGGTAGGGGAGCGAGCGTAAGCGCAAAAAAGTTCTATACGCTGCTAGGGCTAAATATATGGCTACCATATTGACAACACCTGTGCCTGTTTTTTGTTTTTACTCGATTTACCAAATATGTGGGAAATTTGGGAAATCGCTATTAATACTATGGATATCATATTGAAAATCTGACGTGTGAGTCGGCACCACAAAGTGCGAAAACATTGCATTGAGTACCCTAAGGAACGCGTAGACAAATTTTGGGCAAATATCTTGATAATTAATGGCACGTAAATTTCGGTAATTGGCCACGAGGCATGTGACAAAATTTTGGTGACTTTTTGAACTGTGACGTCACACCATGACGTCAGCTAAATTTTTGAACAACGAGATATCTCGGTAACGCTTCATCGTAAACCAGTGATTAGTTATTATATTCATTTTAATTATCACTAATAAGAACTGATACGTTTTTCAAAACTTTCGCTTGAGAACACAGTGACATTTAGCCCTTCATAATATTGATTAACCAGAGGGCGCAAGTATAATCAAAGATAAATAAATGATATTGATACAGATGATGATCATAATGAGTGATCAACAACAATCCAAAGTTTAGTTAGTGTTTTTCCTTGTGTTTTCTTTTAATTTTTCCTTGTGTTGTATTTATTAATGGGGTGTTCATCAATTTTGTGTTCTTTTTGCTCCAAGCTCCATCTGAGGAAAGAAGTCAAGGGCCCGTTGCAAAATTTGAAGTAACATAAGTAAGTGCGCATAGTTTTATGACGTCAAAAGGGAGCAAAGATTGTCTCGATTATTTTGTTTACGTTTTTGTGCACATGTAATGGAATTTTTAGCAGCGAAAAATTCGTGTAATTTATTAATGTGAGATTTGAATAAACTCATACTTGCAGGTGCATTGGACTATTAGTTGAATACCGCTGTTTCTCTGCTGTTAGTGTGTGTTTTTGCTGGTGATTTTTCCGTGAATATAGTCATTTTCGAAGGTTTTCAAATAATCTGAAAGTGAGTTGTTAAACATTCCTCCTAATTTCATTTTCATTTTCTAATGCTATTTATTAGATGATATTTGAGTTTACTTTAGCTTAGGATATTATCAGCTAAATATCTCCAATATATTTTTCTTTAAAAGAAAAGTGAAAGAAACTGCCCGACACCTAGATTATGTGACGGTAAGGGAAAATCACTACAAGCCCAAATAGCGATAATCAATGACAATATTGATAAATTTATCAATAATATCAATAATATTGAAACATTTTATGATAATTACGCAAAAAAATAATATTATCGCAAAGTTGCAATAATAGTGATAATTTCTTCATTATTCTATAAAGATCTGGTATAATTAATCAGCGCTTATTCAGTATATTAATGTTATCGGTAATTTATGTGAAATTATCATACAAAACTTTATTAATAATTTATTGCAGTTAGCGCAAAGTTTGTGATAAAGAAAGTAATTATCAGAATTATCGATAAACTTCATCAATAAAATTATCACAAATATTGATATTCTAAGACTAAATTGGATGTATTAGCAATAAAATTGTTTCTTTTATCAATATTATCACAAATATGTATCACTATTTCTAGTAGTAGTGATTTTCCCTTAAACCATCAAATATACTAGCACGCTACCATTTTTTCATTTGAAAGAGGAGACTGGTAGCTGAACACTCATTAGAAATGCTTCCAGTCCCTAGATTTTTGAAAAATGGGAATAAAAAGAAGCACTTATACGAATGACTCTATTTCTACAAAAATCTACCATGAACCAACTTGTAGCCCAAATGTGACGAATCAGATGATGTAATTGTTGAGTTTATTCGATCAGCAGCTTTGAGACAGAAATTGCAAACGTAAAGAGTAAGTTTTGGGCAAATAATTCTGTAAATTGCATTATTTTGGAGATTAAATTGTCTTTCAGATGATGTTAGGTGAAGAAAAATATACAAAAAATAGAGGAGGGGGGGATAGCGGCCAAAAATAGATTTTTCCGATGCACATAGCAATTTAAATTCAAAATGTTCAGGTTCTTTTTTGTTGGAAATATTTGGTGAACTTTTAAGGGGCTAAGGGACATATCATGTGATCTTATAATTTGAGGCGAGAAATAAGATTACAAGCGACATTAAAAAAGTAAACAATCACAACAATCGCATGGTTCATGTCATAGCCTCTTTAATTACTAAAAGTTCTTCTCTTTACCATAAATGAATAGGGAGAGTGAGTATGATATTGCTAGAGTTGTGATAGTGTCAGTAAAAACAATTTTACCGCTCCTGATATTCTACAACACTTTTTTCATATTATCTATAAAGTAATGCCATCCCAAATACAAATACAAATAAAATACTGTATTTTGTTTTAATTCTAACAATTCTTAATGAAAACAGAATTGATTAAGAAATTTTATACTTTAAAGTCTCCAGGTAAATATAAATAACAAGATTCAACCTAAATTTCCTAGCTCTTAAAAGACTGTTTGTGTACAGAATTATACTATAATGGCCGATTAAACACCACTCCCAAACAAACCTCCATGCTTGATTTAATGCTCAGGGTAAGAACTTGATAATGCCAATAAACACACAAAACACGTGCCTAAATAAATGGTTATACTTATATAAATGCTCAGGGTATGGTACTTGAAAATCAACAAACACTCATGATGGTTTAAATTAGTGAAAAATTCAAAATTGACAGTTAAGTTTTAGAATAAGAATATATTTTGATATATTCTCCAGTTTTTTATATATGGTACAATTTTTTTTTTCAAAGTCAATCAAAACGAACCTTAGAAATTATTGAAAATGCACAATACTTGAACAAAAAAATGACTTCATAAATAAATTCTTCATTCAGAATAAAAATCCATACTCGTATAAATGCTTTTGGTAAAAGTTTGATTTTAAAATAACAGTTTAATTGGTCATTTGATGTTATCTGCTCATAGGAATGAAACTGTTTGGTTATGAAGAAGTCCCACTTAGTGGTGAAGAAATTTTGAAGTTGAGCAGAGTTGCCGAAGATTATGCAAATACTCATGGAATTGTTATGCGAAATCAGCAGAATAACAGACTGACAAATATTGCTCCATTTATGCTTTTCCCAACACCATTTCCAAAATATCTTTACGAAGAAGCATTCAAAGTTCAGAAGGACTTCCAAACACTAATGCATTTGGCAAGTCTAGATCATGACTTTCTTCAAAACTCTTTAAATAGGTTTGTTATATGAATGTTTTTCATTGTTACCTATAAAGTTTGACAGGCAATTATATTCAAATTTAAAAGCGAAACAATTTTGTTTATTCAATTTGTTCATGATTGCTTCATTACTTTGTTGGTAGTGTTATGGTTCATGATGAATTCATTAGAAGACATTTTGAAATTTATGAACAAGTTCGAAAAGAAAACGTCAAACCTGTAAGTAAGTTTCCTGTGATCAATGAAAAGATATTCCTAGTAATATTATATCGTTATGATTCAAAACTTTTCCATCCATGTTAAACATAATTTTTGAGTTTGTTATTTTCATTTGTGGGAAAGTCTTATTTATGTTAAGTGTAAGTGGGTAATCAAAACCAAATTTTTGACTATTTTTTCTGACAATTGAAGATTATGTATTCTTATTACTAGAAATATTTTTTCAATGTTATTCGATCAGATTACATGATCAATGAATTGACACCACAAACAAATGGTCACACCAACACAAAGCACCACAGTACAGATGTTGACAGGCCATATGAATTGAAGCAGATTGAGGTCAACGTGATTGCTGCATCCTTTGGTGGGCTGGATACAAAAGTTGGTGATTTACATAGGTAAAACTAGTTCTTGCAAAATATGGTATATTCCAAAAAGTTTTATTGTGATGGTTTCAGGGAAAATCAGTACAACTGTTAATGGTCATTGCAAATGTCTTTTATTCTCAATTTATTAGATTATCGAATTCTACAAAAAAATCGATTTTATTGATAGATATAATCATTTTAGGAGAAAGGTTATAATGTTTTCTTAGTTTGAAGTTTGAATAATCTTTTTTGCTTATTAAAATATAATTATTTTTGATGAAAAACGATTAATTTTTAAGTTTACAGTAACTTTTTAACACTGAGCTGCATAATAAGTGAAGAGTTTATCATGTCATGGACCTGTTGATTTACGTTGGGCTACGTAAACCTTCTCTCATAATCGGGCAAGTTATAAATGAGAAGATGTCTCTTATATACGATCAAGATGGGTTTCCTGTGATGGATTTCCTGTCAAAACCGAACCAATGATCATATTTCAAACAATGGTCAGCAATCTCATTTTTGTCAGTGTGACCTGCCCTCACGACCTATTGGTGTTTCTTTAGTGCGTGCGTTAAGGGATCGCATGGATTCATCGATATATATGGCATTGCAGTCACTGCATGGAATCTTATAGACAATGTTGTTTTGTTTCCCTAGAATAATCAGATCCTTTGGATGGGAAAGTGATTTTCTCAAAGTATTCTTTGGTACGCCTAATCTTGTGGTTTTGCAAGATTCTGCTGGGTTTTTCACTTGTGCCCTTCACATATGGTACATCAACGTGACCTACTTGTTCCTGTTTTGGTTCTTGGAGTATTGTACCGATGGGCCACTTTATCTTGAACCCTTCTTATCAGTTTCATGTCCTAGTCATTTGCAACTAGCACATTGACTATTCCTTCTTTTTCCTCTTGAAGATCGCTAGCATCAGTGACAACATCAGCGCGCAGCATCAAAGCTGATATATTACATTCTTTCAAATATTAGTCAGTGTGTGTTGGCTTACGATAGACAACTGTAGACTTAATGACTTATCTGTACTCCATTTGATTCTCGTGTCCAGAAACGGTAAACTACCCTTTGCTGCCCTTTCAATAGTTAATTGAATTTGAGCATGAAGGCCATTCACATGGTTTTAGAGATCATTTAGAAACCTTTCCTTAATGATAAGGAATACGTTTTCTACATGTCTTTCACATATTTTTGGTGGACTAGGTGAGTGCTAGATTCTCATGAGATTGCATTTGTATCTCTGCTATTATGGATGACGTGGGTCCACCCATTGCTACACCCTCAGTTTGCTTGAGAAATCCTTTGTTGCATTGGAATCAAGTTCTTGTGAGTAAGATTTCAATTAATATCCTGTCCTTGTCCTAAGACACATAAGATCGAATTGGAATATTTTGCTTTTGGATTTTGATAGACCATATAATCTGATTTGGATCATTCCCCAGAAAATATCTTTAAATGTTACTTATGAGTCTCAAATTGGTTCATTCGTGTATAATTAGGTGACGTCAAATGACACCATAATTTTGCCATCCTCTATCGTTTGCTGTCCAACTTACTCATAAGACTCTTTAGAGTTTTTGGAATACTGGTTCCCTTCTTTCGTATATTGTTAGAGTATAGAAGTGATATACTTAGATAGGTTATACAGCAGTGTACCAACATAAGACACAATAGATTGAATCTGAATATTTTGCTTTTGGATTTTGATAGACCATAATAATCTGAAGCATGAGGGTTTGTGGACTTCTGTCTCAAGTATAGTTTCCTGTCAATAGTTTTCCTGCCTAGCAAATCTTTCAATTTACTATATGCCTCATGTTTGATTTTTGGTGTTGGGTTTTTAGCAAGACGTTCATATGGACCATTGGTAATGTCTTCATTACATTTCTGAAAATTTCCGTTTTATTCAGAGTTGTCAATTTGTTAGAGCTTTAATAGCTCTTCTATCCCCATTGTTTAGGTTTTGTTCTGGTGGTTGAGCATTTTGAAGAGTCAGGCTAATTTTGGCTCTAATGTTATCACCCTCCACTTTTTCGAAGTTCTTAACAGTATTCTCTACGGCTGTTCTGCTATTACTTCTTTTGTTGGAATTTCTAGTGGTGTTATTGTGAAGTTCATACCTTCGGAAAGGAGATCATTCTCACTTTATGTTAGAATTATATCTGAAATTTAGGAATCCATCTGGATTTGTCAACTACAGCCTCCTTATTCCCATCAGACTTCGGGCAACGTTCTTGGAGTTTGATAAACTTCTTGAGGTGTCTTTCCTTCATAGTTGCTATTTCCCTATCATATATCTGGGCATGAATGTTGTTACTATTGTAAACTGTTCGACCGTAAATTTCCTATTGAGGTCTGACCTTCTGTCAACAATTCTTGTCATATGATTCAGATGAATCGTCTCCTGTAAAAAGAGTTTACCTCCTTTAAGTTGTAAATCTTTAGGTAATAGAACATGTAGACATCTAAGAGAAAGTCATAGATGGTTCGTATATTTCCCATATTTTATATCTGTACGTTCAAGAGGACCAACATCTGCCAACATGGACTTGCCATATTGCAGTTTTATACATTCAAACATTTTGTTTGTTTAATCCAGTATTGCTCATAATAAGTGAAGAGTAGGATGTCTTGGACCTGATGATATATGTTGGACTACATTTCTAAGTTGCAGTTTTTCAAAAACCTAAATTCATAAAGAAACGGGGGTCTTTACTCTAAGTGATATTGGTGACATAATGCAAACAGTTAGTCTGAAATTATCTGTTGTTTAGATACATGGCTGATGTTATGGGAGAGAAGAGTCCATATAACAAAAATCAGGTAAATTATTCTATCAACATTGCATCATGGTATTAAATATGGTGTACTGCACATTTATTTTAATGGTAAAACCGTTCCCCTTCTTTTCTTACAGCTTGCAGATAATTCTGCGCTTTATAAACTTGGAGAAGGATTATCAAAAATATGGCAGTTGTATGGAAAAACAGAGTAGGATTTTTTGTGCTTAGTTTTAAGATTCTTTTGGGTTTTTTATTGGAATCCACCAAAAGTAAGAAACCTCATTTTTCTCCATCACCTTTACAGTGCTGTCATAGTGTTTGTTGTCATGGATGGTGAAAGCAATAGTCTGGATCAACGTCACCTGGAATACAGTTTTCATGACAGGTATTGTGTTTAGTTAAATAGCTTGTTTCCAGTTTATGCTGGGTTTTGTGTTTTTTCAGATTGAGTTAACTTACATTTTAGCACCAGAAACCTTGGAACTAAGAAACATGTTCCTGTCTTATTTCGAACACTTGGTCAAATTTACAATAATGGGAATGTAAAAGAAGATGGAACTCTTGTAGTGTGAGTTTGAGTCAGGCTTCCGATAAATTTTCATAACCAAATATAAAGTAGCTTTTGAACTTCCCTGCATATTTGAAGTCATTCGTCTTAACGTGTATTTTGAAAAATATCACTTTACTCAAGTACTTGATGGCCGATTCATGTATCTTTAGAGAAGGATTTGAAGTTGCGTTATGTTATTTTCGGGCTGGGTATCAACCAAAGGACTATTGCAATGAAGAGGTGATAAATGAAAAAATATTTTTTCTAAAAATGGAATTAATGAATTGATGATGATTTAGATTAATCTTGAGCATTTTTCTGATGTATTTATTTGTAGTCATGGAAAGGTAGATTGTTGATAGAGAGGTCTACAGTTCCCAAATGTCCAACTATTGCAGAACAATTAGTTGGAACTAAGAAGATACAGCAAGTGTTTGCACAACCTGGTATGGTTGAAAGATTCATCAAAGATGAAGAATCAGTTCAAAGAATAAGAAGAACTTTTGCTGGATTGTACACACTGGATCCTGTGAGTTGAAATAATACTTCTTTTTCATGATAAAGTAAACCTTTGATGGTATACCCAAATTAAACATTGAAAAAGAAAACTTGAATACAAATATGTCTGATTGAAAGCGGTATTGTTAATGCCATCAATTACTTGCTTATTGAATAATCTAACTTTTTCTTCTCCTTTTATCTGTTGTAGTTCTTTCTTTGTTCCTTATATGAATTCGGTTAACAAATCTGTAAGTACTACCATATGATTGGTTTATCTTTAGGGAGAGGAAGGAGATCGTGCAGCTGCAATGGCAATTGAATCACCTTCAAGATATGTCTTAAAACCTCAAAGAGAAGGAGGCGGTAAGAAATGGCGATTGTTATGGGTTGATTACCCTCTTTATGTTGACCATGGTTTACTCATTATGGTCAATACACATTGGTTGGCTTTTTCCTTTTGTATGTCCTAAAGAAAAATTGGATTAATATATAAAGTACCCATTTTTTTCACCAAATAATGGATAAGGTATGATGAGTGAATTCAAGAAAGCTATATATCACGCTCGAATTCCGTTTTATTGATAGCTATGAATTTAACCCGAAAATACATAAAAAATTGAGAAATCTAGAAAATAAGAAAGCCAATAATTCTTGAGTGCCCACATATAGATAGCAATTATTTTGCATAAAAAAACGGGGGTAATACTGTTAAAAGATTTGAATAATGTATTGAATAGAAAGAAGATTTATTCACATGATCTGTGAACATAAAAAAGAAAAGATATGTTCAGTACAATTTGCAATCAATTCTGAATACTGCAATGAAATCATCAAAACTACAAAATCTTTAAGTGTCAAATATCTCGTGACCTATTGGGGCTTTTTGAAATATTTTTCTCTATTTGATTTATTTTTCTGTACTGCTGCCTTGGAAATGAAATTTGGAAAAATAATTTCCAAACCTTAGTTCCCCTTTAAGTGTACCGATTTTAGTAATTTTTTTCAACCTTAATTTTTTCTTTTTATTCAAAGAAAAATAGCATATCTACAAATTTTATATATAATTTGTTGATAACTAATATAAATAAAAAGCAACAACGAAGAAACACATATTCTTATCACTAGTGCCTTGACCTTGTGTGCAGGTGCACTTGTGAAGCATGTAATAAAGCCTTGCCATGAGGGGCATAACACTATAGCTACTTAATAAGATTATATATAACTTATCTACTCAATGTGAGAAATAATCTCTCTTCAGCATGAAAATTCACTGAGCCTTCTAAATATTTGGAAAATATGCATGAGGTGAACTCTCTACGAGGTGAATTCTCTATAACGGAACATTTTGGTCACAGTTTACTGTTATACGGAAGTCTGGTAAATCTGAACTTAATCTCATTGGTTGTCCATGTGTTGTTTGACATTGTCATCTTCTGTTAGGTAATAATATGTATGATGACGAAATGGTAGCTGAACTTAAACGAATTTCTGATCCTGTGGAAAGAAGCCAATACATTCTCATGGAACGGGTTGTGCCTCCAATAATTAAAAATTACATTGTTCATGTGGAGTTTGAGAAGCCGTTACTTGCAGATACCGTTGCTGAATTAGGTGTCTTTGGTGTGTTTTTGAGGTAAGTATTTTTTTATCAGTAGCAGAAAAACACAAGCATCTTATTTCCAAGATTCCTGAAAGCAATACGTTTGAAGCAACAATGAAACTTAAAAAGAAATACTTTTCTTGTAGTGACGGTAGCAAAGAAATTTTCAATGATGCTGTGGGACCATTACTGCGCACCAAAGATATTCAACATAAAGATGGTGGAGTTGCTGCTGGAAGAGCTGTCTTGGACTCTCCTTACCTAATTTAAATTTTTTACCAATTTTTGCATTTTACACGTCATGTATAATTTACTTCTTATCAATTCATGTTTTTTGCCATCCATTCACCCTTCCTTACTGGGGAAGTACTTGATGTGTGCTTTGCAATCATTTAGATGAATTTGAGAGCTTACAGACATGATGTGCTCCACTAATAAGGATTATTACTTGCTTCAAAAATTTTCAATATGGATTCCTACTTGTAAGATATTGTGTAAACCGCTATGAACTAAATTATGAGAAAATCAATTTTTTAAGTTGAAATAAAGTGGATCAACAAATCTTGATATCGAAACTTTTTCCCAAAATCAAAAGATCAGTCATTTGTTTGAGATGTAGTTTGATTCTTCTCAAAAAATATCTGGAGTTTATTTGGGTAGAAAGTAGGAAACCACAGGGAAAAGGAGTGGTGCGGCGTACTAATGGATACCACACTGCAAGATGATTGGTTTTAAAGGTATTGTTTTCTAATCAGAGTGTCATTTGAATACTTTTTCTTCTAAAGTAAAATGTAAAATTGACTAAAAACAGTGGTGTTTCAAAAAAAGACTTATCATACAAAAAAGTTTTCTTCTTCTATTTTACATTGTTTCATAAAATTTACTAAAGCATATTATTCCACAAATTTGTTGAAATTCACTTAGACAGTGCTAAAGAAAGTGCACAAACTTTTGAGACAGACTTTAATTATGCATGTAAAATACAAATATGAAATACGAATGTTATGAGTACATTAATTTTGGACAGAATAATTATCGCATATTGGTAGAAACCATATCAAGTCCTCTTGCGACACTGGTGTTGTTACATTTGAAATCAAACATAATATGGTAGAAGACTGCATCCATTTTATCTCCATCAGCAGATACCCTTGTGTTTATGCAGTCTATCGAAGTGGAACTGACTGAAAGTTGTCGTGTGGGTGTTGTTTATTGTGATGCTTTTTTTTATTTTGTTGTTTCCAATCTCTCCTTCTCAGGTGGAAATTTCCCCCAATTTTTTCCATTGTCATTGTTTTTAAGTTCATATTATACAAACTACAAAGCTGCATATCTAATTCTTCAAAGTGCATGTAACTCTTTTTAATCATATATTTCATTCCCATAATGGTAATTATTAATTACAATCAATTAGTAATTTTGAATACATGTCCATACAATTAATGAATCATTCCCATACTTACCAACTTCCTGGTGTAAATTAGCAATCATATTAAAAACTTTCTATCAAAACAACTTCAACTCTTGTTTTAATCACATAAAACTTCTCTTTCAAGTCCTAATGATTTTATTGATGGCAGAAGATTTTAAAAATATGACCACTGGATTTCTCTTGGAAGATGTCAATGAATTATTTGTTAGGATCATTAATCTATTATCCTCCTCTTCATCATCGTCAGGATGAATTCTGCAACTTAATAAAAACTTTATTTAGTGAGTTTAAGTCTGCCTTGAATACAATAAAAAATAAGTAAATCATTATGAATTGGAGATTCAGTCAATTGAGTGTAAAATATTTGATATCATGTTTCTTTAAATTGGAATGTATAGTATTTTGTTCAGTTGTTTCTTTTGCGGAAATGGTTTTTGAATAATACAATTTGATAGGTGCTGATTTGAAATCCAACCGAATAAAGTAATTTATTTACTAGAGGTTTGTTATTGAGCCAATTTTGAAGTTATTTCTTTTGTTTGTAATGGAGCTGTTTGGTTATGAAGAAGTTCCACATAGTGGTGAAGAAATTGTGAAATTGGGCAAAGTTGCCGAAGATTATGCAAACACTCATGGAATCGTTATGCGAAATAAGCAAAACAAAAGCCTTTTAAATATTGTTCCATTTATGCTTTTCCCAACACCATTTCCAGAATATCTTTATGAGGAAGCATTTAAAGTTCAGAAAGATTTTCAATCACTAATGCACTTGGCAAGTTTGGATCATGACTTTCTTTGCAACTCCTTAAAAAGGTTTGTTTTATGAACTTTTTCATTATGGCAATCTTATGATAAGATTATGACTGGAAATCACATTCAAATTCAAATACATAATAATTTTGTTCACTATTAAATGATTGTTTCATATTTTGTTGGTAGTGTTATGGTTCATGATGAATTTATAAGAAGACATTTTGAAATTTATGAACAAGTTCGAAAAGGAAACATCAAACCTGTAAGTAAAATTTGCTGAATGAAAAGTCAATTGAGTCAATAATCCCCTTAATGTTTTGCCACCTTTTTCGCAATGTTCAATCACTCATGACATTTACTTCATCTAACTTTTCCTGCATCAACCCAGTTTGGCCCATCCCCCACCCCTTTCCCATATATTGTCTTGTTGGCCCTGACATTCATTTCCTTTCAACAAATTCCTTAAATATGAATTTAATGTTTCGTCAAATCTTTCACTTTGGTTCACAGAAGTATTATTTCAGTATTACCCGATCGGATTACATGATAAATGAAAGAAAGCAATTGAACTCCAACAGGCCAGATGTTGAACACAAATATGAACTGAAACAGATTGAAATAAATACGCATGCAGCTTCTCTGGGTGGGCTGGATACAAAAGTCGGTGATTTGCATAGGTATAAAAAACCTTATTACGTTTTTTTGCTAGACATTGTCGAACTTACGTTTTTTTCTTGAATGTAATTCTTGTTTCTTTTCCTCTTATTGAGTTCTAAATGCATTATTTTACTTTATTTTTTTGTGTTTACGAAGTCTAAGTTTGCAGTCTGATATTGTTGTGCCATATTCCGATTAAGTACCTTTTTGTGAGATTTGGGTGTGTTCTTAAAAGTGTGCCCTTTTGGATAAGTGAATTTAAAGTATAGGCTAATGAATTCTTTTATTTTCTCTGTCTTTGATCTCCAAAATTTATGTATGACTTCTTTAATTTAAAAAAAAATGATATGAAAAACCGTCCAATTTCCATCTCATAATTGCCATCTTCATCTTTTATAATCATTTTGTAGAGGTATCTTCTCTCTGTCAATTTGGCTGTCGTAGCAACAGGATCTGCTTGTCACAAAACATTTTATATAAAAAAACCATCTGTCTTTTGCTGCTTTTCTAAAAAAGGGTACATCATCTTTAAATGTTTGTGCCTATTTCAAAATAAATGCATGTAAGGGTGGGCGGTTTTTGAACATGTGTATGTAATTTTAGTATTGTGATGTGTGTTTGTATGTGAAAGATAAAAAAAAGAAGAAGAAAACCCTTTATTTTTTCAGTTTCCCACTTTTGATTCGTTTAATTGAAGACGTGTGTTTTTTATTGATTCAACCAGGTACAAGTAGACTTTTAGGCCCTTGTTTAAATCTTGTGTTACGACTTCGGAATGCGAGATATTAGTTAATCTAGACACTAAGTTGATTTCCTCTCGGACCGATGCCGAAATTGTTAAAGTTTCTTTATTTTTTCAGATACATGGCTGATGTTATGGGAGAGAAGAGTCCGTATAACAAGAACCAGGTCACATTAAATTATTCTATCAACATCGAATCATGATATTAATATCGTGTACTACACATTTATTTTGATGATAAAACCGTTCCCCTTCTCTTCCTACAGCTTCCAGATAATACTGCGCTTTGTAATCTCGGAGAAGGATTATCTAAAATATGGCAGTTGTATGGAAAAACAGAGTAGGTTTTGGTATTCCCAACTGAGTCTCATTTTCTGACTTAGAGTTTGTTTTTGATGTTATGCTATTATTTGCAGTGCGATCGTTCTCTTCATTGCAATGGATTGGGAAAGCAACAGTCTGGACCAACGGCATCTAGAGTATAGCTTCTATCAAAGGTAAGTTAGTTAGAGTTCGACATCTCGAACTCTCACTTCGAAGTTTGAGACATAGAAAGTTCAATCCCTTTAAAAAAAGACCAACTAAATTTATCGAGTTATCAAGATACCAAAATGTCGACTGTATGTTGTTAGTTACTATTGTTTCTTGTTTGATTGCCTAGTTTTAAACCAAGCTGTAACTTTTCCTTTTATAGTAACAAAAAAGATGGGATTCAGAAACATGTCCCTGTATTATTTCTAACACTGGAACAAGTATGGAGTAATGGAGAATTGAAAGATGATGGAACTCTTATAGTGTAAGTTAACTTTTTGATAGTGAGTCAAAATCCAGTTATTTAACTAGAGGTTTGATTCAGTAATCGTAGTTTTTAGTTCAGTTGATTACTTCTCTTATTTTTGATGTTTCTTTAGGGAAGGTCACGAGGTTGCGTTATGTTACTTTCGGTCTGGATATCATCCAGAGCACTATCGTAATGAACAGGTAGTTATAAAAGTTCCCTCTGTCAACATAGCTAAAGAAGGTTTTTTATGAGCCAGCAAAGCGAATAGATTAATCATTTTCGGCAGTATTTGAAAGACTAATCTATTGTAAAATTCATGTCCACTAGTAGGTAGAGTTAGTTTCTTATATTTCGTAAAAGGATATTGTCCATATAACACCCCTCGTAATATGTAAACTGGATATCTATGAAAACAAAAAAGAAAACAACTTACTTATTTGCCAATACCAAGTTGATAACAAGTAACATGTGATACAATCATGATGGATGATGGATTTATTTGTAGTCATGGAAAGGTAGATTGTTGATAGAGAGGTCTACAGTTCCCAAATGTCCAACTATTGCAGAACAATTAGTTGGAACTAAGAAGATTCAGCAAGTGTTTGCACAACCTGGTATGGTTGAAAGATTCATCAAAGATGAAGAATCAGTTCAAAGAATAAGAAGAACTTTTGCTGGATTGTACACACTGGATCCTGTGAGTTGAAATAATACTTCTTTTTCATGATAGAATTAGTTATTTCCAGTGGCGGATCCAGAGGGTATGCCGAAATTTGTGGAGGAGAATGTTAGCTATCAAAGAATAAAAGAAAAACGTGTAAATAAGCGTGATACAGACTGATACAGACATTCGTGATACAGACTGAAAACAGAAAAATTAAGTTAATGTGTTCCTCCACAATTTTTGAAATATATTCTGGATCCGCCGCTGGTTTTTTCGTTGTTCCTTATTAACCTAGTAGCATCTTCCTTTAAATTTCAATTCTAAGTAAGGTTTTGAAGTTCTGAAGTTAGATTATCAGTTCGTTGTTACCATATGATTGGTTTATCTTTAGGGAGAGGAAGGAGATCGTGCAGCTGCAATGGCAATTAAATCACCTTCAAGATATGTCTTAAAACCTCAGAGAGAAGGAGGCGGTGAGAAATAATGATTATTCCCAGTATTAAAAACGTCAGGTAAACGTTGTTTCGATGTCATTTTATGGTTGAAATGGAAATATCAAAACGAAAGTCGTTCCTCGATTGAAAATGGCTATCAATGACTTATAAAACGACGATAAACAATCAAAGCTGACATTGAAACGACGTGAGATGACAGTGACTCAACAAACAGTGACGTTTTTTTTACGGTCAGAAAATCAACACAACTAGCAATATCCTCGATGTTTGCTGATATGAAAATGTTAAACGGGCAATGTTTCATAGTTTCTTTCTGAAAAAGTGAGGCAAATCTAACTTTGTTTTTGACAAGGTCAGAGTGTATCTTATTTTTCAGTTTCAATGTTAATACTTCTTTCACGTACTGACAAGACAAGAACGCGGATATAACGAACTGTGAAGGGAAAATAGTTCCTTATAATGGGGTTTGGTATAAAACAATGAAAACAGGAAGATTTGTGTTAAAGGCTCACAAGATAATTTTAGCATGACTATAGAACCTATGCTGGTGAATCTAACCAACAGTAGGGATAATTTCAATTGGTTCAACTAACTTTTATATTTTCATAGGATGCCCAAAAAACTCACAGATGACCAGAGAGTTTTAAACAATAGTTTTGGTTCTTTTCACAGATTAAAGTCGTCAATACGTAGTTTGGTCGCAAATTTAACAACTTTTTCTTTTAAAATAACTCCATTAATTGGTAGATTGTTTGAACGCATTTTACCAAGTAAGAGCCTGTTCTAAATTAGGTAGAGTTAGTTTCTTATATTTCGTAAAAGGATATTGTCCATATAACACGCCTCGTAATATGTAAACTGGATATCTATGAAAACAAAAAAGAAAACAACTTACTTATTTGCCAATACCAAGTTGATAACAAGTAACATGTGATACAATCATGATGGATGATGGATTTATTTGTAGTCATGGAAAGGTAGATTGTTGATAGAGAGGTCTACAGTTCCCAAATGTCCAACTATTGCAGAACAATTAGTTGGAACTAAGAAGATACAGCAAGTGTTTGCACAACCTGGAATGGTTGAAAGATTCATCAAAGATGAAGAATCAGTTCAAAGAATAAGAAGAACTTTTGCTGGATTGTACACACTGGATCCTGTGAGTTGAAATAATACTTCTTTTTCATGATAGAATTAGTTATTTCCAGTGGCGGATCCAGAGGGTATGCCGAAATTTGTGGAGGAGAATGTTAGCTATCAAAGAATAAAAGAAAAACATGTAAATAAGCCCATTCGTGATACAGACTGAAAACAGAAAAATTAAGTTAATGTGTTCCTCCACAATTTTTGAAATATATTCTGGATCCGCCGCTGGTTTTTTCGTTGTTCCTTATTAACCTAGTAGCATCTTCCTTTCAATTTCAATTCTAAGTAAGGTTTTGAAGTTCTGAAGTTAGATTATCAGTTCGTTGTTACCATATGATTGGTTTATCTTTAGGGAGAGGAAGGAGATCGTGCAGCTGCAATGGCAATTAAATCACCTTCAAGATATGTCTTAAAACCTCAGAGAGAAGGAGGCGGTGAGAAATAATGATTATTCCCAGTATTAAAAACGTCAGGTAAACGTTGTTTCGATGTCATTTTATGGTTGAAATGGAAATATCAAAACGAAAGTCGTTCCTCGATTGAAAATGGCTATCAATGACTTATAAAACGACGATAAACAATCAAAGCTGACATTGAAACGACGTGAGATGACAGTGACTCAACAAACAGTGACGTTTTTTTTACGGTCAGAAAATCAACACAACTAGCAATATCCTCGATGTTTGCTGATATGAAAATGTTAAACGGGCAATGTTTCATAGTTTCTTTCTGAAAAAGTGAGGCAAATCTAACTTTGTTTTTGACAAGGTCAGAGTGTATCTTATTTTTCAGTTTCAATGTTAATACTTCTTTCACGTACTGACAAGACAAGAACGCGGATATAACGAACTGTGAAGGGAAAATAGTTCCTTATAATGGGGTTTGGTATAAAACAATGAAAACAGGAAGATTTGTGTTAAAGGCTCACAAGATAATTTTAGCATGACTATAGAACCTATGCTGGTGAATCTAACCAACAGTAGGGATAATTTCAATTGGTTCAACTAACTTTTATATTTTCATAGGATGCCCAAAAAACTCACAGATGACCAGAGAGTTTTAAACAATAGTTTTGGTTCTTTTCACAGATTAAAGTCGTCAATACGTAGTTTGGTCGCAAATTTAACAACTTTTTCTTTTAAAATAACTCCATTAATTGGTAGATTGTTTGAACGCATTTTACCAAGTAAGAGCCTGTTCTAAATTATCATGGTTTGCCTTGTCTCATGTTTTCCCTTTTTTCAGGTGAACTTGTCCGTTTTGAAAAGCATGCTTGAATTTTTCTTTTTGGTCTGACAAAAGCCATGTTGAAAGCGTGTTTATGCCATACTTTTTCGCTACATCACTCCTACACGAGTACCTTCTTCCACCCCTTGTAAAGCATTGCATTTATCTTTTAATGATAATCTTCTTCGCTTCTCGACATGTTAAAACATTCGAATTGTTGAATTCATATAGCTCGAAAACCGTTTACAAAAAGCCTAGCTTAGGACGCTTCCAATACTCCTATTTCAATGATTTTCCCAAAAAGCTTTCTAAATATACCCTGAGTTCGTTATATCCATAAGCGAAAAAACCCGGTTCCATATACCCAGGGTTTCGTTATAAGCCGTGTTCGTTATATGCAGGTAATTCATAAGGGCTTTCGTAATCTATTCCAAGGGATCAGAGAAATTAGTTCGATATATCGTATTTGTTTTATCCCTCTACTGTATTTTAGTATGTATAAGGTGAACTCTCTATAAGGTGATCACTCTATGAGGTGAACTCTCTATGAGGTGAACTCTCTATAAGGTGATCACTCTATGAGGTGAACTCTCTATGAGGTGAACTCTCTATGAGGTGAATTCTCTATAAGGTGATCACTCTATGAGGTGAACTCTCTATGAGGTGAACTCTCTACGAGGTGAATTCTCTATAACGGAACATTTTGGTCACAGTTTACTGTTATACGGAAGTCTGGTAAATCTGAACTTAATCTCATTGGTTGTCCATGTGTTGTTTGACATTGTCATCTTCTGTTAGGTAATAATATGTATGATGACGAAATGGTAGCTGAACTTAAACGAATTTCTGATCCTGTGGAAAGAAGCCAATACATTCTCATGGAACGGGTTGTGCCTCCAATAATTAAAAACTACATTGTTCATGCGGAGTTTGAGAAGCTGTTACTTGCAGATATAGTTACTGAATTAGGTGTGTTTGGTGTGTTTCTAAGGTGAGTCTCTTTTCTGTACCATAATGCCTTCTAGAGGGCATTTTTTGTGAGGATTTATTTTAGGGGAATATCGCAAAAAATGGGTCCATGCAAAACCTTGGGATTCCGAAAATTCCTTATTTACGCAAAATTTGAGAGAATAAAGTTCAAGTTTTTTCATATATTTTACTTGCCCTTTTTACGGCGGCCCAAATTTAATGCCGGTCTTTATTGGCGTTCTTTTTGAAAAGTTCACTGTAAAACTTTCACCTTCATCTAACACTGGTTCTTTTAACACTATGTCATGAAAATTAACGCCATTAAGGGTCGGGGTAAAAAGAGCCAAGGTAATGCTGTTGGATTTCCAAATGTTCTTTTTAATTTTCCATTTCTCTTCCCGTTTTGTGATTTTTTAAAAATACTGGTCTGCTCGCGAACATAAATCTTGCATAATCTGAAAGTCCCCCCATTCTCAAAAATAACCAATTTTTCACCCACTTAGGTTTATATTTATGGACATAGTGTTTCCAATTATCCCACTCTTATATAAGGTAATGCGTTAGACGCATTACAATGAAGATTATTTCAATAATACTCTTAGTGATGGCAATAAAGAAATTTTCAATGATGCTGTGGGACCATTACTGCGCAGCAAAGACATTCAACATAAAGATGGTGGAGTTGCTGCCGGAAGAGCTGTCCTGGACTCTCCTTACTTAGTTTGAAATTTTGATCAGTTTTTCTTTTTGTCATGCACACTTCTCTACTACTTTACGGAATAATTGTTCTGTGGTTTGCAGGCCTTTAAATGAATATACGACCTTACACACACATGCGTTTCTCTAGTACAAACATTGTAAGGGGGGATGACCTGATCATTGTTTTTATTGACATGTATGGGAATGCACTTTTATCGAATGTAATAAAGAATGTTGCCGGAAGGATTTATTTTGCAGGTTATTTCAGTTTTTCTGGATTATCGGCACTTTTTTCGAGTGACGAGAATGATCATTTGGTTGTGCAATCAATTGCAACATTCATGATCAACATAACCCTCTTCTTCTAGAAGAGGTATTTAAAACAGAAACATTTTTAAATCCTTCTTACATGAATGACGTTTTTAGCTCCAAAGAAAAACGTGGCGGAGTTCTTACATCAAAATTTCAGCTGCATGTCTTTCTCGTACATCGCCGCTCAATTGTGGCATAAGATTCCTGAGTCAGCAAAAAACGCAATCTCACTTAATGAATTTAAATCTGTATTAAATTCAGTATTTTGCCTTGTTCCTGCCGTCTTTGTGCAAAATGTATCCCATCTCTCGGTTATATTGCTTGAATTTTATTTTGCATAGATTTTATTATTGGAAAGTCGATTTTAATTAGCTAGTTGCAGCTAGCTTTTACTTTTACTATTGTATTTTTATCGACTATAAATAAAGTAGAAATAAATAAAAATAAATGTGGAACGAAACCGACCTCAAAGATTTTCCGTCTTAAGTGGGACTTCACTTTTTTGATACGCGTATCAGCAGAAAATACGGTACGTCCGACACAATACGTGTATTAATATCCATTCAAAAAATGTGTTCGTATTTTTTTAAGGAATATCATGAAAAACTGCAGATGTTGCAAAATTTGAGTAGTTTGGTTGGTTACCTTTTTCAGTGATACACGTATTGCAAAAAAAAGAAGAGGGTTGAATCCAATTCGACTTTATTTTTTGGTACACGAAGAGAATTATTGATGCGCGTATTTCTAATTTACAATCAATGTGCATGCACAATGATGCGGCACGTGCTGATACACGCATTATTTTTTGAAGTGAAAATCCCACTTTAGATATATGCCGATTGCAGGTAACAATTCCTATTCGTAGCCATTTTAAACGACATTTTGTTTTGAAACGAAACTAATTTGTACAAATGAGTTTCTAACGTCATAAGACATTGCTGTTGAAACAATTCACATTCAGGGGTCCCGCTTATCATTCTTTCATACATTTTCCTACTTTTAAGTGTTTTTGTCCAAACACATACACTTGTAATACTTTGAAGCTTGTTTCATAGTTATACATTTATATACCCTGTTTCTGTGTTCGACAACGAGGGTTTACGTAAAAATTGTTTCCGTTAATGGCATTACTCTTTGGATACTTCTGAGGGTTCTAAAAGAGTTAGTATTTTGTTACTGGTTTGTTAACTTTCTATTAAACAATTGTTAATCATATTAATCTCATGAGATCTGTTGTTTACAGGGATGATTATTTCAGTCTTGAAAGCAAAGAGGAAACTATTTCTCATAAATACGTTAAAACTCAGTGCAGCCGAAATCTCCCAATATCCCTTTCTCCCGTGAATATTCGATAAAATGTGTGATTTGTCAACAATTCAAGGCTAACAGTGGAATACTGCCAGTGTAGGTTTCACCTCTAAACTATGTATTAAGTTCTTAGGATATGATCTCAACTGTATTTGTGTGTTTGTGTGTATCAGGGGATTTGAATTTTTTTATAATCCTTTTCTCCCATTTATTTGTGCCTATTTCATCAAAAGGTAACGATCAACAAAGCAGCAGGACTTCCCAACTGTTATACATATATTGGGTGATTTTAAAGTGGGTCCCCTGACATTTTCATTGACAGCGTTAGAAAAGGATGAAACGCATAAATTAATTCAAATTTTTAAAATCGGTATAATAACGTAAAACTTCGTAGAAGAAATTTGATTCCGAAAAAAACGAGCCAATGACTATACAAAAATATTCACTTCTTTCTTAAATAACAAATGATTCAAAAACTTTATGACTTGGAATTTTGCATGGTAAGCCAACATACCGTATAGAATCTAATAATAATAGAATAGAAAAAATGAGCCGGTCAGCACCTTTAAGTACGGATTCCTACTAGTAAGATATTGTGTAACACGCTGTGAACTAGAGGCGAGCAACCTTGGAATCATTTTTTTCACGAAATTCATGAAATTAACTGATTTTGATCTGTATGGATGCCATTGCATCCGGGTAAGTATGAAACGGCCAGCCTTTGTTACCCCAAGTCAGAATGGATAAACGTTATTTGTTTATGTTTGGGAATGTTGCAGAAAAAGTTAACTTTCTTAACCTTTCCTTCAAAAATACCTGGTCTGGAGCAAGTATTTATAGTTATGTTTTTTTTTAACTTTTTTAACTTTTTCCTTCAAAAATACCTGGTCTGGAGCAAGTATTTATAGTTATGTTTTTTTTTTAACTTTTTTAACTTTTTCCTTCAAAAATACCTGGTCTGGAGCAAGTATTTATAGTTATGTTTTTTTTTAACTTTTTTAACTTTTTCCTTCAAAAATACCTGGTCTGGAGCAAGTATTTATAGTTATGTTTTTTTTTAACTTTTTTAACTTTTTCCTTCAAAAATACCTGGTCTGGAGCAAGTATTTATAGTTATGTTTTTTTTTAACTTTTTTAACTTTTTCCTTCAAAAATACCTGGTCTGGAGCAAGTATTTATAGTTATGTTTTTTTTTAACTTTTTAAACCTTTTTCGCTCCAATGTTGCAGAAATTCAAGATTTTTAGTTAAAGAGTTTTAGTGTCTTTACGATATTTTTTTTGTAACTTGAAATAAAGTGGATTTACAAAAACCTTGATCCGTTAACTTTTTCCCGAAAAAAACATCATCAAAAATGTTCCATAGAATTTATCCAGAGAGTTTTTTGTGAAGATAGCAGGGGGAGTACATCCACTACTAGTCAGGAAAATGAAGGCACATGGTATATAAAGCGCATAGGCGAATTCTCTATTGATAACAAATATATTGCTATCCCTTGTATACAAAATTACACGGATCTGATTGGCTTAGATAGGGTATGTAGTGTACAATTAATCGATTGCTAGAAATAAGTGTTTTTGCATCCATGCCATCCAAATCCTTTTTTCAATTTTTTTTCAATTTTTTTTTTAATTACACGAGCACATTAATTTTGTTCGTTATATCCGCCGCGTTCTTGTCTTGTCTTGTTAGTACGTGAACAAAGTAGTAACATTGAAACTGAAAAATAAGATTCACTCTGACCTTGTCAGATACAAAGTTAGATTTGCCTCATTTTTTCGGAAAAGAACCTATGAAACATTACCCATTTAACATTTTCATATCAACAAAGAGGATATTGCTAGTTGTGGTGATTTTCTGACCGTTAAGAAACGTCGCTTGTTGTTGATTCGTTTCAATGTCAATTTTGGTGGTTCATTGTCGTTTTATAAGTCATTGATAGCCATTTTCAATCGAGGAACGACTTTCGTTTTGATATTTCTATTTCAACCATAAAACGACATCGAAACAACGTTTACTTGACGTTTTTAATACTGGGAATAATCATCATTTCTCACCGCCTCCTCTCTGAGGATTTAAGACATATTTTGAAGGTGATTTAATTGGCATTGCAGCTGCACGATCTCCTTCCTCTCCCTAAAGATAAACCAATCATATGACAGCAACGAACTGATAATCTAACTTCAGAACTTCAAAAAATTACTTCCAGATTGTAATTTAAAGGAAGATATTACTAGGTTACTTAAGCCGGATCTCCACCAGGCGGAAAAATGTCGAGCCGCGAAAAGCATGGGGCCTTTTTCCACCGCGACATTTTGATTAGCCAATCAGGCTGCTCTAAAAGTTTCTGCTGCTAGATTGTTCCGTCTGGTGGGGTCCGGCTTAAGGAACAACCAAGAAACCAGCGTCGGATCCAGGATATGTCGAAAATTGTGGAGGAGCACATTATCATTTTTCTTTTATGCTTTAATAGCTAACATTCTCCACAAATTTCCTCCGTTTTTGCGAAAGTTTCCTGCGCGAAATAATTCAAATGACGAAATTGTGAAAGTTTTTTCCTGCGAAATCGTAGATAATTCTGAACTCGCGAAAGTTGTTTCCTTCCAAAAAATTCTCATTTTTTGATTCCCGAAATTTCTTCGATGTTTGGAAAATGTAAAAGTAAGCTTACAGCTCACTAGGTTAAAACCTATTCATGCATCGTGGATCGTCGAGTTCTTCAATCATATGACGACATTGATAGAGAAGGAAAAGATGGGAGAAATGGAGAAAGATGTTGAGGAAAGAATGCAACCAGAAAGAAGTAAAAAAAAAAATTCATTTCACGTTTTTTTTACTCCTCGCGAAACTTTCTGCGCCTAAAGTAATTCTATCATGAAATGCAAGTGTTTTTGGAAATTAAAGAGATCGAAGACAGAGCAAATAAACGAATTTATCAGCCTCTGCTTTAAAGTTACTTATCCAAAAAAGGCACACTTTTAAGAACACACCCCAAAACTCACAAAAAGGTACTTAATCGGAATATGGCACAACAATATCAGACTTCAAACTTAGAACTTCGTAAACACAAAAAAATAAACAAATAAAGTAAAGTAATGAATTTAAAACTCAATAAGAGGAAAAGAAACAAGAATCACATTCGCTTAATTAGGTTTGATTGATTATTAAGCTTTTAAAACTGAAAAATGAACAGAGAGACAAGAAAAACAACAACTTGGTACAACAATGTCTAGCAAAAAAACGTAATAAGGTTTTTTATACCTATGCAAATCACCGACTTTTGTATCCAGCCCACCCAGAGAAGCTGCATGCGTATTTATTTCAATCTGTTTCAGTTCATATTTGTGTTCAACATCTGGCCTGTTGGAGTTCAATTGCTTTCTTTCATTTTCATGTAATGGGTGAATAAGGTTGCGAAAACATTACTGCCTACCACAGTTGAGCATCGAAGAAAGTTTTAAGAATTAATGAACGGCCTCTGACGCATATCATAGACTTCTTTTTTGGAAGAATTAACCTATCAAGAAAGTATCTTTTAGTTAACAAATTTTTTTGTCGGTGTTGTAGGCCCTGAATAATCTATAAATATTATAATGTAAGTCAATCTGACTAAACTGAGTTGATGTGCAGAAAAATTAAGATGTAGACTGCTTGAATATTGCAAAGAAGATGGCAAAACGTAAATGAGATTATTGCCTCAATTGACTTCACATTTTACAAATTTTACTTAAAGGTTTGACGTTTTCTTTTCGAACTTGTTCATAAATTTCAAAATGTCTTCTTAATAAATTCATCATGACACTGCCAACAAAATATGAATTGATCAGCGCGAAGCAGCTGATCTTTTATTAGCGTTTGTACGTCCGCAATTCTAAGATTTGTTTGTCCCCAGTTGTAGGCTGATTCCGCATTAAGCTGGAATATAGGCTGTTTTTCAACCCTGGTTGATTTGTAGATGGTGCGCTCCTAGATAGTTGAAACAATTTAATTATTGTTAGTGCGGCTTTAAATTCAACAATTTGAACTTAAAATTTTACACATCGGCCCTGAGTATTTTTAACAAGATAGTATCAAATATTGGTTCCTGGATTTATTGGTTAGTGAATCTCTAACACTAAGGTAAGGAAATTTTCATTATGAAAACTCGATTCATAGGCAGTACCAATGACCCTGTCGAATGACTGATTTGAGGTGCCAAACAAAGCATAAACAAGAAAAATAAAGTGATGTTGTTTTGAAATGTCATTCTAAAGTCTAGCTTTGAATTTTGCTTTAAGCGTCCATACATGTGACACCATCACACCACCATCCATCCACCCACCTCACCCTCCACCTCTTCTTATCTTTACCAGCACATATATTCCTCTCAGCTTACTGTCCCTCTGATTTCATGAGTACGGGATTCACTCGATTGGGAGAATTCGCCGGTTCATGAGGTAATTTTTGACTTCCCTCGATTCGAGGAGAACAGAACCTTGTTTCCCTATTTTTGTGCAAGTTACAAACCGTTTGTGCTTTTCAAATGTTTGTCTACATGAAATCATTCGTTAATTAAAACCAAATCACCTTTAAACATAAAACGTCTACCACGAAGTTTTTTGAATATACAGATTATATTTTGCTGCAAATCACTAAATATAGGTAAATGTATATAAAGAGTTCCTTCTCAGGCTAAAGCACATTAAACCATGTATTTTAAACTGCTTTTACAGTATTAAGACAATCAGTAATGTTATATTACAACTTACAACACAATTTGAACATTTAATGTCATGCACTCTGATGAGGCCTCAAAAAAATTTGCTTTCTTTTTATGCTATCACCCAATTAAGTGAACGGTCCCCGATCGATGAAAAATCCTGTACTGTCATGATGAGAAAGTAACACGCAGGTGGGTTGGGTGACAGTAACCTGAGGTATGAATTCCTTCGGCCTTCTGGTGCATGCTTTCAAATTTTGATTACCACTGTGTACTTTATTTACGTTAAAGCCATTCATATGTCACGCAAAATACCCAATTGGAATTTGTGATGGGTGAACCTCATTGGAGTTCTTTTTATATGGTAAAATGAAGATGCATAGCATTGTCTGATTCCTCCTCTGCTTCCACTAAAAACACGAACCTTGCTTCTTTTTCTAACCAGTTTTTTCTCATTTTCTTATTATACAAGCATTCCACAATCGGGATTGTTGTGTCATAGTGAGTGTGTGAGTAATACCGTAATCCAATCATTATGGAATGCGTAGTTATGACGATAAGTAGTTATGACGTTCTTAAGAGTGGGATGGTGGAGTTAGAATTTTTGCGTGACAACATGAATATGGGATGAAACCCTTAAAAACCAACAAATGGTACAGTGGTCGCTCTCTCTATCACGAACACCCTCTATCTCGAACTTCTCTCTATCTCGAACAAATTCCTTGGTCCTTACGAGTTCGAGATAGAGAGAGAGAGAGAGTCTACTGTATATTATATTGCATATTATACTTCTGACCCCAAAAAACTGTCAGCCATGCAGACACTTGGTACTTCTTTTAGATTTTTAGATGAGTTATGGACATAAGAAAACCCTAAAGATTTAAATCTTATCCACGTTCATTTCACCTGGTGCACTTTTTTCTTTTTCACGCAAATGGCAATATACATTGATAAGAATGGGGAAAATTTGGTGTCTCTTCATATGAGTGAATCAGTAAGATTTTAAGTAATTTCAAATTTTTTTTCTTGATAATTTAAATATGTTTTATTCATTTTTAAAGGTCAAATGATTGGAGGTATCACTCTCAGCTATTCAATACCTGGATATTGGCTGCTGTATCAGAACTTTTCCAGTTCATCGGCTTTACGAATTCGCCCGTATCAGGACCATATATTGGTACTTGACCATTTTATGATTTGTGTTATCAGATTTTTAAGAAGTTCGAATGATTTCTATTTTGTTGATTATCGCATTTATCGTAAATTTCAGTTTAGATAGAAATATGGTCGTATAGGTTGTCTGATTTCCAGTAACAGTGTGTTCTGTTTGTTAAAACCACTACGGTTTTGTTTTGTTCTTTCTTTCTTTTGGAAATATAATTTTGAACTCCGTTGATATATTGAAACTAATCTCTGGATCATTTCACCATGGAAGCACGATAAAAAAAATCGCGGAAAGGTAGCGAAATTGCAAAAACTAATCAAGCCTACAGGTTTGTTGTATTACCTTTCAGGAGTGAGCAAACTTCTCCTTTATTCTATCTTCACTCAAATGTTAAAACGTCAAAACACGCTGACCTTAGGCCACAGGACCTCTTCTCTCTGATTTATAATGATTTAATTACTTTTTATTGCAACCAGGGCAAACTCACTAAATAAAGTTTTTATTAAGTTTCAGAATTCATGCTGACGATGATTGCGAGGAGGGTAATATATTAATGATCCTAACAAATGATATATTGACAGCTTATCAAGTAGTCATATTTGTGAAATTTTCTCCCATCAATATAATCATTAGGACTTGAAAGAGAAGCTTTATGAGATTAAAACAAGAGTTGAAATTCCATTGACAGAAAATTGTTAATATGATTGTTAATTACTATGAGGCTTTTAATGTATTATTTACACCAGGAAGTTAGAACGTATGAGGATGTTGTATTCACTGTATCCCTTCATATATGGGAATGAATTCAAAATTACTAATTGATTGTTATTAATAATTACTACTATGGGAATGAAATTTGTTATTTAAAAGAATTACGTGCACTTTGAAGAATCACATTAAACATTGTTTGGTAGCTTTGCTGTTTGTGTTAAATGAACTTAAAACAATGACAACTGGTGATGTAAACAGAGCTTTATAATTACCATGAGCAGCAGTGACCACTATTGAAATGAACTCCATACTTCTTCCTGGTAATCGTATGGTAAAAAAAGATGACCATGGGTTAATCTAATTTGTGTTTTAGTGAAAATATCAGGCCAATAACAAAATGTTGCGTTCGCTTAGGTTATAGTAGTCAAAGAAATTGCTCTATGAACTTACCAATGAAAGTCAAATATTAGTTTTTTCAATTTAAATATAATTGGTTCTCGCATTCACTCATGATTGGGGAAAATTTCGCAATAAGAAACACCTACACGTTAACTTTCAGGCAGTTCCACTTCGATAGACATGCAGGGTGTCTGCTGCTGGAGATAAAATGGACGCAGTCTTCTGTCACATATGTTTGCTTTCAAATGTAACAACACCAATGTCATGAGAGGACTTGATGCTATTTCTACCAATATGCGATAATTATTGTCCAAAATAAACGTACTCATGTCATACTTCGTATTTATATTTCACGTGCAAAATTAGAAAAAAAAGGATTCATATGACACTCTGATGAGAAAACAGTACTTTTATAACCAATATCTTTCAGTGTGGTATCCATTGCTATACCGCACCGCACCGCACATTTTCTTTGTGGTTCCCTACTTTCTACCCAAATAAACTCTCCAGATATTTTTTGAGAAGAATCAAACTATATCTAAAACAACTGGTTGATCTTTTGATTTTGGGGAAAAGTTTGGATATCCAGATTTGTCAATCCATTTTATTTTTATTTTAAGTCACAAAAAAACTAAAAAGTTTGTTTTTTCTTATAATTTTGTTCATAGCTTCTTACACAATATCTTAAAAGTAGGAATCCGTATTGAAATCCTTTCTAAAAGAGAACATCATGTCTGAAATCTCTCAGATTTATGTAAGTGATTGCAAAGAACACAGCAAGTGCTTTCCTCAGTTAGAAAGTGTGGTAGATGGCAAAAAACATGAGTTGATGAATAGTAAAATATACATGACGTGTAAAATGCAAAAATTGGCAAAATTTTAAACTAGGTAAGGAGAGTCCAAGACTCCACCTTCTTTTTGTTGAATATCTTTGCTGCGCAGTAATGGTCCCACAGCGTCATTAAAAATTTCTTTATTGCCATCACTACAAATAAAATATTTATTTTAAATTTTAATGTAGTCTTCAAAGGAATAGCTTTTGGAAACCTTGGAAATACGGAAAAAAAATACTTACCTCAAAAACACACCAAAGACACCTAATTCAGCAACGGTATCTGCAAGTAACGGCTTCTCAAACTCCACATGAACAATGTAGTTTTTAATTATTGGTGCCTCAATTATTTCCATGAGAATGTATTGGCTTCTTTCCACAGGATCAGAAATTCGTTTAAGTTCAGTTACCATTTCTTCATTATACATGTTACCCCCTAAAAGAAGACGATGTTGTCATACAAGACAGTGACAAACAATATGTGTTTCTTGAAAGGAATTTCAATATGGTTTTAAAAACATTTGTTAGTAAAATGGAGACAAAAAACCCCCAAAATGATATATATTAATAGAGACTGTAGTAAACTTAGCCTTCCGTATTGATTAACGCTCAGATGCTACAGCTTATATACATTATACATTTGTTGCTTTTTATAATGGTTCGTTACAGGATCTAATAACTAATAACAAATATTCCGATTTCCAACAGCGATGGAAGATTCTTAATGTTTGTTTTTTTAGAAATGTTTTTATTTTAATCAAAACAGTGTTCGGTATTATTTCAATATAAAAACCTTTAGTTTATGTAGGAGTTGATCTTTACCTGAAGGAAAGTATAAAAATAAGTAAGTTTTCGCCAAATATGTTTTCAAGAATGGTTTTTCTTCGTTTGTAGAAGTGGGGTCCTATTTTTCTTTAAGTTCTAAACCCTTAAATACAATCTTTTCCCTGTTATGTTTTACAATAGTTGATAGGAAATAGTAAGATCTAGCCTAATAAGGGTTGGCACATTAATTGAAATAGACTGTGTGGTATACCTTCTGGTACATTAATGGACTGACTATGTTTACATTCATCTTATACCATATGATTTCTATGGTATCATTTTATATCAACACAGCCTTTTCAAACTGCAAAATCGCTATTTTAAGCATCGGCATTTTTTTCTCTTGTTTTTGCTGGTCAACAAGAAAACCAACAGAAAATGATATGTGAATATCATCCTCCACATATTTTCTAGTGTAAGATTGAAACCTTATTGGACTGAGCACATAGCTCGCACACCATCACATCCGTTGTATCGGGCTCGCCCCACAAGTCCTGTGTTCAGCTTTCTGATGCAAGACAACAACAGAAAAGACAACAAAATCTATTTAGTTTTTTGTAAGAAAACTTATCACTTTCCCAAGTAAAAATACTTGGTTTCACAACTTGCATCAATGCCCCCATGTGGGTATGAAAACCATGCCATAGGTCCTGAAATAGTACACTATTAAAAAAAACCGATGAGTAAATGAAGATGGCACGGTATCTAGTAAACATCGCGATTGCGGCTGCAACAAATAACTTGCATTTTGCCGCATTAAAAAATGTTTTGATGTTTGTTTGAGTATTTCTAGGGTATACCAAAATTGGCAACAAACTGATCGGCCTGTCTTCTGTCACGCGAAAAAATAATTCCCGATCTTAGGTAGTCTGGATTGAATGTAGCTTGGGTGTTTTCTTCTTACACCCACGTCTAAAAGGAGGATTAACGTCAAGAGCAAAACGTTTGACAAAAAGCTTGAATTTCATTGAGAAATGTTATGTCATTTACAAAAATTAATTTCAAGTCCTAAATAAGCTGAAAATCAAGGTTTTATAAAGTCATGTGAAATAAATTGTGACGTCAGTATAGCGGATATGATTTTCTTCAAGCTTGAAGGTCAGTATAATTTTATGTGTCTACTATGAAGTTAATGAGGTTTTGGCATGATGAAAGCCATGAAAATCACTCTCCCAGTGAAATTTCATTTGAAGAAGGGTCTGGTGAGAGTAACAACAATTAAATCTAATACAATTACCATTTGAAAATGCATTGATTATAGCTTTAAAATAAAAAAGCCGGTAAGTAATCTTGTAAAAAACAGGTGAAAGTGAAAGAAAGATATGTAAAATTTATTCAAGCCCCAGTGACATCGCTTGTAAATTGAAAGTATGTGTAGAAAACATATCTTATAAATGCGTATGGCAATGTAAACCACGTCTTACTATTCTGAAAATAGAGAAAAAGACACGTTAACATCATTTAAAGACTAAATAAAAACATGAACAGCTGAAAAATAATCATCCGCTATAATGACGTGACGATTCACTGAGTTTGTAAAACTTCAAAACCTTATATCTTCTAAATTATTTCTTTGACCAATACACTATGCCATTTTTTCGAACATCAAAATCCAATGCTACTGGGAATGCAAGTTATTGGGCACTCACCACGAGAAATTTATCGATTTTGAAAGTGTTACCTTGACACTGGGGGATAAATATCAGCTCTGGCACAAGAACCAAAGTGCCGGTAGTTTGGAAATCCTGGTTCAATTAATTGTTGGTAAAAGGGCTGCTTCTGAAAACGTTTTCTCAAAGATTCAACAGTTCCTGTCGCTTATTATGTGGAATTGGACAATGATATAGACTTATATTGAAGTTAATTTGTGAAATATTTTTAAAGTTATGTTACATTTCTTAGTAGAATAACGAATTTTTTATTTTCTTAGTTTTTGAACTTTTCTGACACGCAGTACTTAAATTCGCGCAATTAAGGGTGAACAAATATTAGTGAAATGTACTTTATAATATTGATCCAATCCCCTTCCTTGTGACATACGTACACACAATGTCAACCACAATGTGTATTGACCATAATGATTGAACAATGGCCAACATAAAGAGGGTAATCAATCCATAACAATCGCCATTCCTTACCGTCTCCTTCTCCTTGAGGTTTTAAGACATATCTTGAAGGTGATTCAATTGCCATTGCAGCTGCACGATCTCCTTCCTCTCCCTAAAGATAAACCAATCATATGGTAGTACTTACAGATTTGTTAACCGAATTCATATAAGGAACAAAGAAAGAACTACAACAGATAAAAGGAGAAGAAAAAGTTAGATGATACAATAAGCAAGTAATTGATGGCATTAACAATACCGCTTTCAATCAATGTTTAATTTGGGTATACCATCAAAGGTTTACTTTATCATGAAAAAGAAGTATTATTTCAACTCACAGGATCCAGTGTGTACAATCCAGCAAAAGTTCTTCTTATTCTTTGAACTGATTCTTCATCTTTGATGAATCTTTCAACCATTCCAGGTTGTGCAAACACTTGCTGTATCTTCTTAGTTCCAACTAATTGTTCTGCAATAGTTGGACATTTGGGAACTGTAGACCTCTCTATCATCAATCTACCTTTCCATGACTAAAAATAAATACATCAGAAAATTGCACCAGATTAATCTAAATCATCATCAATTCGTTAATTCCATTTTTAAAACAAAATCTTTTGTTATTTATCACCTCTTCATTGCAATAGTGCTTTGGTTGATACCCAGACCGAAAATAACACAATGCCACTTCAAATCCTTCTCTAAAGATACATGGCTTATACGTAGAGAAATTATGCAGGGCAGTTCCAAAGTTCCTTTATTTTTAGTTATGGAAAATTTATTGGAAACCTGACGCAACTTACACTTCAAGAGTTCCATCTTCTTTAACATTCCCATTATTGTAAATTTGACCAAGTGTTCGAAATAAGACAGGAACATGTTTCTTAACTCCAAGTTTTCTGGTGCTAAAATGTAAGTTAACTCAATCTGAAAATATACAAAACATAGCATAAATATGGAAACAAGTCATTTAACTTAACACAATACCTGTCATGAAAACTGTATGCCAGATGACGTTGATCCAGACTATTGCTTTTACCATCCTTGACAACAAACACTATGACAGCACTGTAAAGATGTTGGAGAAAAATGAAGAGGTTTCTTACTTTTGATGGATTCAAAAAAAAAAAAAAACACACACACAAAATAATCTTAAAACTGAGCACAAAAAATCCCACTCTGTTTTTCCATACAACTGCCATATTTTAGATAATCCGTCTCCAAGTTTACAAAGCGCAGAATTATCTGCAAGCTGTAAGAAAAGAAGGAGAACGGTTTTACCATTAAAATAAATGTGCAATACACCATATTTTATACCATAATGCAATGTTGATAGAATAATTTACCTGATTTTTGTTATATGGACTCTTCTCGCCCATAACATCAGCCATGTATCTAAACAACAGATAATTTCAAACCATTTATTTGCATTATGTCACCAACATCACTTAGAGTAAAGACCTTCCTCTTTCATTGCGAATCTAGGTTTTTTGAACAACTGCACATAGTTTTGAAGAAGTTTCTGTAATCTTAAAAATTAATTGTTTTTCATCACAATTATGTATTTTGCAAGAACTAGTCTTACCTATGTAAATCACCAACTTTTGTATCTAGCCCAATCATGGCTGCAGAAATCACGTTGACCTCAACCTGCTTTAATTCATACGGCCTGTCAACACCTGTGCTGTGGTGTTTTGTGCTTGCATGACCATCCGTTTGCGGTGTCAATTCATTGATCATGTAATCAGCTCGAACAACATTGAAGAAGTATTTCTAGCGATTAGAATACATAATGTTCAATAGCCAACTTGGATGGAAAAGACTATTTTTGTGATTTTTAACGATTTTACATATTAACTATAGGAATATCTTTTCATTGATCACAGGAAACTTTACTTACAGGTTTGACGTTTTCTTTTCGAACTTGTTCATAAATTTCAAAATGTCTTCTAATGAATTCATCATGAACCATAACACTACCAACAAAGTAACGAAGCAATCATGAACACATGAATAATGGACAAATTGTTTTGCTTTTATATTTGACAGAGGCGGATCTAGAACCTAGTCGAAATTTATGTATAATAGAAAATCGTGCAAATACACTTATGTTTTTACAGAAAATTCATGACCTCTGTACTCCTACACTTTCTTTGACTAACCCTTGATCCACCGCCGTTTGAATATAATTTCATGTCAAACTGTTTAGGCAACAATGAAAAACATTATTCATAAAACAAACCTTTTTAAAGAGTCGTGAATGAAGTCATGATCCAGACTTGCCAAATGCATTAGTGTTTGGAAGTCCTTCTGAACTTTGAATGCTTCTTCGTAAAGATATTTTGGAAATGGTGTTGGGAAAAGCATAAATGGAACAATATTTAAAAATCTGTTCTTCTGCTGGTTTCGCATAACGATTCCATGAGTATTTGCAAAATCTTCGGCAACTCTGCTCAACTTCAGAATTTCTTCACCACTAAGTGGGACTTCTTCATAACCAAACAGTTTCATTTCTATGAGCAGATAGCATCAAATGACCAATTAAACTGTTATTTTAAAATCAAACTTTTACCATTAGGCTTTTATGCGAATATGGATTTTTATTCTGAATGGAGAATTTATTTATGTCATTTTTTGTTGAAGTATTGTCCGTTTTCAATAAAATCCAAGGTTCTTTGTGACTTTGAAGAAAATACTATACCAGATATAAAAAAATGGAGAATAGAAATATATTCTGATCCTAAAACTGAACCGACAGCATTTTTGAATTTTTCACTATAATTTAAACGATCGTAAAGAGTTCGTTGATTTTCGTATTCTGGACGTAAATGCTCTCAAGATTTTCCCCCGTTCCTTCTGAAGATGCTTGGAAAAGTGTCTTAAACACTGTCACGTTAACTTGAATGTGTAGAAAAACTGTGGTACATTTTATTGATACGGCATATGTCCAAATGGAAGTGAACAATTTGATTCTATTTTGTGCTCTATAACATATTTCGTACCTGGAGGGTATCACGAAAGAATTATTACGGTTAGTTTTCCTCTGTAACCAGGTAGTACAAAGCGATACTTCCCGCTTAAAATGGTAGCTTCAAATGTAAACAAAAGAATAAAATGAACAAAAGTTTGCTTTAAAGAATTCCCTGAGTTAGCCAAACACGCGAATTTTGAGGCTGGATGCTCTCAGTGAGCGATGTGAGCATCTAGCGGATGGGACCCTCCATCAGGAATGCATACACAAGATTTTAAGGCGCGAACCAGCAAGTACCAGACTGATTACTGATTGTGATCCTAATAATTTAATTGGGTTATTTCATCATACATCATTAGCAATTCACATCAGCTTCTAATTACTTACGCTGTAAATACATACATATCTCGTTATTTTCAGTGGCGGGATTCAAACCACCATCAGTTTTCACCCTAGCTAACATTACAAACAGACCGTCTCTACCAAATGGATCTATTCACTCCAACACAAGCAATCAGTAAGAAAATGTCAACTGTGAGTCCTAGTCAAAAAGTTTGTGTAGCTTATAAAAGTCTGTTCAGTATCCAAGATCTTTAAGGAGTCTCGCTACGGATGAAATCTATTACTTAATTTCTGTTTCTCCTTTAACCAGACTTTGTTTTACGGGTTGTTGTTCTGTTAATGTAGGCAATCAAGGTGAGTGTAAATATTGGCGAAAAAGAATGGCCGTTCAGAACAGAACTAGATTTTTTTGTTCCTTTTTGGACTCAGTGACTCACATCAAAGTATACAAGAAATGCTGTGCATATATACAAATCGCGTGAAGGAGGCTCTATACGTTAGGGGATTAAATAAAATTTATGTTGCAACTTAAACCTGCTTCAGACAAATGACACTAAGACAATAGCCGGAAGCACGCGCAGAATTTCCATATTTATGTTTTAATGATATTACTTTATCACCAAAGAAAAATGGAGTGCGCTTGCTCACAAACAAACATAACTCTTGCGTTTGCATTCTGGCTTAAATCAGTGGTACATACTCAACAACCTGCATCCCAGGGGTTCCCTGTGCTTTTATCAAAACAAAGAAAAAAGCAAAAATAGAAATAAAAGAAGAAATACAATCAATTACGGGTTACTGAAACCTCGAAGGGACTAGGAGAAATAATTCAGCTGAAGCGTGGCTCTTTTTAATTCAAATTTGGGCAAAAATAAGAAATTCGTTTGAGTTAAAGCGATTTCTTGTTCAGATTATAGTAAACACTTCATATTATGCTTCATATAGTATTATTTTAATGATAACTATAATTTTTATATGACCATATGTTTCCTGAATATATATTCACTGAAAGAAGTTTCGTATAAATTCATATAGAGGCGAGCTGGAATGGTTTAGCCGGCGGGCTGGCTCACCTAGCCGAGATCTCACTGACGTTAAGAAATCTTCACAAAATATATAAAATAAACAGTATTATGAAATGAAAAGAGGGCCAGCCCACTTAAGGGGCTGCATGAACAAGCCAGGGGATGGATTCTTGAATTTTCAATTATAAACAATGACACAAATTAGTTGCTTTGTTATTGTTATTGTTTAGTTAAAATGCCGCTTGCGTAAAAAATCCCAGCCTAGTTAAGCCCAGCCTGGTTAAGTCAGCTTCCTTCATATGAGCGTGAGATGAAATATGTCTCCGCAAAGCGAGGCAGCCCACCTAACCAGGCCAGCTCACGTCCATATGAACAGTCCAACATGTCTATTGATAATTCTTATTATTTGACAAAATGCACTTTCAATTATCACTGAATAACACAGAAGAAATTTAAAATTTGTAATAAATCAAGTTTTGATTTCTTTTTCCCAAGCAAAATGTTTAAATTATCCGAATAAATTGCCTGAAGGGAACACTTTAAATGGTTGGAGAAAACGATTGCTTTTTGCCCTTCGTTGATACATAGTTGCCACAAATGATAGCTAAACGAGCGTCTTTTATAAAAAAAACCCCTACTGTACTGGATTCGTTTCATAAGAAGAGCTTTTAAAAAAGAAAAGAACATCCAATTTTGGGCTTCGCTTTGCAATCTTTTTTCCTTAGTGAATGCCTAACCTTGAATCCTAAACTGCATATCGATCCCCTTACTTAGTATCAGAATGCATACATAAAGCCAAGGCTAAATAATTTAGACTGTGATTTGCAGATACATGAGCCTACAGGCTATTTTTTTGGAGACACGACGAAACATTTGCATTTCAAACACCTCGCGTATAAACGCAATTTGAATAATAGAAAAAAAGAAATGACCTTACAAACCTTATTCTTTGCAACCAGAAAATATTAAAGTGCACTGTTGTAATATTTTGATATTAGCAGTTATTATTGTGTCGGTATAAAATATGTTTACTTTCCTTCACTTTCAAGTTCTTTTTTCGTAAAATGATATAGGTTAAATTTAATTTACAAATACTCTAGCTATTTCTTCGTTTGTTCACATGTTTCTTTTGTAAATATGTGTGTGTTGACAACATTTTTTGATCGATAGAGCTTTTTTATTTTCGATAAGGAGTACATGCCAAATTCTACACGTGCCCCATATTTGTTATGATTTTCAATAGAACAGAAATGTTTCCAACACGTGATCAAAATATTATGATTTCATACATAGTGAGACTTTCATCCTTCAAAAAATCCATGATCTAAAATTCATATTAGAAATGAGTGCTCTATCACGTTTTATTTTCCTTTGATTGCAATTTTACAGACACTTTTTAACTAACCTAAGAAGAATTGTCATCCTGGTGGACACCCTCCTTACTTAATTTTCGAAATATTATGTTTGGCGTAATTCATAACTCAAAACCGCGAGAGCGTGAAAGGATTCGAAAATGATTATTTTTTGTACAGCATCTTTAAAAAGATGAAAATCTTAAATAGAATAATCTCACACCGAGTGTTCGTCTTTTTGAGGCATAGTTTTGTCCAAATTTCTCTCCTTTTTTTGAGAACTTTTCTAGAATTCACTGATTTCCTCTACACTTTGTCTGAAGATATTTTATAGGAAGAAAGAGCTGATCACGTGCAGTTTTCTGTATGCACGCCATGTGTTCGACACAGTCGAAAGCGATAAATGGAACCGTGCGTCATCAGAAGTTTTAGCAAATCAAAAAGAAGTGTATATTAGGAAATAGTACTAAAATCTGTTAGATATTGATCATTAAATTACGTACAAATCTTCAGCAAACTATATCTATGTAGATGGAAAGTTAAAGTACAGGTACAAAGTTTCATAAATAAATTTTCCTCATTACCTCTACATGTATCTCATTCCTTGTCCTTGCTAGCTAGAGAATGTGATTGTTCTGTGTGCAAAGCTTTACAAATGTTTACACCGCTTTGTTATTTCAGTTTAAGTAATACTTATAGACAATGTTGTGACTGTTGATAATCTGACGCTAGTATATCAGTTGCAAATGAAAGAACCCTTAATTTTTGATTTCAGCCTGATTCAGTTCTTATTTTTTTGAGAATTTCAGCCTCAATCTGTTCTTAATTTAATTCAAGAGCAAAGACAGACTTAAATTTAAAAATAAAAAAGACTTAAGATTTTATTTGTGTTAGTTTTTAGACTTGATAGTACTTTTTGATCAAACTTTCCGATATATCATCGAAGACACAGTTTGACGTTCTTACATACTAAGTATTCAGTCTGGAGTTATTCTTAATTTTGGCAAAATTTCAGCCTGGTTTTTCTTTTAAAGTTTTTCTTATGAAAAAAGTATTATTCTTTTGTTATAATAGTGTTTCGCATGAACGCTTGTATTTAGATTCAGATTCGAAACATACTTGTTTATGTAATGAAATCCTTCGTCATTTGTGGTTTAGTAATCCACGAGTTACGAGTAACCCGTTACTTTTTTTGCTTATAAAGCACGAGTTACGAGTTGCTATTTACGAGTTGGTACATCAATGTTACGAGTTGCTCTAATAATTTTTCGAGTTGGTATCTCGTAAATTTTACGAGTTGCGAGTTTAAAGTGGCAGTTGCAAATTTATGGCCAAACGACGTTGCAGTAACATTGAAGTATTCACTTTTTGATCACTTTTTAAATTTTTGTATACTTTAAGGTGAGAAAGTTTCACGATTCGGCATCATTTTATGATCGCAACAAATTTCGAATAATACATGCTCATTCACAAAATCAATCCTGTAAAATTGCAACAGAAGCAACAGTTGTATGTTTCACTTTCATGCGGCGACTATGAATCCTTTGCATACGGGCACGATATTGCCAGTGGAACAAATACAGTCAAGTTAAATAGTTGGCAATCCTTTGTTATCGTATATACCATAATTAAAAACGAATTAAGGGTCTAGTTATCAAGATACTGCAGAACGTTAATCGCATTGCTATGGATACAATGTAAGTAAAATAATTTTTAATATTAATGTATTGATGCATGGAAATGATCGCTTCAGAGGCGGATCTAGAGGGTTTGTCGAAATTTGTGGAGAATGTTAGCTATTAAACCATAAAAGAAAAACGTGCAAGTAACTCCATTGGTGATACAGACTGAAAACAGAAATTAAGTTTATGTGCTCCTCCACAATTTTTGACATTCCCTAGATCCTCCGCTGCGCTGGTACACGTTCGTTATTATATAAGAAACCTAGCGAATGGCTTAGTTCCAAATGTTTCTTAAACTATGTAGAGAATTGTTAAAGGTTTTTTTTAACGAGTTTCTTATTTCAAGAATCACAATTTAGATGATGAGAGAAAAAACACTGAATATAAGAATATGCTTCTCATGGTCTTAACTATATAGTTGATAAACATTTCGATTTCCCAGAATAACGTTAAGAACTCCGTTAAAGACAATGTGTTGTTATAAATATACCAAAATCTGACATCATGATGATCTCAGCAAATTAACATGAACAATAACAACAGGTGAGAGACAAGAAAAGGAATTGTTATATTGTTTGGTCTTCATAAAAGTAGCACGTGACTTATCGTTGGTCAGAAATATAAGCTACTATTTTTGTTGCTTTTAATGATGACTTCCATAGAAGTAACTGAAGGTTTGCGTCGGTAATGATGATGTCAGCACGGTTGGTACCAACACATTGTCTTTAAAGTTGTCAATTTTAAGGTAATCTTTTGATTTATCCGAAAACAACGCTCTGTCAAAATTGCTTATTTGAGAAGTGACGTTATAACTTATTTCCAAAAGTTTCTTAAATTTTGACAGGTCTAGTACAAAGTTTCTTATAAAATGATTTCTTATAAAAAACACGTTTATATCATCTATGTTCAGTGTACCTCTGGATCTTTATATGCGTCTTGATTCGCATTCTTACCTTTGCTTTTTTGGAGCCAATATTCCGTCACCGACCAGGCCTATGACTAACGTCTATATTCATTAATTTTGCAGAACTGTTATCATTTGGTTAGTACTTAAACCTAACCAAGCCCTACCAACCACCCATCGATCCTACAATACAAGTCTTTTCGTACGACCCAACTTTTTCAGGATAAGATGAAAACAAACGTACTTATAGAACGAATTTTGGATAATTTTGCTCTCTTTTAAAGTTATTGCTGGATGAAAAAAAGCAAATTGCTGGTTTTTACAATTCTCACAGGCTTCGAGTTACTTTGTAGGGGAAAATGCCCACCTTAACCTTAACCTCTTAAACAACCTTTCAGTATTGAAAAATACGATGAACCAGTGCATTATCTAAGTCATCATGATGTTCTTAAACCAGACTCACCATCTGGCATTGTGTTCAACGCATCTTCTAAATTCCATGGACATTGCCTCAACGACTATTGGGGAAAAGGGCCAGAATTAATAAACAACCTTATGGGAATTCCGATCCGCTTTAGGAAAGGCATATATGCTGGAGATATAAAGAAAATGTGTCATTCCATCAAAACCACTGAGCCTGATCAGCATACTCACCGCTTCCTTTGGAGGGAACTCAATACCGAAAAACAGCCAGACACATTCGTTCTGACATCTGTGTCGTTTGGAGATAGACCAGCTGGTAACATAGCCACCGTCAAGATAGACGCCTGAAATGGGAAAAGAAGATTACCCAATGGCAACATCCATCATTGAGAAAGGGACATTTGACAAATTGAGTCAAGCCAAAGTCGCTAAGTCTGAAATACCTTTTTGGCCCTTTTTACGCCGGTCCAAATTTAACACCAGTCCTTTTTACGCCGGTCTTTATTGGCGTTATTTTTGAAAAACACACGGTCAAACTCTCACAGATAAACATCTAACACCGGCCCTTTTAACCCCAGGTCATGAAAATTAACCCCATGAAGGGCCGGCGTAAAAAGCGTCAATAAGGTAGATCAGTTGGTGCAGATTGGAGGATTTCAGATCAAATGTTGGGCAGTTTCAGGTTCTACTTCCCTACTGACCAATGAAGATATCACCCAAATCAAGAATTCAAGAACAATGTGATGACTTACCTGTGTCAAATTAATCAAAAGGGAAAGGAATACGAAATGGCAAACGTCCGTTTCCTTGGGTTTGTTTATCCAGATGATTATCAATGATGATGAAGAAGCTCCTGGTCTTTGAAAATATTAGTAATAGATATACAGTCAACAAATTTATATCTCCTATTAACGCGATGCACCTTCCCTGTTGTGCTTTGTTTCATCTTTGTTTTTATTTGGTTCGTACTTATTTAGAATGCAAGCCAATGGGAAGACACAATGTGTGTTGTTGATTAATCAATATTTTAACATGAGATTTTTTTATTACAATGTGATTTATGATGGCTCGAGCTGTATTTGGTAATAGTGCCGATAACCGAAACTTCTTAAGTGCATTATTTAGGGCTGAAACTTATTATCATTATTACGTACAGCGCTGTACTTTTCAAACAACCGGATAAACGAAACAGGAGCTACCCATTCATTCACGCTATGGACACAGAATTTTAATCGAACTATCGTTGAATAGGGTCTTAAACTGTATCTTTGAGCTGTATCGTTCAATTCAAATACAGCTCAAAACTGGCAGTTAATAATTCGTATCATCTATAGATGAAAAGACACCGCTACAGAGCCATACCCACGAACGATTGAGCTGTGGGGTTTAGAGTTATAACTTAACTAAAATGGTCATAGTTCCATCATTACAACGACGGAAAAGCATTGTCTAGAAGTTGTTTTATCGACGTCGTAGTTCAGTCTGGTTTAATACCGTCTTCGATTGTTTATCTTTTAACTAAATTTTAATAATAATGCAATGTCACTGATGTCATCGTTCAACGTTGGGACGACGACGTAGATGAGACGTCGGAAGAACTTTGTTTAGAGGTTGTTTTATCGACGTCGAAATTTAGCCTGTCGTCGATTGTTTCATTTTCAACTAAATTATAACGTGTTTCAACATCACTGACGACGTCCGTCTATCGTTGAAATGACGTAGATGTGACGTCGGAACAACTTTCTATTGAGGTTGTTTTCAGCGGCAGATCTAGGGTATGTCAAAAATTGTGGAGGAGCACATAAACCTAATTTCTGTTTTCAGTTTGTATCACCAATGGGATACTTGCACGTTTTTTATGGTTTAATAGCTAACATCGTCCTCCACAAATTTCGACATACACTCTCGATCCGCCTCTGGTTTTATCGACGTCGAAATTCAGTTGTGTTTACATTGTCGTTGATTGTTTCAATTTCAACCAAATTTAGACGTCATTTCAACATCGCCATCGACTTATTATGTTCAACGTACGTTTAAACAACGTGGCTTTATGGTCAGCTGAAATCCTTTTGCCCATATGAGCATACAGTTTAAAGTTGGGAAGAAGAGAATCCACTACCTAATATATGATATGATAATAAGTGCTGTTGGTTTATATGTCGAACAGATGTTTTAATGACCTTAAATTTTTTAAGATGTCCCATTTTTGGCACACCATTTTATAATTACTCCAAATAATTGTCATCTCGTTATACATATTATTGCAAGATTAAAATGTCAGCGCAATGAGGTGCAACCTACTTTAACTAAATTTAAGGTTAAAAGAACCTATCTGTATTAATATCGGTTGATAAGAAAATAATAATCATAATCTCATATATTTAAATCTTGTTAAACTATTGTTAACGAGCTTAAGTCTGAATTAGAAACAATTTAAAGTGAGTGAATAGAACTTTTACTTAGTAAATTAAACCGAATTCATGTTTATATGTCGCATCCTTGCTCAGTGTCCATACGAACCACTTTTTTGTGTTGAAAATTAATCCAAAAACGCATCAAAACGAGATCTGTATGGACAACTGAGTCAGGATGCGACATAAAAACATGATTCCCGAACGGTGTATTGAGCGTCAATTTGGAGGTAGTCAATGAAGTGTGAACTATCTCATGGCAATCTATTTTTATTTAATTGCTTGAAAAGTATAATTATAATTGTTGTTTATGCATTTCTTATACAGAAAGTGTTTGTAGATGGTACGATCTGGATATTCCTGGATGCTTTGATATCTTTGTGACTGATGTAATTCATTTAGGGCTTTTGTTGCGAATTTGTCAAAACTATTTGATTCCCGTCATGAAGCTGTTTGGTTACGAAGACGTCACATTTACTGATGAAGAAATTTTAAACTTGAGCAGAGTTGCTGAAGATTACGCAAATATTAATGGAATCGTTATGCGAGACGACAAGAAGAAAAGATTGATTCAGAGAGTTTCGTTTATGCTTTTCCCAACACCATTTCCAAAATATCTTTATGAAGAAGCATTCGAAGTTCAGAAAGATTTTCAAAGACTGGTTCATTTGGCAAGTCTCGATCATGACTTTCTTCGCGACTGCTTAAAAAGGTACAGTATAACCCCTTTAAGTCGGACTCTCAGGAGACCGAAATAATCGGTCTGACTTATCGGGAGTCCGACCTATCCGAACTTCGTCTTAAGTCAGACTCTACTTATTTAGATCCAAGGGGGACAAGGTTTTAGTCCGACTTAAAGAAAAGTCTGACTTAAACCGTGTCCGACTTAACGGGGTTATACTGTAGTTTTTGTTTTAATATTTTTGTGTTATGGTAATAAAACATTCAATTCCGTCTTATTACTTAAGTCGAACAATACCGTTTATAAATTTAAAATCAAAGCAATTTTGTTCATTAATATAATAATTGCTTCATTACTTTTTCGGCAGTGTTATTGTTCATGATGAATTCATAAGAAGACATTTTGAAATTTATGAACAAGTTCGAAAAGAAAATGTCAAACCTGTAAGTTAGTATTTACTGAATGTAAAGTATTAATTCCTTTTTCTTTTCTTTTTTAACTCCATTTTTTTACTATATTCAATCATTCTTAGAATATTATACTTCTACGATGGCCCTGAAGGCTTGGGCTAATCAGGTATTTGGGGGGTTAGGCAGGTATTTTTGGGCTACGCAGATATTTTTCTTATTACTCATTTCGGGATCTTACGTCGTTCTGTTCCTCAGTATCATTATAAACTAGTATCCCGGGTAAAAACATTTTACCGGTTCATCTTTCCCGCCCCTACTACCCGTGCTCTTCCATTTTCAAAATATAGGGGTGGCGAAAAGTAAGATCACATAATTGCTAAGAATAAGTATCACTAAGTTGTAGAGCTCGAAAAGATGATCAAGAAAATGTATGGGATCGCCTGTGTACGATGTACCGTTACGGAGATATTGTCGATCAAAAATTCTGATGACGTCACACCCGTCCTCAAAAAGTTTTAGACCCAAATTTTTTCGTCATCCCATCGCCAATATCGCACACCAAAACTGACGTCAGTTATTCCCATTGGTTCTCGAGATATTTGACCCTGAAAATCGCGTTCTATTTAGGGTGCAATGCAATGCGCCCACTGATGTCGTGCTACTCCTATAATACTAATCGCCATTAAAGTTACAACTCAGTTACGCACGATCTAAAATTTAAATTATTACAGTCCATACAAACATTTCGTTATCAGTCCTTTTATTCACACTGACCAAACTAAAAATGTTATGCACACCTCGCTATTAATATAGAAGACTAGTATCCCGGGTAAAAACATTTTACAGGTTCATTTCCCTCCCATGAGTTACTGCCTCCACGTGCTCTTCCATTTTCAAAATATAGGGGTGGCGAAAAGTAAGATCACATAATTGCTAAGAATAAGTATCACTAAGTTGTAGAGCTCGAAAAGCTAGTCAAAAAAATGTATGGGATCGCCTGTGTACGACTTACCGTTACGGAGATATCGTCGATCAAAGGTTCTGATGACGTCACACCTGTCCCCAAAAAGTTTTAGACCCAAATTTTTTCGTCACCCCATCGCCAATATTGCACATCCAAAGTGACGTCAGTTATTATAAAGTTATTATATTATTACTAGTGTAGCGTGTAAAAACATTTTACAGTCATAAATTGTTTTTAAACGCAATACTGCAATGATAAGTCTGTGTATATACAAAAATTTAGAGATTTCTAAAGTTGTACAGTCAAACTAAAAGCTAAAATTCCAATGTTTAGAGATTTAGAAAAGAGACAATACAACGTATACTCCTACCTAACCAATATGTATACTCCTACCTAACCACGATTAAACTTCCGAAATATAAGAAAATACCTTCACATTTCCCTATTAACTAAAGCTAACAAAAACAATACCTTCTCAGACGTTTTTATCTTTCAAATCTTTATTCTGCTATCAATTGTGGAAATGTCAAAACCCAAATCTCCACTTGTGCATCATGATACAAAAACCATGTATATTTGTATATCACCATGATTTTCACATTCTCTTCTTGTATTACATTCATCTATACTATTTAATTTTCTAATCTAATTAACTGATACGAAAAAGCTACATTCAAACACATTTAAAAATAGGCATCGGTAGAAAATGATGAACTGATAACACGAACACATAACAGGTCTACATCGTCGGATAGAATAGTTACTGATACCGATCAATCGGTACGAATCGGTTGTTATTCTTTATTACTAAACTTAAAGCGTTGGATAAAATTTTTTTTTAAAACCAAAACCAAAAATTTTACCCACAGCATCTTCATTTCTCGTTTAAAGAAATGAACGTTGAGAAAATTTGATGAACTTTCGAACGCAAAAAACATTGCATTGCGTTCTCCTCCAGGCGGCTTTATGAGTCTTCCTTAAGGCACAACACTCCACGAAGTAATAAAAACCCGTAAAATGGAGCTAGAGATTCCCCTAATGGGAGATTCCCCATATACTAATACGGAAAAAATAAACATCCATTGACGAACTTCCCGAGATATTTTTCCTAAAGTTCTTTCTTTCAAAGTTAGGTAAGAAAAAAGCAAGATTTAGTATTAGTATAAGAAGATGATTTTCGTGCATTTTTATTCAACAAACTTAACATACGATATGTTATACGCCTTTATATGATCATCACAAACACATACTTTTTTTGAAATTTCTCGTTCTTTTATACTACAAACTCCTTCGGCGAATATATGGCGCGATTGGCTAACATAGGGCAGGGTTTCCCAAGAGATTGAACAACTGACGGCCATTTATTTTCTGCTTTATTGAGGAGTATTTTTTTTGTTTTTTTTTTGTTTTCCATTTTCCATTTACATTCCTTTATGATAATTTAAAGGAGAAATATGTAATTAGCTTAGTTCGTCCTGGCCCAAATTGACCTCGGTTTTCCATGTTCATATCACGTGGTCGGTTGTTTAAACATACTGATTGGACGTCGCTAAAAACAAAACATTTCGCGATATCTAATAGCCAATAAAAACCATTTCACGTGCTTGTACGTGATCTGAAGATAGTAAACAAAGCCCGTGATGTTTGATAAAGGTCTATTTCCACAAGGTTATAAGGCCAACGTACTGAGAGTGAGAGGAGATTTCATTTTGAAAGATGATACACGCTTTGAAGAAATATCAATCTAAGCTGAAGAAGGAATCTCTTCTCAATTTTCACGTTGTTTGGAAATCTCCTCTGAAATGTGTCTCAAGGGTGTATTGCAATGCTTTTCTGGTTGGGGGTGTTTTGTTTAGTTTGCAAACTAAAAATCCAAAAAAGTGCAACAACATAAGAAATATCTGCGTAGCACAAAAAAAATCTGCATAGGACAATTTTATTTGTGGTAAGATACAGACGAGCCTTCGAGGGGCAGTCGTAAACTTCAACTTGATTTTTCTGCACATCATTATATTGGTATGTATATATTTTGCTTTTTTAAAGAACATTCATTCCCTTTCAACTGCTCTTGCAATATAGCCTTTTTATTCTCTTTTGAACCATAGAAATATTATTTCAGTATTATCCGATCGGATTACATGATAAATACGAGAAAGCAGATGAACTCTGACGACAGGCCGGATGTTGAACATCAATATGGACTGAAACAGATTGAAATAAATACACATGCTGCCTGTGTTAGTGGCTATTATAAAAAAGTCGGTGATTTACATAGGTACAAAATTTTTGGTTGAGCTTGTAGAATCAGATGTTTTTTTTATTAAGAAAATAAACAGAAGCATCTTGATTTTATTTAAATATATATTCTATTATTAAGACGTTTCGATGCTCTCCGAGCATCATCCTCAGTAAAATGAAATTCATATAAAAAAATTTGTTAAAAGTTAGAGTTTGATCAATAAAAGGTTATTAAAATAAGTACAACAGGTGATAAAACGATAAAAGAAATAATTGAGTTTAATTAAAAAGTAACAAAGGAACTGATTTCTCTTGAACATTGAGCTTGGGTCCTTTTTGTTTGATGAACAAAGCTTCAGAGAGTTTTCTTTTAAAATAGTTTCTGTAGTTTGAACCAATTATCTTCATGTTTTCCATGCTTATGCGTGTATGACCTGTCTTTTTGGAGTGACGCAGTAGGTGTGAATTTATGTCTTTCCCCGCGTGCTCATCTGTCCTAATTTCGAGTCTTCTGCCCGTTTCACCTATATAAGTGGCCTCACAATCTGGACACTTGCCTTCGTACACAATATTGTGTTTATGTGTATCTTGAATTTTATCTTTTATGGGAAATTTTGAATTAAGTCGTGAACCTTTAAACGTAATGCGAGCTTCAGTATTTGGTAGACAGTTTTTGAGATAATTTTTCATCTTTTTTGTCAACAGTTCGCCTTTTCCTCCTTGGTAAGGTAAACAAATTTGCACTTTCTTTGTTGAAATTTCTTCAATTGGTTCGTTTGGCTGATCAATAACTGGGTCCTGTTTTTTCTTTCTTTCTTCTTCGATTATTTGGTGTACGAACCATTTGGGGTAGCCATTGATGTCGACAAAAACTTTACTTAAATGGTCAAGCTCCATTTTCAGGAGATAATCTTTGCTCGATATGGTAAAAGCACGGCTTACGAGTCCTTTTAGTGTACCTTTCTTCCATGTTATAGGGGCGAAAGAATCCCAATGTAAGTAAACATCTGTGTTTGTTTCCTTCCTAAAGACAGCAGTGTCAAACCCATTAGAGGTACGAATGAGTAAGACATCAAGGAAAGATAGCATGAAGTTTCGTTCTTCTTCATAAGTCAATTCAATGTTTTTGTGGAATTTGTTCAGTTTTTTCATAATGTCCTCAAGTTTACCTTCCTTCACAAGGCAAATGGTATCATCAACATAACGGTACCAAAATTTCATCATACTGCGCATTTTTGGTACTAATGAACACTCTAATTCTACCATGAAGATATTGGCTAAGACTGGACCCAAAGGTGATCCCATGGCAACACCGTCGGTTTGCGAAAAAAACATGTCGTCGAACGTAAATTGGACAGATTTGGTACATAGCAATAGCAATTCTTTCATATCTTTCCTTGGAATAGTGGTTTTGATTTCTTTTTTGTTGTAAATACGTTTCAATATAATATTTATCGTCGTTTCGAGAGGAACATTTGTAAATAAACTTTTTACATCAAAGGATACAAGTTTGTAACCTTTTGGAATTTTCTTATTCCTTATGATATCGATAAACTGTTTTGTACTATTAATGTTATATTCTGATTTGGTAAGCGGTAGCAATAATTTTGATAAGAATTTAGCTGTTTCGTAGGTTGCTGTACCCAGGTTGGAAACAATAGGACGAATAGGAAGCTTCTCAACTCCTTGGTCTGGTTTGAGTTTATGGATTTTTGCAAGCCCATAAAATTTTCCCAAATTGGAACCGGTTGGGTAGAGTTTCTTATAGGTATTATCTGGAAGGTGTTTCTTTATTTTCCTCAGTGCACGTTGAACCTTTCCTTCGATTAATTTAGTTTTGTCTTCGTTGTCTTTTTGGAATTGTTTGCAATTAAGAAATTCGATGCATTTCTCGGTATAGGTGGTTTTGTTTAAAATGACGACACCTCTTCCTTTGTCTTGTTTCATCACGATAATTTCGTTACGTTTTCTCAGATTTTCGATAGTCAGGCGATGTGATGTTTTTTGTCTTTTTGGAATTGTTTGCAATTAAGAAATTCGATGCATTTCTCGGTATAGGTGGTTTTGTTTAAAATGACGACACCTCTTCCTTTGTCTTGTTTCATCACGATAATTTCGTTACGTTTTCTCAGATTTTCGATAGTCAGGCGATGCGATGTTTTTTTTCTATTTGAAATTCTGACATTGCAGTTTCGAGTGTAGCAGCATATAGACACTCCATAGGCGTATTCAGGGCCAGTCAAAAAGTAGCCACTGAAGGAGTACTGATTGTCAGGGAGCACAGAGGCTTATTCAGGATTAGTCACAAAAAGCGGAGGAGTCCAACGTTATGATATTTCTTTTCAGTCTTAAGTGTCGATTAAGTTACTTGCATGTTTTTCCTTTTCTACTTTAAATGACTAAACTCTCCTCCACAAATTTTGGCTGAGCTCTAGCTACGCCTCTGTACTCCCTGACAATCAGCACTCCTTCACTTTTATCCTAGTTAATAAGTAACCCTGCAGCATATACAGTACTCCTCTCTAAAAAACAAAGTCCAGAAAATGTTAAAACCTGAGACTTCAACTGAGAATTTGAAACATTAAATTTCATTAAAGGACACTGTTGTAATTGCAGAAGTTTGTTATTCTTACTGGTGAGAACTAAGCTTAAATAAATCATTTCAAGGAATTTTCAGATTTTTGATCAATCGTGGTCAGAATGGAAGGAAATAAATCCACGGGATCTGTATTTGCTCACTTAGCGTTCATAACATGAGAAATACCACTAAGAAAAGATTTTATGACCTTCAAACGAACTTAAAATTCTCGAATTACTCAAGACGAATAAGTTTAGGCGCAGGATTATCCATCCCTTTTCAAAAATGTTAAAGAATGGCTTAGGGCAAGCAAGGGTTTAAAAATGACGGCGCTTTTTTCTTTAAAGTTGCCAAAATTTGCTCTTTTTAACGACTGCCCTCTAAACACAGCATCACAGAACGCTAAAAAGAGTCATTGTAAAAAGGCCTGAGAAGATAATTTAATCAGAGTTAATTTTAGTGATTTTGACTCATGTTTCTTTTCCTTCTATTGGCCACCATTTTTTTGCGTTTCACAATTTGTGAAGTGTAAATGTGGATACTGATATTGTAATGCATTTCCTATTTATGATATGTGTTTTGTGCGCATAAAAATTAGCAAAATTTGTTCCTAAAACATATTGTTATTTATTTTTCAGATTCATGGCTGATTTTATGGGAGAGAAGTGTCCATATAACAAGAATCAGGTCTCATTAAATTATTCTATAAACGTTTCATAATGGTACTAATATGGTGTACCGCAGATTTATTTTGATGATGAACAGTTCCCCTTCTCTTCCTTCAGCTTGCAGACCATAATACAATTTGTAGACTTGGAGAAGAAATATCTAAAATGTGGCAATTGCATGGAAATACAGAGTAAGTCTTTATAGAAAATCTATCAAATCTATCTGTAAAATAGCACCTCAAAACGCACTTGTAAGTATATCCTCTTGGATTGACTCATGACATAAATATACTCTGTTCCATGATCTGATGATAGACAGTTTATAAAGATCTAAATGTTCTCTCTCTCCTCCCATCACGAGCGATATCTTTGGCACCAGAACTATAGAATATCATCTACGAAATGCTAGAGTGTTAAATTTGCATAATCCATCAACAGTAAGGTATGGAACAGAAACTGTATCTAAAGCAGATAAAATCACTAGCATCGTTTAGATCAGGTCTTTGCTCCTTCCGTTTTGAATTCTGCCCATGCAATATACGTTAAAAATCTTGGTTTTCTGTTCTGAAAAATACTGATAATACTTACGCAGAAATCCAAAAACTTAACAACAGTATTTTTTTTTTTAAATCAGTATATTTACAAGGTTTTCTTCCCAATCACAAATAGGTTTTTCAAGTTAACATTTTTGGTCTTCGAATATACCGATAATTATGTTCTTTTACCTTTATATTTTCGATTTTAATTAGCTTGTATCTATTATTGTATCGACGTAAAATTAAGTTAAATAATAACCAAACGTCTCCCCCTGTTCTCATTTTCTAACAATTGTGAGTTTTTGATTTCTTTGTCTTTGATATTTATATTATATTCTAGTGCCATCGCTCTCTTTATTTCAACGGATTATGACATTTTGGATTTGCGATACCTCGAGTATAGTTTCTACGAAGGGCAAGTTAATGATTTTGTCGTGTTATTCGTTGTTGCTGCTTTTTTGATCTAAAAAAAGTTATAAGATTTCCTTTTCTAAATATAGTATGCAACTTTTGCGTTTTATAGTATCAAACAATTGGGGATACAGAAACATGTCCCTTTGTTAAATCGAACACTGGAGCAAGTGTGGAATAACGGAGAATTGAAAGATGATGGAACTCTTATAGTGTAAGTTAACTTTTTGATAGTGAGTAAAAATGGGGTTATGTTACTAGAGGTTTGATTCAGTGACAGTATGTTTTAGTTGAGTTTAATACTTTTCTTATTGGACGATATGTTTCTTTAGGGAAGGTCATGAGGTTGCCGTTTGTTATTTGAGATCTGGATATCATCCAGAGCACTACTGCAATGAACAGGTATTTGTATAAATCCGATCTACCAACAAAACTATTGTAAGGTAAAGGCCACCCAGGGAAATAAGTGATTTTGGGTAATCCAGTTCAAAATACATTCATGGTAGAAAAAAGTGTTTCTTGAATTTCGTGATAAAAATAATGTCAATGTCGCACATGAAAATCGTTTCAAAAACAACAACAACAACAACAATTTACCGATTTGACAAAATAATAGCAAGAGTCCTGAAGGCTTTAACAGTTTAACAGTTTCCACAATACTTGAACTTTGAGACCAACTCCACTTAGTCGTAGCATTGAAAAAGTAGAAATGAATTCAATCTTCGAGCACAAACATTTTGTGCGCCTGCTGATATAATAATTTCACAACATTACGCATAGTTACTATTTTGCCCATTTCTCGTACCACTTTTGTTGGAACCAATTTTGTGCTCTTTAGTTTGCTCTAAAAGTCTCAGAATATTTCCCCCGTTATGCGAACACTGCCTATTAGAGTTTTATTTACCAAAGAGCCTCAAATTATGAATTATCGTACTTGAAAAACTTTTCAACAAAACAAGATGCGCTTCCAGTCAGAAGAATTTCTGCTCTACACATCCCCCCTGCAAAACAGAGGTTGTGGATACAATTCCTATTTGATCCGTTGCCTTTGATTGCGTTGATTGCAAAATTCATTGTGTGATTAACGATTACAATATATGCCCTGTATGACATTGGTTCCATGAGCAATGTATTTGTTCATTTTTAGTCATGGAAAGGTAGAATGTTGATAGAGAGGTCTACAGTTCCCAAATGTCCAACTATTGGAGAACAATTAGTCGGAACTAAGAAGATACAACAAGTGTTTGCACAACCTGGAATGGTTGAAAGATTCATCAAAGATGAAGAATCAGTTCAAAGAATAAGAAGAACTTTTGCTGGATTGTACACACTAGATCCTGTGAGTTGAAGGGATATTGTTTTTGATGATGCAATTTGTTGTTTCTTTGTTGTTCTTTGTATAAACTAGTAAAGAATTCCTTTAAATCTCAATTCTAAGATTATTAGGTTTTGATGTTCTGAAATTGGATAATCAGTTCGTTGCTTCCATATGGTTGGTTTATCTTTAGGGAGAGGAAGGAGATCGTGCAGCTACAATGGCAATTGAATCACCTTCAAAATATGTCTTAAAACCTCAGAGAGAAGCATTCGGTAAGAAATTGATTATCACTAGTAAGCCCATCGTCAGATGAACGTTATTCAAACGTTGTATTACGGTAGAAATGAAAACATCAAAACAACGTCCGTTTTTTTTCTGTTGGAAGACGGCGATTTGCTCCCAAAATCGTTGTTGGAACGACGTTGGACACCGACGATAGTAACTGACGTCAGTGTAAATCCCATAACATGACTTAAACTGACGATGTATTCACAAAATTGGTTGACATGAAACTGCAAAATGGGAAGTCTTTTATACTTTATCGGACAAAACGTTCGTCACCACTAGAAAGTATCGTCACTCGTCCGTAAGGGACATTACTTTATGAATATATGAGCCGAATTTCAGTTTGTTTCGACAAGGCTTATAAATCAATAATCATTTTTCGCTTGAATGTTAGTACTTCTTTTATTTACATTCAAATTATATACTTCTTAAATATGGATTGGCCTGATATCTATTCTCAGTCATGCAAATATTCTGTCATTTTGTCTCCATCTTGAAGAATATGTTCAGTCTTTGCGGATAGATTTAGCGGTCACACTTCTTGGGTTATATTCGTACAAAAAGTGATATGATTCTGCCCCGTTACCGTTTGGATGCAGTGCGGACAGTCCTATCTGACAAAAAGAAAAATTTTCAAAACCTTTTGCTTGTTTGTTTGTCATTCTCTTCATTAACGCCTGAAGTCGCGTCAATTGAAGACGGCAGACCTGGCGACACAGTATGCGAATACTCCGTACGTAACGGAACATTTTGGTTACGGCTTTCTGTTACTGTTGGTAAATCTGAAAGTAATTACAGGCAAATATTGGTTGTCATTGTCTTGTATAACGTTATCATCTTTTGTTAGATAAAAATATGTATGGTGACGAAATGGTAGCTGAACTTGAACGAATTTCTGATCCTGAGGAAAGAAGCCAATATATTCTCATGGAAATTGTTGTCACGCCAACAATTAAAAACTACATTGTTAATGCGGATTTTGAGAAGCCGTTACTTGCAGATACTAATGCTGAATTAGGTGTGTTTGGTGTGTTTTTGAGGTAAGTATTTACCAATAGATAACAGAGTTTCAATTTCAATAGTTGTTGTTTCCCATTTGTTTCTTGGAAATATATCTGATCATCATATTTTTCGCGTTTTTAGTTATAGGAGCTTCAATTTTCATGTTATATAATACTATGTAGACAAAAATGAATCCAAAAGCAGCGGTTATACTATTCGATTTATCGATTAGTGTAAACAAATAAATTGATCTGATTTTCTGTTTATTCGATTTGTTGAACCAATCAAAATCGTATCAATTAAAAGAATAGTGTAATTAGTGCTTTAATTATAACCTATATATATTTCCGACTTTTAGTGACGGTAAAAAAGAAATTTTTAACGATGCCGTTGGACCGTTGCTGCGTACCAAAGATGTACAAATTAAAGATCCTAATTTTGATGTGGGAGAACATGCTATAGACTCCATTTTGTTGATATAAAATTTTCGATTATATTGTCACACAATCCGATTTGGACAAACATGTATCTGCAGGATTATTTAATACACCTTTTCATAAATAAATTCCACAATAGTAAAATTTGTTTTTTCTGTTTTACATGAAAACGAGGCATGTGTTGTTACTTTCTTTAATGACAATATTTTTGTAAAAGACTTGACCAGAACATTTGTTAAAATATGCGAAATGTTTTCTGGTATTGAGCATAGTGAATTTATCATACCAACTTACTGATCGTTGTCACTTTCTACGAAATTGAATTTTAATAATCATTAATTTTTGGTGAATTTATGAAAAGGTCTATACATTTGACAGAAACCGGAAGTGATTTTTCTATGGAAAGAGTCTCTCATCGGTTGAATAAAATTCACCAGTTTGTCTGTCATGTATTTGAATTGAAAACAGATCTAGTTTTTTATGGAGCAGAAGCCTTTGGATAAATTCTATAACAAAATATCATCATCTCTTGCACTTCTGTATTCGTCATTCTGTAAGGTCATTTGACTTGACATTTAGTCAATGAAGTTGCTGTATATTCGCGGGAAAACAAATACTATCGTCTAACATTCGACTATATGTTTCTATACAACTATACAGAAAATAATTCAGGTGCTTGTGTCCGCTTCCCTCAAGTAATAATTTCACACAGTCTCCTGTTATTCTCTAAGTTTGATTTTTTCCCTGAGATTCGGAACCTATTAGAATGAAGGAAATACATTAACTTTCGGATGGTTATCAGTGAAATGAGCGTGTAAAGCCGATAACGTCAAATTAAGGTCTAACTTGAGCATGCAACAAATATTTGAGCGAAACCATTTATGCATTCAACGAAACTATTTATACATTCAACTCAATCGATTCAATTATTTAGACATTCAACGAAACTTATTTAGGCATTTAATGAAAATTATGTGGTTCAACCGCAGAACAATCCGTAGATTATATTTTCAACAAAGTAGATATTATTAATTTAGGTACAGTAGATATATGATCACAGATTAAAGGACAGAAAATTGAGAAAGTCAGTCATGCCTTACCTCGATAATTGACTTTGAAACGCTTTAAAAGCTGAAAAGGCCAAACGATATGGATGGAAGACTCAAAGTCCCAGGTTACTTACTAACATACATTTTTATTCAGAAACCCCTTGACCCTGTGAGCAGAATTATACCCGCCGTGTTTAAGTATTGTTATACCGTTTTGAAAGGCTATTTTTATGGTTACCGTACAAACAGTTCATGATGTTTCAAATTCAACTGAGGGAAGATTAGAGGTGAGAACAAGGGAATTATTCCTGTAGAACACCGGGATGTAGGTTTGCGTGTTAAGTTTGCGAACAATGTCGCATAGAATGAAGTAAAGTGAATGAGTTTCAGATGCTAAATTCTAAAGTGAAACATAGCGACTACACAGCTTAACAAGTTTCACAAGCTGTTGTGGTTAGTGCAAAATACTACTTGTTAGGCTAGTTCTAGTTCAATAAAGGATGCATTCGACAGCACAACTCAACAGACACCAACATTACGCAAACAAAGTGAAAGGTGTATTAGCCTCAAAAATTGAATTTACTAAGTGGATCTCAAGTCTCTGTTTCTTAATAAATAAGTTAATGCAACCCATGTGTCTTAAAAGCCAATTTGGCGCGAAAACAGCCACATGTCAATTAGCTTTCGAACCGTCGGTATAACATTCGAATTTATTTATTGCTGTTATAATTTTTAACAGGAGTTAGTTTATTACTCGTATCCTTGGCGAGTTTGTAACTGTTGCATGGGTGTAAGTATACGTTTTCTCCCAATTGTTTTTGTTTTTGTATCCGGTGCAGTTACGTTTGTTGTTTAGAAATGGTTCATAAAGTTGTTGTATTTGAGACGAATTAGACTGTATGTAAGGTTGGAATATAGATTGTGAATATGCGAACAATTTCCAAGGTTCCATGCTAAGATGACACTACTACTTGAAGATGATCTGTTTCTTCTCTTCCATGCTAAAATGACACTACTACTTGAAGATGATCTGTTTCTTCTCTTCTTTGTGTTGTAACAAATAAATGAGGTTATTTTCGATTGAGCGAAGCGAAAAAACAGTCTCAGGCAAGATTTGGAAAAAATGCTATACCACTATATCGGTGTATTAACCCATTCGTTAAAAATTCAATTTTTTCCAAATACTCTCTTATAAATTTCACCCACAAAAATGCGATGGAGTTACTATTGAACTTTGTTATAGCAAATCGGAGAACAAAAGACCCGTTGTCATTTTATTTTGATAAAGATAATCCAATAATCCAAACATATAGCCGAAAGAAACTTCACATTTCCACATAAGATAATTAGCTGTCACTATCAAATCGTGTTGAAGACAATGACTTCATGTAACAGATAAAACTTTACACAAAAATCTTTTGCATTTTCATGTAAAAATTCATTCCTTCGCAGGTGCGTAAATTTCTTTCAGGCTGTACTGTATATATACCTTAATGTGGTAAGAAAATTTCACTGGAAAATAATTTCACAAATTCTCAAAATTAAATTCTTGTGAACGAAAGAAAACTTTTTGCCTCCCTGTCTGTCAACGTATGCATGGTAATATTTAATTTTTAAAAAATATGAAGACTAATTATTTGCGAAATTCACAAAATTACATTCCTGGGAAAAGTTTATTTTATCTCGATTTGCGAAATTAAATTTGCACGAAAACTGCAACTATGGATCAGAAACTTTGGGCATCGAACTTTCATGAATAAATTTATAGCAATTTATGAAACTTAACAACCTTGTACCCAACACTTTCTTTGGTTTTTTAGACATCACATATCAAAACAGACACAAAAATTAGGATGATAATCCAAAGTTTCTACGTGAATATAAAGTTAACCATAAGGTTTTATTGAAAATCAGCTTATAGTCTGCACTTTGTGATCCTAAAATAGCAGTTTGAGAATATTTGACTTAGTTGCAGTTCACTTCCAGAACTATCAACCTGTTTCATAAACCTGCAATGGTTCTAAAGAATGAGTGAACTGCAACAAATTTTTTTTTTACAAATCAATTTTCAGGTTAAATTGAAAAAAAACATCACATTAATTCTTCCCACTAAAATTTCTGAAGATACTTGTGAAAATGGCTTTGAAATTCATTAGTGGACCTGAGATTGTATAATTTATTTTTTAGGTCCTTTGTTAGTGGCATCATCTCTGGTATTATCTGCTGCCAGAACTCTTCCGTTTCATCAGACCTCAAAACCTGACCTTGTCAGACTTATCTGGACTTGTCCGAAGTCTTTGAACTTGTCGGCCTTATCTGAACTTGACCAGATTTTTTACTTTCCGATATTTCCAAAAAATGTTTTTCCTTTCTCAATTTTGCATAGCCATCTTTGTCACGTGAGAAGTATATTTTCTTGAGTTTTCCTCATATATTCTTCAGTTTTTACTTTGACCCAGATTTTGTTACATTTATAATTATAATTGTGCTATTATAAACATCTTTTTATAACAGATTGAGTTCATAATATACATGAATAAATAGTTGTATTCAATACTTCAATATAAGGACTTCAGGTTGAAAATCGTTAACTGCAAACCAGAAACCGCTGATTTTAAAATGGAAATGACGGCTATAAAGGATATCAGATTCAGAATAGAATTCTTTGTTTGGCCCAAATTTTCTTTCTAAAATGTACTTCTTCCCCGCAGGAGAAAGGCTGTGAAATTTAGAAAATACACGCGGAATGTTATCTGAACTGTTTTAGGTATAGGGTCCTTCGTAATGTGTACTACTTTTCTGGTATGCCCAACTGCGCTGACCTTCAGGGCCTCTTGTTTTTTTTAAAAAACGATATTTTAAAATAAGATAAGTATCCATGGTTACAGCTCACGAATGTATATTTCTTTTGTTTTAAGCAACGCTGTTTCTTTATTAAACCTGTTTACACTTAAACTAGTCTGGTGGGGTGTGAGATACCCATAATAAATAAACCAACTGGGCATTTATTATTTCAGTGCAAATGAACAAACAGTAATTTTGAATGATTTCCAAAGAATTTTGATTGTTATGAGGTACTAAAAGTTTCAAGCAAAAAATCCCATCATACGGTTGTTTTTTCAATTAATGTTTACAGGACGGGTGTTAGAAACCCCACCACACTAACAAAGGGTTAACAAAGTTTAAATGTAAAACTATTTAGTTCGTATTGCGACTTAGTGAAATGCTGCTACCGTTTTGCATCATATGGTTCTTGTCATTATTATGATACCTTGATGATAGGGAAATGCATGAAGTAAGAGATATTCTATTTTCTAAAAGGTTAATTTGCTTTAAGGCTTCGGAGACACAATACAATTTTCTATCAAGCATATCAACGGTGTTCCTTTACAATCGCCTCAAAGCGTGAAAGTTTTGGTTCGCATGTTTGCTTTTAACTTTTTTAACATACCAAAAGTTTGCGATACAGAGTATATTCAAACGAACAATATGGAAGTTCTGTTTTTGTCAAACGATTTTACAGGAGAAAAAGGTATCAATAATAAATTATATATTTACGAGTTATTGAATCACGTAATTATGAATGGCAAGTTTCACTTTGGCGAAAAACAACAACAACAACAACAACAACAGTAGCAAAACCAAAATAAACAAAAAGCAAAATAATAAAAGTCAGAAAACAGTTAAGATGTTATTAACGTTGAAAAATGGTATTTATTTGGCGGGATTAGTTCCAGTTTCCATAGTTATGCGAACGCAGAACAACCACACATTTTCATCACATGTTTTTTGAAGTAGTTGTTCTCTGTTAATTACAGTTAATTACTTTCCACAAGGCAAATAGACTTAAGCCACCTTATTATATGGTTTCCTTGTGGATAAAGGACTTCTATATATTTGTTGTAGGAACATCACTTTAAAATGTTGGACAAAAAACAAATGCTACTTTTACGTTTCACCTATTAATAACTAGGTGAAAGTAGTTTTCCAGAGTGACTTGCTTTCAAATAAAACTTATTGTGTATGCTAGCTTGTTCGTCCAAAACAGTAACTTTGTGTTAATCTCCCAGTATTGATATATATTTTGGCAACTCTCAAGCTCAGATTAACAGGTGAATATATATACCATCAATACGCTGGTCAAATCTTTCCTTTTTTCAATTTTATTTGATTTAATTGACCCCTCCCTCTTCTGTAAAGAAATTGTGAACTCCAAAAAGTCAATAAAACTATGTATTACCTGGAGAGTAGTACGAAAGGAGATATTACGGAAAATGGGCCAATTTGATTGGCCCATTATTAACCTGTTATTACGGATCGGTAATGCTCGCTAAAAACGGTACCTTTCCAAAACTTTCCAAGCAATGTGATGTTCAAACTTCAAAGTAAGAAAATATAATAATCCTCATAACCTTTTCTCGAAAAGTGATTGAACGTCTTCTATATATTTATAAAATCGCATTCTTAACGCATGTTTCCACCATTTGAGATAAAAAATATTTATGAACATGTCTTCAATAAACATTTTTGAACCACTCAGAAGAAGGTATTTTGACCAGATCGGTCAAATCTAAAGTTCCCGCACGCTCGACCTCTACTATCGAACTCGGGCATTATTTTTCAGTACAGATACACAAAACAGTCAGTATCGCCTTGAAAACAACCAATCTAGAGTCAACACCATAAAATTGTGTTTAATGTAAAGATTTGGGAGACAGTTCGTTGATCGTCAATGTTCTCAACTTAGATATATATCCTAGTAATTACAGAAAATATGTTTAATTGAAAAACTCAGATTTTCATGTTTGCACAATCATCTTCTAACTTAAACTAACATCACAATGTTCAATTTGTTGTTTTCTCTGACGTCTGGTGACGTAGTGATGTGCAGTAGCTGACATCACAGAGGACAACATAGTGTATCTTAATCAGAGACGGATCTAGAACTTAGGCAAAATTTATGGGCATACTTTTAAAACAGGACCTGGAGTGAAATTTTTGGTCTGCATAATTCAAAAGCATGTAACACTCGGCATGTGTCCCGAGTCTTCGAACTCAAAATAAGTGATGCCCTGGGAAATTCGGTATGCCTTTAATTTAATATAGCGGTTACTTGATAAAACATGAAGCTATAGATTCTAAGATCAAACATATTTTCTCTTGTGCCTGGACGTGCTCTTTGCATTTTACTTTATCAGAAGGCTTTTAGTATCCATACTCGAATTGTTCTTATACATGTCATGAACTGCTGTAACTTTAAAAAGGTTTTTTAGTCTTGGATTATTCCAACATATATGTATCAAATTCTTCAAGAGGATATGACACAAAAGATACAGATGCTATACAGTGTGGCACTCGTAAACACCCATGCAAGAGTTCACAAAAAGCCACGAGTCTCGTTTCAAATAGAGGACATATCTATCTTGATGGTGGTAATAGAAAGAAAATATATTACTTTTTAATGGAAGTTTTGAAGTATTTCAATACGAGCCATCTATCCTTGCACAAGTGGAATTCATTCAATTTTAACCCAACAGTTACTTCAGTAAATCAACACACAACTGCAATGTTGTGGAACAATATGAATCTAAAATTCTTGACAATTGATTCAATTGATATAGTTGGATCTATAGCATATGTCGATCCAACACAAAAACAACATTATCAGCGAAGTCAAGCAAAAATTGTCCTAATGAATACTTCAATATCGTACGTTGACACGGTATTTAATTTTGAAGGATCATTTCAGCAGAAAAGTGAATTGCAAATCTACAATTCAACCTTCAAGAATTGCAGAAAAGTTGTTAATGTTCCCATAGAAACTGATTTTGCTGTATTTTTCGCTGAATCGAAATTCCTTGGTCTAAAAGTTAACAATCAACAGTATTATGGACTATACATGGATTGTGGTGTCCCTTCGTGCAATCTAACAATAGAAAACAGCACTTTTGATAGTATCTCGTCATCTGTGGTCATGAACAACAGCAATGCGAACAGTAGCTACCTCAATATAACTGATTGCAAATTTCAAAACATAATCCAGTTCAATAATTCGGACGGTCCTTACTTATTCTCCAATATTCACGTGACTGGACGAGAAATGAATGTCTCTATTTTAAGATCACTTTTTCAAAACAACACAGCATGGGCTGGAGGAGCGTTACACATTGGTGGTGTTAATTCTGTCTCCATCATCAAATCAGATTTTTTACAGAACTGTGCTGTAGATGGTGGCGGCGCATGCCATTTTGACGATAACAAACAAGGACTTACTACTGAAGTGAATGAATGCAATTTCACAGGCAATATTGTTACTTGGGAGAAACACAAGCCCTTGTATCCGTTTACAGAAGGACAATCACACCATGATGGTGGAGCAATAGTGAATTTTAGCAACATGACTATCAATAACTCGTTTTTCGATGATAATCATGTGGATTCCTTTGGCGGTGCTATTAAACATGGACATGTTTGCCAAAACAATTTAATGGCTATCGTTAACACCACCTTGCGTACAAATTTCTATTCCGCCTTGTCTGGAGATCTCATATATTCTAATGCAGACCTTGTTTTGGAAAACCTCACACTTTCCATTACTGGCACAGCAGCAGACAATGTGATGTTTCATCAAACGTTAGCGGGAAGGGTAACTTTAAAAAGGTTTTTCCGTATTCAATGTCCACCAAATAATAATATTAAGCAAAAATCAACTGTTCGCTCCGTAAGTAAATCTCAAACAGTGCATAGTATGTTGCTTTACTATTGTGTTCCATGTCCTAAAGATACTTATAACTTGTTTGGTGCGTACTATCATTATGTGCCTGGCGTCACCGATGAGCAGCAATCAATTGTCGATATTCACTGTTCAGAATGCCCGGGAAGAGTAACATGTGACCCCAGCACAGGTATAAAAAACAGCCATAATTTTTGGAGTAAAGTTTCAAAACATGGACACTTGGATCCAGGGATTTGTGCAGAAAATACATGTTGTTCTCAACATGGTAAACCATGTACAACATACAATTCTTGTGACTTTAATTGTGAAGGTGACATGTGTGGAAAATGTATTGATGGTTATGCCGAATCTTTGATGCCCAAAAGTTGCATTAAATGTACAAAAGTATTTGAAGCGTTGGGATGGTCGTTGCTGATATTCAAAGCATTAGTCCCGTTACTCCTACTTAATATGAAGAATTTCTTCCGTTACATGAAAAATTGGACAATTCAAAATATCTTTGCGGTCATCTTTTGCACAAAAGAAGAGCTGAAAAGATCAGGATATCAAGCAGTTGAGGGAATTGTTACGGCATTTTCCGACCTCCTAATGCCGTGGGGAATGAAAATGATTCCATTGGTGAACCTAAAAATACAAGAAACAGCACAAGAGCAGATTGGATACATATTCTTCAGCAATTTTATTTCTTCTATATAAGTATCACATGCAGCGGAAACACTTCCTGGAAAACTGCACATTGATCCGAATATTGATTGTCCTATGCCCGTTTTTGTTAGCTTCGTTGCAGTTTGTGTTTCATTTATGCCTTTCCAGCTGGTGTTAGCAAGCAAGTTATTGGAGCAGATAAATATTGGAATAAGATTTGCAGCATTATCAATAGTCTGGTTTCCCCTTGGACGCTTTATTTACCCTCTATGTGCGTACTATCGTATTTTTAAGAGAAGTAATGATCACAATAATAATAATGATAATGATGGCGGAGATGATGGCGTCGGGAATGAGTCGAAAGTCGAACTTGACTACATTATTTATATACGATGTTTTTGGTCAATTAAGAGATTCAGGTGGTGACAATCAAACGAAATTAGAAAAAGTGAAAGGGCTTTTTAGAAGGCCAGGGTTGTTTTGGCTTCTTTTACGTAACATGGTCATTTCTGCAGTAGAGGTTTATATAAAAGATCCTCTGATGAAAGTTTATGTGTTCGTTTTGTTATTGTCAGTATTCATCCTAGTTTTCTATTTGATAATGTTATGGCCTGACTTTCCAAATGAAATCGTATTTTTGTTTACAAATTTATCGTTACGCTATATAGGGACCATGAGCTTGACATTTAAAGCTGTATATCTATAAAAGTGGACAATCTTAATAATAAGGTGTAAAAATAAATAAATTAAAATTGCCAATTATGGCAAAGTAGCTCAATAACCCTGATAATACAGTTTTTCATGACCTGGTAAAAGAAATTCTGCGGTGAAATTAATCAACTTAGGAAGTTCAAAATGTTTATGAGAATGTTTATTGGTACAAGTTTTCAATAATTTTCATTTTTCAATTATATTTTATAATTTAGGAATATTCCTTTTAAGTATATTTCCTTGTAAATATGTTTTTGATCATATCACAAAATTGATAAACATTTTATTTGTATAATTTTATTAAGCCATGATGAAAATATAACCTTCCTTATTTACACGATATACATATAGGGGCACTACTTGTTTATACAGTAAAGCTTCTGAATACAGGTCTGCATATTGAAATATTGCATACACAAAAGTTAATGAAACTGTGGAGAAAAGCAGTGACGTACCAGGGGTAAGTCGAAATCGTGCAGGAGCACTCTAACATAATTTATGTCTGTATCACCAATGGGCTCATTTGCACATTTTTCTTTTATGCGCCACAAATTTCGACATTCCTGCAGATATGCCGCTCGAAAGGATTCAAGATCCCTAAACTAACATGCTTTTAAGAATTTCAATATACTTTATTTATATACCTTAATACGCTTTTAGAACTGAGTTGTGCATACGATATAAATTTCCTGCATTAAATTTTGTGCAGCAAAAGCTCCTAATAGCAAATATCCGAAGTAGAAAAAATTCCAATCAGCGGACAGACAGTAATAGTGGATAACCCTCAATAGCAGACATACAATATAAATACCAAATAGATATTGAGGAAATGATAACTATCTTTCTTCTACGTTAATCGGAGAAACTATGAACTGTACAGAGCCATGTAAAAAACAAACCAGAATCTATATACTAAAATCGACGAAAGCCGGAATATTTTGCTCTCAAGATCTTCCACCGCAAAGTTGTCAATGAAGGTAATCACAACTGACAGTCAGAAACAGGTTATTTGGCGTCGTTCACCTTTACACTGTCATCGTCGACAAACGTTATACTAATATCTTTATTGATTCCGTCATTACGATGCCCACATTCCAACGGATAAAGTTGATTGACTGTTCTTTTGATACGCTGTGCATTACCATCACATGATCGACATCGAACAATAGCAGCTCTAACAGTACATTGTCTCTTAATAGCAACAATTCTTCAATGACCCACATTTTCCATAACGTACGTGTTTGTTTATCGATGATCACAACATCGTTTACGTGTGCTTCGTCGCTACAGCTTTTCTTATTTACTTTGTGAAACTCTGGCAGTTCGGTTAAATAATCACGCCTCCAACGATTCCAGTAGTTATGTTGTTTCTCGATACTTTTTTTAATGCGCTTTAAAAGCATATCATTGGCATCCAAAAATTAAGAGCAAACTCTATATACGTATCTCTGACAGTAAGTCAATTTCCCAGTTGCAAGTCGTATAGATAGCTTTCATTTTGTTTTTTCTAAATATTTTCTTTTAAGAAACAAACCAGTATTAGTTGAAAAAAATTCACGTCGATTTCGTGAAAACTCTAGGCCAGGAGAGATTTCCCTAATCTTTTTTAAATTGAATCTGTGATTCAAGAAAGAGGAAATATTACCCTTCAACTGTATTAATTGGTAACTGGTAGCCTGTAATCAGTAACTATTAAAAATTAACTAGTAACTATCATCTATTAAAACGTTTGTCGGTACAGGGTATTTGTCGGTACAGAGTATTATGATTGGATCGAGACTTCAAGGAACATTTGGTATACATCTACTTTCCTTGAAGAGATTTCTGTCCATACTCCGTTTGTTTTGCACTTGAAACTATTAGTTTGTATTCAACTCAAAGATACTTATTGACTGTTCCAAAGATACTTATTGACTGTTCCAAAGATACTTATTGGCTGTTCCAAAGATATTTATTGACTGTTCCAAAGATACTTATTGACTGTTCCAAAGATACTTATTGGCTGTTCCAAAGATATTTATTGACTGTTCCAAAGATACTTATTGACTGTTCCAAAGATACTTATTGGCTGTTCCAAAGATATTTATTGACTGTTCCAAAGATACTTATTGACTGTTCCAAAGATACTTATTGGCTGTTCCAAAGATACTTATTGGCTGTTCCAAAGATACTTATTGGCTGTTCCAAAGATACTTATTGACTGTTCCAAAGATCCTTATTGACTGTTCCAAAGATACTTATTGGCTGTTCCAAAGATACTTATTGGCTGTTCCAAAGATACTTATTGACTGTTCCAAAGATACTTATTGACTGTTCCAAAGATACTTATTGACTGTTCCAAAGATACTTATTGACTGTTCCAAAGATACTTATTGACTGTTCCAAAGATACTTATTGGCTGTTCCAAAGATACTTATTGGCTGTTCCAAAGATACTTATTGGCTGTTCCAAATACTCAAAGATACTTATTGACTGTTCCAAATACGGGAATTAAGAATTTGAATATTGAATAATGCAGCCATAAAAATTCGCATTAAGGTTTTCCATGTTTACTCATTTCGAAAGTTCTTGATAAAGAAGTGAGATATTTTTGTATAGGCTTTGCCATTTTTACCAAGGTTGCGACATATGTTTCAAATTTTATTCTGAAGGTAACATTGGTCACTCAACAAACTTTCTTTTTCGCGCGATTAAAATCTTTCATAAACACAGCAAACTCGAGTGGTTCAGATTTTGTTCCAATGATTTCATTTACCTCGCCGTGTGTAGCCTCCATATGTCTCGTTATTCCACCTTTTGATTTGCAAACCTTTTCTGCATATCTGCATAAAGACACGTTTGTGGTAGTGATGGTAATCTGTAAATGAAATAGAAAGCAGGTATTCACGAGGTACTAACAAATCAAATCAAACCAATTCTATATAAAAATGTGGATTGTGTGTTATACATTTTAATTATACGATTCGAAGAAAATGTATAATCATCTCTAATAATTTCCTTTTTTCTTCGACTGTTTCATCAAAAACATCCTCTTCTTTATTATCTAACAGACCTTTGTCAACTAACTCAAAAATTAAATCTAATATCTCTCTGCCAAAATAGTCTTCCTCGTCTTATTTCGAAAACAATAGAAGGGAACAATAGACTTTTTTCGATTATCTATGGTTAAATTCATGATGTTACAAAAGAATGTTTTGCTAAAAGATGCTAGTAACTAGCAACAACTAAACAGTAAGCAGTGTTAAACATTTCTAGTGTTAATTCTGTCACCATCACAAAATCAGATTTCATACAAAACAGGACAGGCGATGGTGGTGATGCATGTTTCTTTAGAGAAACTGCACTACCAGTTCTACTGAATGAATGCCATTTTATAAACAACACAGTTACTTGGGAGAGTTGCAAGCATATTTGTATCCGATAAAACAAGGAGAATTGCACCATGACGGTGGAGCAAAGTGAATTTTAGTGACATGAGTATCTTCAACTGGTTTTTCAACTGGTGTCAATTCCTTTGGCGGTGCTATTATGGAGATGTTTGTCATAACAAAGTAATGGCAATAGTAAACACCACCTTGCGTTCAATTGGCTATTTTGCTCTGTCTGGAGATCCCATATATTCTGTTGCCAACCTTCTTTTGGAAAATGTCACACTTAGCACTAGTAGCACAACAGTGGATAATGTGCTATTTATTCAAACGTTATCTCTGAAAAAGAGTTTCCATATTCAATGTCTTACAAACAGAGGCGTATCCAGAGCCAAGTCAAAATTTGTGGAGGAGAGTTTAGTCATTTAAAGTAGAAAAGGAAAACGTGCAAGTGACCTAATCGGCAGTTAAGACAGAAAACAAATATCATAACGTTGGACTCCTCCAATTTTTTTGACTGACCTTGAATACGCCTATGACAAATAACAATATTCGCCAAAAGTCAACCGTTTACTTTGCAAAATAAATCACAAACAGTGCTTAAGTAGTTCATTTCATAAAGTAGTCCTAGCATAAAAACAGCTAATTATTTGAATCCTGGGTCAACGTTATATCAAAGAAGGTGGAAAAACACTTTCCTTAAAAAAAAAGCAAACTGCTATAGAACAATGTTTTCAATAACTTGTAATATGTAGTTAAAATGTAAATATATAAATTAGAGGTTCGAATAACTGGGAGTCTTCGTATTTGAGGAATTTCATAGTGAAAGAAAACACAGTTTTGAAAGAAGAAAGGTAAGGACGTATGATCCTGCGAAAAAATCAATTATGCGATGTGTAAAAGCGTGGAAATGATACTTTATTCAAGAGATATTTCATAATTTTCGAATTCTGTTATCTGCAATCTCAATATCGAAAATTCTGAATCTGTACACCCAAGTCTCGAAATATTTTAAGATGCCCATAAATTTGGAAAGTGGAAAGAATTGTTTACTGTAGTAAACAGGATTCAGAAGTTGAAAACAAACCCAAGATCTTTTCTGCTTCAGTTCATCTTTTTTGTGTAGCAAGATGCTTGAAGGAATTGGAACGTCATTATCATGTTAAAGTTAGGGGTAACTCGATTTCATTGATCAAATCTATGTTTTAGTCGCTCCATAAATTAAATGTTGTTACAATTTTATCTAGATCATACCTAACATATTCCTTACAGTTAAAGTGATTTTAAACATTAGCCGAGCCTAAATGTCTCATTCACAACAAAATAGACAGCAGTGAGAAAGCTGATTTTATCTAATTATGTCTTTCATAATAAAGTTGTAAGCTATTATGTATCCCTTGTTTGATGAACGCGTAACCTGATCCATCCACTAACACCACCGCCTTCTCCGTTGCCGCCATTTCTCAGAGTTTAATTTTAAGATTTAGGACAGCTTTATACATCCGGATAATCGCCGTGTCGAATTAAATTACTTATTAAATGTGGCGAAAATTCGACTGTATAAAGTGAAAAATTAATTAAGTGCGACATAATGAATTAACATAAATTCGGTATCACTTTATACAGCTGCATAATAGTCGAATTTAATAACAACTCGATAGAACTTCGTGAAAAAAAATGCACGAAAGTGGTAACGGTGTGTAAGAAACACACGAAACTGATGAATTACGCGTGCACAGAGTTGATATTTCAGCGGTAGTTATAACAGCTTCGAAATTTTCTGCACGTGGTCAACAGAAAAAAACGGAGACAGAAGACATATCTGTAATGACATGATTTTGTTAGTAGTTACATATATATTTAGCGTACTCAACAATATAATTACGGCGTAACGTGTCCCTTTTTTAGAATGATTATGATCAGTATGAAAGTGAAGATGGAAAAGGGGAAATTAATGAGTTGTTGGAGAAATTTCGAAAAAAGAGTGGAAGCAAAAAAAGGACAGGTCGGAAAAGTGTTTGGGACCACAAAACTGTGGATGATTTGATTTATATGATCATCGAAAATGAAAAACTCAAAGAAAAACTTTTACTTACCAATATGAAGAATGTAAAAAGTAGTATGCATTTTGAAAAGGTAGTGGAAGAACTTCGAAAAAGATGCAAAGAAAGAGGAGTGGAATATCCCCACCAGGAATACAATCAAGACCATCTTCTTACACTGGAAATATGCATGCTTCTGGGGTCACAAATATTCACCAAGAATTTCCTGCTAATTAAAGAACGTTTTCACAAAGTACCTCTCACTCACAAGCTGGCAGATATGGAATGACTAACACATTAATAAACAGTTCCTCGCAAAACTTCTCTTTCATAGACATACTCAATGATGAAAATGTACGATATACATTCCCAGCCGGCAAAAAGACGTCTTTACATAGACGTCTTTTAGACATCTTCATTAGACGTCTTTTAACCGGACAAATCAGACTATATTTAGAGATCTTTTAGACGTCTTGAAAGACGTCTTCTAAGACGTCTCATAGATGTCTTTTAGACATCTTTAAGACCTATCGTTAGATGCCTTCTAAACAGGCGTTACACACTTTTTATTTTGAGCAAGAACTTCCAAAGTGGAGATATATTACGACAATATATTCATGACAATTTCTGTTGTTTTATCTTCTATTTCCAATGCCCCATGAAGGCTTGATACAATAACTTAGTAATAAATATATGAATAAATAAACTTTATTTTGAAATTCTATAAAAATAATTTCTGAATATAATCGGAATATTTAAAACTTTTATAAGCACTAAAACGTCTAGCGAATGGATTGATATCTGAAAACTTTTCAGCTAAAAGTCTCTTTGTTTGAAAAAATGAGGCATGGCGTAACCATTACCTGGTTATCCCAGAATAAAATAGCAAATTTTTTACCACAAGTATTTGAGATACCAATTTGTTAAATGAAAGGCAAAAACCTTTTTCATTCATGAACAAAACATTTACAGAAATACTAACTTCATAAAAATCTTGAAATGTCAGTACTACTCTGTTTTAAAATGAACAAGAAAATGCTGTGCATATTTACAAATCGCGCAGAGAAGAGAATCAAAAAGGGATTAAAATACCTATCTGGTGATTATTTATAAATCGGAGGTGAAGAAATAACCTGATACAACAAATCTCTATCGGATAGCTTTTGATTCTTTATTCAAATTAACAAGTCTTACTTTAAAAGCCTAATCGAACTTACAGCATTTTCGTTTGAAGGGACACAGAAGGGAGAAATCAGGGTCCTTTTCGATACAGCAAGTGTACGATAATTACCTTCACACTAAACATTTAGCATGAAGGCGTTCGGGTAGCTTTTTACTTGAACTACGAGTCAAATTTATTGCCATTAACCAAGGAACAAGGAGAAAAAACATTTCATGTTTTACTTTAAAATGTTCAGTTTAAAAAACGTTAAAAAGAATAAAAATATCAGGCCATTCTACACAACACACCTATAGAAATAATACATATAAAAACACAACGTTTGATCAGATAACTCTGAAGAAATAATATGAAAATATGTGAGAGAACAGAAGAAAGTTGGATAGAAAACTCTTTGACTCGATTCTACTTAAACACAAGAAACAGCAAAAACAAAAAGAACAAAATTCTTTCAACTCAAATGTTTTGTAAATACTTTAAAGAAAATAAGATGTATTTCAGCAGAAAATACAATAACAGTTTTGAAAATGTTTTTCAAACAATTTTCATGCTTATTACAGCTGAGTCAAGGTCTTCATATAATATTTCTACATTTGCTTTTAGCATTGCTTTGGCAAGGTTCGTTTTCTCTGACATATCTATGTTGAAGCAATTTTTCACGATAGTATAACTTGCTTTCAGTTCGACCCTTATGTTGTCTTTGACTGCAAACGACACATCCGCCACAGTGATGCAATCTTCAATTGTACACATAATCTCACAACTCGGACATTCTGCTATATCATCATCCAGTGTGACAATTCCCTTGCATTGTCTGCACGAATAAATCGCTTCCAGAGATTTCAAGTCTACATGTACTATTTTCCCATAAATTCTTTGAACATGTTTTTCTTTGTCATCTTCTCTTACAACAATTTCATGGTCTAGCTGCAGCTGCACTGTTGACGAACTAATTGATCGTAGTTGCCTCTGCTGCAGGTAGCGACTCACTTGAAACTTGTGTAATGTATAACATGCACCATCCACAATGTCTTCCCCTAAGTTGCCAAAGAAAGTGATTGGCAAATTGTCAGTGTTGTGTTTTAAGACAGCAGTTCGCAAAACAACTTCTATGCCATTATTTGCTTGCCTTGAAAATTGTTCGGATAAATTTAGAATTACTCCGGATGTGCTCACTATTTCGTGAAGTGAACATTCATTTATGATAATTTCCAGAATTTTCAATTGTTTTTCAAATGCTTTTAAATGAAAATCGACTGTAGTCTTCTTCACGGAAGAATAATCACCAATTAACACTTCATTCGAAAGATTTTCATTAAATTTACGGATCTCGCAGGCAGATTTTGTTTCTGCAATATTAGAAAACAGCCTATGTTTCTGCGGAGAGAAGCAGATACTCTTCTTTCCTTCCCTTTTCATTATAAGATCAATGTCAAAAAACTTTCGTTTCTTGTCCTTTGAAAATTTAATTGGAGATACATTTGAAACATACCCACAAATGATAGCTAAAAATAATAATGATCAAAAAGACAAAAGGTGAGAGGCATCAACTTATTTATAATAGTATATTATTTATAATAGTTTTGATAAAGTTATGTGCATACTTTGTTCTTTTGTCGGCGTTGTAACAATTTTTTTTGTCTGCGTTGTCATTCTTGGATGTCAAGCAAGTATCTAAAAAATACAAAGAAATTTACAACCCAACATTATATTGATGCTTACATTAATAAATCAGGATTTTAGCAGAACGTACTGGCTTCAAGTGTATTTCAATACTTTTTTGCAATTGCTGTCTTTTACTATCCACTTCAATTCTGTACAAACATCCATTTAACTTTGCAAATAATTTATATTATAATTATTATATTATATTAATATTTTACTGTTTCGCTGAAATATTTCTGTGCTGTCTTCAGGCAACTCATCTATTTCCTCTTTGCTTCTACATATTCTATAACGTTTTTCAGGTAGATTGTTATTAGCAAACATTACACCTGGAAAAGTTTTCCTATGCCATAACTCTGGCATAATTAAGTAGATAGCTTCCTGAACAGAACATTCTCGTTTTGTAGTATATGCCCGAACTATAGCTTTCATTTGCTCAAAATGTTTTTTATTAGAACTAACAGCCTCTTTTGCAGCTTGTTTCATAGCCTGTGAGGTTTCATCTTCTGCTTTAGAAAAATAAGCACACATATAAGTTACAGCCTTGAAATGATTGAAAACTGGTTGAATATCAATGTTAGCCTTCCAAGCTTGCAATCCTTTACTAAAATAATTGTTTACAAAACAGGAATTTGGTGGTCGTTTTAAATGGATTTGAAAGCCTGAATCGCAGGAAATGCTAAGTGCAGCAAAGTAATCTGTTTCGAATACTTGCAAATGCTCTAAAACTTTTGAAATACATGGAATGTTTTCAAAATTTTCTTTTGCAGGATCAAGAATATTTCGCTTCTTTGGGTTCAAGTATGTGTCAATATATTCTTTAACAGTTGCGAGAGTCACCTCACGTTTATGCAATATTGCTTGTTTCTGTTCTTCAAGCATTTCTTTTGGTAAAGGCTTAGCAATAATTGTGTGATCAGTAAAAAAATTGCCAAAGTGATAACGACATTCCTGATTCTTATACTTCCGACATGACTTAGAATGGGAATGGATTTGATAAGTAGTTACTAAGTTAAACTGTTCTTTCTCTGTAGCTACATGTGGCACACTTGCTTTAACTATATCATCAACAAAAGCAATGTATTCATCAATAGTTTCCTCATTCAGAATAGGTGCATCAACAACCCATAAAAATGAATGAATGTGTGGGCTACCCCTACTTGGAATTCTACTCTAATTGCATGATAATGAACTTTACCAATGGTAATATAGTTTGAAAAAAAGTTTCCACTCGGTATTGAAAATGCCTAGCAAGCAGTACGGGATTAAGATTTAAATATTTACAACATTCAAAGAAATCCATCTCATTGATGTTATCATCAGTTAAATTTTTACCATTCAACTGAGCTATGATAGAAATAAGTTCATTCCAACGTAAATCTGCACAGCTTAATGTCATGAAAAAAGTTGGTAAACCCAACTGTTTCACCATCGCTAAGACTTCAAAGAGAAATTTTTTCCAGTAAGCTGGAGTGCCTTTAATGGTACTCATGAACTGATACCCATCATCTTTTGACACAATTGATTTCACAGCTTCCGAATAGTTGTTGGATAACATACCAGATGTCAATTGATTCGAGCATACTTTTTTCATTGCAATATTCATTTGGCTTGTGAGTCTAGTTTGGTGCACCACTGACAGTGCATAAAATATGTAGTCTGCATCAGATGCGAAACGCTCTGTGTAATTTAAATGCCTTTGATTAAAATATTTTGAAGGTGACTATTTAACTTCTCGATCTACACTATAGCCAAAGTTTCCTTGTGGAAATAAGTACGGAAAAGCTAATTCCTCACAATGTTTATCTGTCAACAAAGAATTAGGTTGTTGGCCTTCACCAGGGGCTACGCTTATTTCTTCAGGGGTTGGAGCATTAGCTATCAACATAGTTTCCTGTGAATTCAACCTGAATGAGTCCAGTGGATTTTCATCTTCTTCTAGGTTATCTGAATGAATTACTTCACACACATTTTCAGTGATGTTCTGTGACAAATCTAGACAACTAAGTGGAATGCCATCAAAAGAAATGTTGTCATGATACAATGGATTATGTTCCTTCAGATACTGAAGAGCCAGATAAATGGATTGTGGAGAAACGGCCTCGAAATAGACATGGCCTTGGAAAGTCAGCTTTCTTTTTAGTTTTATCATAACTAAACCATTACTATCAGCTGCACATGGAAGTATATCAGTTATATAAGAAGTATCAATAGGAACATTACAAATGCAACCTTTCAATTTAGGAAATTGTCCTTTTGGCATAATAGCTATCTTTTTGAATAAAATCCTTCGAGATATAAGAACACGTTCTAATCTGTTTAGATTTTTTAAATTGTCTGGCACAAAAGGAACCTCCAATTTGTTAAAAACAGCTTGGGCAGGCAACTGAGCTTTTCTTAAACTTTTATGGCAAGTTTTACATATCTCACTTTTTTTTGTTAGGGCCTTCATAAATTGTAAACTCATTATACTGATATCTTTCATTGTTAAATGGAAGAACAGACCTCGCATATAATGTTCGATTATAAACAACACATATATGAATTGGGCCTTGTTTAATAAGTTCAGTGAATTTACAGACTCTATGTACTGATACATTACCAAATGATAGTTTTTTTCGGTTGGTTCTCCGTCCACAAAGACTTTTAGCATGTTGTGGACTTCCAACTGTCTTTGAGTAGTTTTCTCTACGTTTACCTTTCAATGTTTTATGTTCAGGGCAACATATGAGTTTTGAATAAATTTCTTTTCGTCTACGCTTCAATAAATCATGTTTTTCTGAACCAAGAACATTATTTCTATGATAACTTTCTAATTTTTTTGCGACGTAAAGTTTCTGTGATCGAAGAAATTGCTACTTGAGTGACATGAACGTAAATATATTGTATATCATACTGGGTTTCTGGACTAACAATAGCCTCAAAAATATCTCTAATAAACATATTCAATTTCTGAAGTGAAATAAATTCAAGTAATGTAGAAGTCCCATTTGATGTTGAGGAATAATTTGTGCCATCTATGATTCTACCATGAGAATCAAAAAAATATACTGAATGGTTATTCCATATTAGAGCAAAACTATACCCAGAACTAGTAAATATAGCACCTGTGCCAATCTCATTGAGTGCGAGACATTTATGGTTTTCAAACAGATCAGTATCATTAGAAAAATGACTATTTTGCATCCCAAGAAAATCAATCTGAATTAGCTGACTTTCGATTATTATGTTATGAGGCATTTCATCAACTGCTAGAGGTCCTGTAGCTTGCAATATCTTAAACAATGTGTCACCTTGATTTAAAATATAGTCTAAGTCCCATGATTTCCATTTAGATACTTTCTTAATAGCACTGAAGCATATGACAAGAAAAGAATTACCAGTGCATTGGAAGCCTGCTGTCTCACCAAATTTGGAATCGCCTTGATGAAAGGGTCCTTGAACTACTTTTGAAAAAGTTGGACCTGGATTACTTTCGATACCATGCACAAGTAATAAAATAAAATTCAACACAGAGAAATGAAAATCAGAGTAAAACACAGTTACATGAACTAAGTATAACATGCCAATATATGTATTATAAATATAAATATATGTATAACAAAATTATACAGTGCTGGAAGGAGTGTGTTGAGTAATGTTGATGGTTGATTAGGTTAGGTAATGCTGTGTATTTTTTTTGAATTAACAGTTTCATAAAAAAGAATAATAGATAAGTAGAAACGATAGAAACTTACTAGATTCCAGAAATATCCAAAAGGATACACACGTGGTGAAAGTTGCTGGTCGACTGCCCAGCGGTTACTTTGATGAATGCTTAGCCTAGAACCCTAAGCTCTGTATCGAGGAACATTGAGTACTACCGGCACGGATAAATAATCAAAGTCTAATTCTTTTAGACTGGTTTTTAGTTGTTTGTACTTATAGAGGCTATTTTTTTGTCCAGTCGACGAGCGCTTTGCATTTCAAACACCTTGCGTATACGCGATTTGAATAAATAAATAAACTGTCAAAGTTTGATGAAAATATTTTGTAAATACAAGCAATATGAAAATTGTTAATGTAACCCAGAGTATGATGAAGAAAAAATTGTTTCGAATCATAAAACTGTTTAACATTTCCAAACAAATGATCCCAATTTGGTAGGTTAACTAATAGCATAAGAGGAAAAACCATTTTGATTGCAAGAAGGGTTTATAAAACATTAACATGAATGAAAAACAATGAAACTACTGAATGTGAACCCCTAATAATATACTCAAAATAAATATAATTAATTGGCTTCATTTGGCTTGATTCATTCGTTTTCCAGCCAAGTCCGCCTTTTGCATCTGGTGCATTTTTTATTTTTGTTGCTACATTCGTTTTGATGACTTGCTCCTGAATCTTTAAAGTTCCTTTTAAGTGTCCCTAGACAAAAAAGAAAATAAATATCTAAATATTTTTCAGAGCACAATTTCAAAAATAGGGGAATTTACAGGAATACTTTACCTTGAATAAGTTGGTAAATTGTGGCATATACTTCTTAGGGAAAAATTTCCTTTATGCCCCTTTATATTTATCGTCTCCATCAAGTCAAATTAGATGTGAAATCTAGAAGAAGACTATAATAACTTCAATTATCTTCAGGTAGATGAAATAAAAATAATCTGTAATTCTTTATTTCTTTAACCATTATTTCTTTCAGTGTCCTTCATCAGGGCTGGCAGAATTATTTCTATTTCCAGGTTTTTGACACATTTTTTGGGAAAAAACCTCATGAAAACAGAAAGTATTTTTCTAAAAAATCACCTACAAGTATAGATAGTAACCACTTAACATAATAGATGTACAGCCCAGTATATTTTCCAATTTCCTTTTAATTGCTTGTCTTTTTTATCGTTCTTTGATTATTTTATTTTATAGGAGCTAGCATGGGAATTAAAAGAAATGAGATCTACTGAACTGTAACAACCATTTAACCAAATAAACAAATTTTAACAATCAAGTATAAAAACACTTACCAAAAGGTATTCAGTAATAAATCTACATCATGCACGTCATGTGATACACTAATCCTATAACATAATGAAAAACAAAACCATCACTGTTGTGTTTGCTAGTATAATTTACAAATTAATGAGAAAAAAAACAACAAAACATGCAAGTTGTAAGTTGAAATAAATAAATAAAAAAGATAATCTATATACTAATAGCGAGTTGTGCATAACAAATTTAGTTCGGTAATTTTGGACAGAGGCAAAATTTAATTTCCTCGAAAACCGGATTTTGCTGTTCACTGAAAGAAGTACATTTTGCCAACCTTTACTTAGCTAAAGCAGATGGCTTTAGGGGTGACTCACTTATCGTTTTACCCACAGTTAGCATCAAATTGATTGAAAAAATTACGAGTTCTCTCTTTTTTTGTAGTGGAGGTTTATTAACATATGAATAACATAATAATATTGTATTCACTGCATTACCTTAATATTATGTGACATTGACATGACGAGGCACTCATTAGAAAGGGGAATTTAATTTCACAACCGACCAACCAATTATTTCTTTAAATCTCCTTTAAAAAATTGGAAAATACACCTGGAATTTGTTCCATCAAAAAAAGTGGTCACTCTGTATCAGTAATTTTGCGCTGTTTTTTTATCTTAATCGGTTGAATCCTGAACAGGTATAATTTTTTATGATTCACATTTGATTCAGGTATCCCGTGCAAAGACAATTTTACGGTTTCACTCAATAGTTGGAAAATGTAACAGAAACATATTTAGGTTGCATTTTTATATTTCTTATCATGGTGCGGTGAACTCATGGGGAAAATGAACCGTAAAATGTTTTTACACGGGATACTAGTCTTATATACTAATAGCGAGTGTGCATACCACTTTTATTTTAGAGAGTGATACATTTAGAAAAATTTCACGAAAGTCGAAAAATTTGGTTATAAATCTTTTCGGGGACGGGTGTGATGTCATCAGAATTTTTGATCGACGATATCTTCGTAACGGTTTTGATTGTGTGATTTTATTTTATGCCTGATGATGATAGCGGAGGCCGTTCAAAATGTAGTGCCGCGCTATTCGTGAAAAGAAGTAAATAAATAGAAATGTAATGTTTCTATTATTTCTATTGTTTCCACGTAAAAGCTGATGAGATTAAAAGAAATCAGACAATAAAATTAAATATTAAACTTGACACAACTGCGATTGTAATTAAAATGAGATGCTGAAAGTCTGAAACCTGGTTTGAATCTTGAAAATCTATTAAGGTATTGTATAAAAAAACGAGACAATAGATTGGAATTTATTAATTACATTCGCATACCTATTTTTGTGTGATTTATTAATCTCTTTTGTCGACTTGAGGACCCCTCACTATCATCACCAATGCGTCTGTTTCAAATGAAATATAAGTTTTATGATTAATCTATCTATCTATATATATTTTTATAAAAACTCAATAGATAAATATAATCTTTACCAAATAAGGACAAAAAACAACCTTTCGTATTGTTTGATTTTTTTTATGTAATAGCTTTGATCTGCATTTTGAGCTCTATAGGGTGGTACTACTTATCCTTTTGGATTGCGTGATTTTATTTTTCGTCACAACCATATTAAGAAGAAGAACATGGGATATAAACCATGGAGAAAGTAAACCTGGAAAAACCTTTTACAAGCTATATTATATATACACCCCTAAATTATGAAAGAGGAAGAGCACGGGCGGCAAATAATGGGACAAATTAACTTGATGTTTTTACCCGGGATAATAGCATGTATCATTTATGTATGTATGAAATACATTTTACCGGTTCACTTTCCCCATGAGTTACTGACCCCAACCCCTGTGCTTACCCTCTCTCTTACAATATGACGGTGACCATGGAGCTTTACAACTTAGTGATACTTAACCTTTTGGATTGTGTGATTTTATTTTCGGTCACCCCTATATTGACAGAAAAATCACGGGATGGCGGTAACTCATGGGGAAAGTGAACCGGTAAAATGTTTTTACCCGGGATACTAGTCTTCTTATACTAATACTAAATCTTGCTTTTTTCTTACCTAACTTTGAAAGAAAGAACTTTAGGAAAAATATCTCGGGAAGTTCGTCAATGGATGTTTATTTGTTCCGTATTAGTATAGGGGGAATCTCCCATTAGGGAAATCTCTAGCTCCATCTTACGGGTTTTTATTACTTCGTGGAGTGTTGTGCTTTAAGGAAGACATCATAAACCGCTCCCGGAGGAGAACGCAATGCAATGTTTTTTGCGTTCGAAAGTTCATCAAATTTTCTCAACGTTCATTTCTTAATGAGAATGAAGACGCTGTGTCTAACATTTTTTGTTTTTGTTTTTAATATTTTTTTATTCAACGCTTTAAATCCAGTAATAAAGAATAACAACATTGATTCTATCCGACGAGATAGTCGATGTAGACCTGTTATCTGTTCGTGTTATCAGTTCATCATTTTCTACCGATGTCTATTTTTTAATGTGTTTGAATGTAGCTTTTTCGTATCAGTTAGTTTTGACTACTATGCCGAAATGTGTAGCTAGCAGTTTATTTGGTATTGCATTGTAGTATGTGGATTGTTATTATTAAGGTATTAGGGAAATTAAGGTAGCAAGATCATTATTATATTGTTTTGATAGTGTTTGATTGATATCTTTTTGTTTTTGATAAGAAAATTGAATAGTATAGATGAATGTTAAAATTTTGGTTATATACGTATATACATGGTTTTTGTATCATGATGCAGAAGTGGAGTTTTGGGTTTTGACATTTCCTCAATTCATAGCAGAATAAAGATTTGAAAGATAAAAACGTCTGAGAAAGTATTGTTTTTGTTAGCTTTAGTTAATAGGGAGATGTGAAGGTATTTTCTTATATTTCAGAAGTTTAATCGTGGTTAGATAATATTATACATTGTTAGGTAGGAGTATACTGTCTATTGTCTCTAAAAATAGCATTCTAAGGATTTATGGTGCCACATCAAAAATCAATTTGAGGCTAGAGATGCAATAATATTATGGCTGACCGTAAAAAAAGTAAACAAAACATAACAATCACGTGATTCATGTCGTAGCCCCTTTAAATGATCGATCCAAAATATTTATACAACAATTTTGTGTTAAATATGATATAATTCCAACATGGAACAATTTTTGTAAATACACAGACTTATCATGGCAGTATTGCGTGTAAAAACAATTTATGGAAAAAAACTGTAAAAATGTTTTTACACGCTACACGAGTCTATATACTAATAGCGAGTGTGCATACCACTTTTATTTTAGAGAGTGATACATTTTCAGAAATTTCGCGGTCATTTTCTCACGGGGAGCGCGTAAGACCACGATGTTGCGAGAAACGTTTTTTCAGTATTAGTATAGTAGAAGCAAATGACGCGACATGAATTTTTTGGCACGGGGGACATTGCATTGCACCCCCAATGGATCGCGACGTTTATGGGCAAATATCTCGAGAACCGATGGGGATAACTGACGTTTTTAGGGTCCGCGATAATTTGACGATAGGGTGACCAAAAAAAATTTTTGTCTAAAACTTTTTGGGGACGGGTGTGACGTCATCAAAATGTTTGATTGACGATATCTCAGTAACGGCACGTCGTACACAGACGATCCCATACATCTTTTTGGTCATCTTTTCGAGCTCTACAACTTAATGGTACTTATTCTTAGCAATTATGTGATCTTATTTCGGCATTATTTTTTAATATGCCTGATGATGATAGTGGGGGCCGCTCAAAATGTAGTGGCGCGCTTTTCGTGCAAAAACAGAAATAAATAGAAATTTTATATTTCTATTTTCTATTGTTTACACGTAAAAACTTATGAGATTAAAAAAATCAGACAATAGAATTAAATATTAAACTTGACACAACTGCGATTGTAATTAAAATGAGATGCTGAAAGTCTGAAACCTGGATTAAATCTTGAAAACCATTAAGCTATTGTCTGAAAAAACGAGGCAATAGATTGGAATTTATTAATTACATTTGCATACCTATTTTTTTTGTCTGATTTATTAATCTTTTTTGTCGACTTTACATTTTGAGCGCCCCTGAAAAAACGAGACAATAGATTGGAATTTATTAATTACATTTGCATACCTATTTTTTTTGTCTGATTCATTAATCTTTTTTGTCGACTTTACATTTTGAGCGCCCCTGAAAAAACGAGACAATTACGGAAGCCGAGAAGGGTCAATCTGAAAAAAAAATTCAAATCTAAAAATATATTTCAAATCCAAAAATATATTTTAAATCCAAAAATATATTTTCAAATCCAAAAATATATTTTCAAATCCAAAAATATATTTCGTTCGAATCAAAATTATATAATTCAAATCCGAAAAAGTATTTAAAATCCAGAAATATATTTCGTTGATCGAATCCAGAAATATTTTTGCAAATCTTGAAACTCGTAAGTGCACGTGAAGTTAGTTTAATTAGAACAATTATTGTACGTAGCTACACATTATGAACGCTAAGTTTTGTTTTCGATGCGGAAAATAATTTTTCCCAATTGAATTATTTTGTTCTCAATGTGGAAAGCAACGACGTCGCATAGATAAAGAAACTATTTCTAAGAGTAATGACATTGAAGAAGTAATTGAGTTTTACTTCAACATAGGAACTCAGTACCAAAAAATTGTTTTGCTACTGGATCATTATCACGATACAAAAATGAGTGTAAGTACATTAAAGCGTTACCTTCGAGCAAAAAAATGACAAGGAAAAGAAAACCACCTATAGATATATCAGTTCGTCGTTTAATCGAAAATGAAGTCCAAAACTCGTCTGGTATCAAGGGTTATCGAAGTATATGGCATAATTTACGTATCAATTATGGCATCATAACTAATCGAGACGAAGTGATGAAGATACTGAAGGAAATTAACCCACAAGAGTCAGTAGAAAGAAAGGCGCGTAAACTTAAGCGAAGAATTTACTCTTCGCCTGGTCCCAATTATGTCTGGCATGCAGATGGCTATGACAAACTGAAACCATTTGGTTTCCCCATACATGGCTGTATAGACGGTTTCTCACGTAAAGTAATTTGGTTAAAGCTGTGTAGAACTAACAATGACCCTGTTGTTCCAGCTCATTATTATCTAAATGCCTAAAATATACATAAAGTATATCCAGCTCTTTTAAGGACAGATTGTGGTACGGAAAACGGGGTAATGGCAAGCTTGCAGCCATTCCTACACAATAACGTTGATGCACATCGATACGGAACTTCCCAGTCGAATGTTAGAATTGAAAACCTATGGTCGCATTTCAAACGTGGATATACCTCGTGGATCATTGATTACTTCAAAGATATGGTAAACACTGGAGATTTAAGACTAGGCGTTAATTTTCAAATGGAATGTGCTTGGTTTGCATTCTCTGGGCTTTTGCAATCAGAGTTAGACAAAATGGTTGACGAATGGAACTCTCACACCATCAGAAAATCGCGACATACAAAGGTGTGGGGAATACCCAACGAGATGTTTGATTTACCAGAACTGTACGGCTATCAAAAATGTGGAAAGATCGTAAATGATGATGTTGTTGAATGGATTCTCAATCAAAGAGATATTCATACTGAAGCTTACAATATTTTGTGCAAATGTGACGAGGAACTTACTGACTACTTTAACTATATAGTGAAAGAGATGGGATTAGTTATGCCTGCACGTGATTGGAATGAAGCAAGAAAAATATATGATACAATTAATTCTTCTGCTGCATAGACATTCTTTCTAAAACAGCCTTACATGAACAAAATATGTAAACTTAACTACTATCATAAAGTTTCCTCATACTTTTTCTTTTATAAAATATTTTTCCACCACCAAATTCAAGGCTGAAAAGAAAAACTGTAAGAGTAGCTTTAGATAAACACAAAAGGTACAGTATGGTTGTTGATAAGCTACGTTATTTTGCATTGTGCTTATCTGGGTTCTCAGTGTTTATGATTTACAATTTTCCAAAGCAAAATCCATCTTTAACTGCCATAGTAAGTGCATTTTTCATATCGTCTTCAACTTTGATGTGAACAGGCAAATTTAATATTAGGTCGCATGTACCAACGGTTGGTAAACAGCCACATTCTTTGAAAGGACTCGAAGAATCTAGTCTATATGGCTTACAACCATGGACAAACGCGACGTTTATATGATGGTGTAAACCTAGCACTGGAATAGAAGGCGATCCAGTAATAAACTGGATCAACTCTTCTGGTGATAGTTCAGGGCATTCTAAACAAGAAAAATTTTAGAACCTGTAAATTAAAACATGATATCTAGTAAAAAGAAACCAACATACGTTCTTATGGAAAAAAGCATCGAAAGTATAAAAACTTGTTATCTTGAAAAAACATATTTGTGAGGTAAAACTTCGATGACTGTTAGATAATAGTAAAAATTAAAATGGCACATGATAGTAATGACTCGTTTATTTTGTCCACCTATTTAACTGAAATGATGACAGATTTTAGACAGTGAGATGAAGACGACCACTTTGGAACTTACCATCATTAAAGCAATACTCAACAACATCAAGAAGAGCTTTATAAGTTGTAATCTCTAAAGGCTTCTTATTCCCTCCTTCTTCACTGAATTGAGGTTTTAACGACTTCACAAAATATGTATAGGTCCACAAAAAATTTCCATTATTGACGAATACTGGTCGCATGACTTCAGGATTTCGTTTAATGAGATCAAGAATATTATAACAGCAGAGGCCATTGCATATTTCTTCCATGATTGGAAGAAGAGGCTCCACTTTGGCTTTAATTACAATTGATCTAAAAATAAAATACCTAAAACCAGTCATATAGTCAAATGACATTTTCCCAGTTGACAGACATTACTAAAGCTAATATAACCATATAAAACAAGATAGATTTGAATCTTATTATGAAACGGAATATTTAATAATACTTTTCATTACAAATTATTACTTACTCCAAAATACTTTCTTTATTTTCTAAAGACGTTTTTCTAGGATTACCCCTGTAACCAATTGCTTCTAAAGCATCTAGACCTTCATCTATTGATAACAGTGCTGATATTTCTGTATCAGTTTTCACATCATGGATCTGAAATAAATAGCAAACAAACAATGTACAGTACATTAAAAACCAAAGATTAATGATTAATTAAAATACTGAGCTTCATCCTGTTCCTTAACTGTTATACAATTAAGATACACATTACCTTGTCATAAATATCTTTCAGATTTGATGCTTCATCAATCTTTGGACCAGCCTTTATTGCACCAGACAATCCTTTGACAATATACTCATATATCCATGGTGCAAAGAATGATGGTGCAGGTCCACCATTCACTATTGAAGCAGCAAATAAATGACCTATTGACTTCATGGTACCATCTGAAACACTCAGTATACCACAAGAAGGTTCAAATCCACTACTTATATCTCCAATAAAATACTTTTGTTTGATTGACTTCAATGCTTCTAAAAGTTAAACATAGTTAAAAATGTGTGAGTGTGAAGACTAGTTTAGTCCACATTAGTCTACTACACTACTACACTAATTTAGACTAATTCAAACTACATCACGTTTAGTCTAAAGAAGGTAATGCTTTTAATTGATGCTAAAAAAGCCCCTCTCTAAATATAATTTGATTATCTGCATGCAAAATTATTCATCACTGAACGCTTTGATTCACTACAATTATATGCCAAATTATATCTAACAATGTATATCACAGTAAATGTGATTGTAACTCTGAGAAGATTCACCCAAATCAGAACTCAGAAAGTTATTTTATTTCAAGTAACGTTGAATTGCTTAACATGCACAGAGTTATCATGCATACATACAATTAATGGGCCAAATAAAAGACATACCTTCAGGTAAAATTCTCTTGAAACTCCACCTATGTCAACAGCAGGCTCTTCAATAAATGAAATTTTGTAGATTTTATTCCAGCTCTTCCAGTTCCATCTTTTTCCAAAGAATCGTGTAAAGTCCTCAAACGCATTTTGCCTGCGAACACTTATTAAAACCTCTTCATTTACAATATCACACTTCTTAATAAGCAAAGGTATGTCTTCTTTGAAGTCAACAACAGGTTTCTTACCATCCTCCAATTCTTCATATTTTTCATTATAGATAATGTCATCATCTGGTTCAATTAGAGAATATATCATAGTTGTTTCTTTTCTCTTTAAACACTCATCTGCATGCTCTTCAATTATTGCAAAAGGAACTCGTTTGTTACAGATAGGACAGAAGCCACAGCTAACTTCAAAGTTTTTTCCACTGCAGGTACTTTGTTTACTTGATTCAACAACAGTTTGCACATTTGATTTAACAGTGGTTGGTGATGCGTTCAGAGAATCACTTACTACATCTGCTGGCATGATAAGGTTTGTTTCAGGGAGCAGATTATATGTGGATGAAGCTTGAGTGGAAACAGAGTCTGTTTCACATCTAGGTGGTTCAAAAGATTCACTGAAAGCATTTGCCAAAAACAGATCTGGGTCGAATTCACCATAATCATCATCATATGTCTTAGCTAATTCATGTTTTAATCTATTTAAGGTTTTGCAAAGGTACAAATCAATTTTAGAATAAGGCTTTGCTAATTCCTTTTTATACTTTTCAACAGTGAAAGGAATTGCTGTTCCCGGTATAACATCTACTTCCTTTTGATCAGGATAAAGGAGTGTCCATCCATCAAGACCACAGAAAAACTGATCATGGTTTGAATGCTTTTCTACAGCAATCTTATGCACAGTTTTGCAATCAGCCTGCTTTGGTACCAGGACAGGTAGTTTGCTTCCCCTTACAATAGAAAGTTCTCCATCCTTTTCGTTTTCTCTAATAATTCCTACGTTAATAAGCACAGATTCAGCACACTTTTTTGAGAATAGCTTTGGTTTCTTTGCGGCACCAGCAGCAGATAAATCTGTCTTCCGTTTAAATCTGTTTGTTCTTTCTTCTGTTTTCTTAGTTTGGAAATCCATCAGAGTCAGCAATGGCTTATCATTTTCTTTATTCTCAGAATCGTTTACCATCCTTTTTTCCCCGCAAAATGCACAAAAAACATCAAGCTCTGAAATCTTTTTCCCACACGAGGTACAGAAACTACCGGCCATGTTTGTTGTTTCACGAGAATCAGTTCTGTCCAAAATGACGGTACCGGACCCCCCAAAAGTTATTTAGCACAAATTTGGATTTAAAATATATTTTCGGATTTGAAATATAATTTTAAGATTTAAAATATATTTTCGGATTTGAAATATATTTTCGGATTTGAAATATATTTTTGGATTTGAAATAATATTTATGGGTTGACCCTTCTCGGCTTCCGTAGACAATAGATTGGAATTTATTAATTACATTTGCATACCTATTTTTTTTGTCTGATTTATTAATCTCTTTTGCCGACTTTACATTTTGAGCGCCCCCCGCTATCATCATCGATGCGTCTGTTTCAAATGAAATATAAGTTTTATGATTTATCTATATAATATATATATTTTTTAAAAACTCAATAGATAGATATAATCGTTACCAAATAAGCACAAAAAACAAGCTTTCATATTGTTCATTTTTTTTTTATGTAATAGCTTTGATCAGCATTTTGAGCTCTATAGCGTGGTACTACTTATCCCTTATTCGTCAACGCCATATTAAGAATAAAAACACGCGATAGCGGTAACTCATGCGGAAAGTAAAGCTGTAAAAAAAATTTACACACTATACTATATATACATCACTATATTTTGAAAGAGGCGGAGCACGGGTGGTGGAGGCGGCAACTCATGGGAAAAATCAACCTGTAAAATGTTCTTTGGGTTTGCGATATTGGCGATGGGGTGATGAAAAAAATTGTGTCTAAAACTTTTTGGGGACGGGTGTGACGTCATCAGAATTTTTGATCGACGATATCTCAGTTACGGCAAGTCGTACACAGACGATCCCATACATTTTCTTGATCAGCTTTTCGAGCTCTACAATTAAGGGATACTGATCTTTTTGGATTGTGAGGTTTTATTTTTTGCTATCCTTATATTTTGAAAAAGGAAGAGCACGGGCGAGACAGTAACTCATGGGAAAAATGAACCTGTAAAATGTTTTACCCAGGATACTAGGCCATATATTAATATTATAACCGTTTTAAGCATTGTCAAACAATATCTGTGAAAGCGACAGAAAATAAGGAAATCTTCTTTTTCTTTAACTAAAAGTGTAGAAGAAATGTCGAATTAAATGGCAACTGGCTGGAAAAAGAGGCTGCGCTTAGAGACCAATAACACCAACACCAGGGGAGTAGTGGAAACAGATAGGGACGCCAGCCGGCGGGTCATAGTCTAGGGTCTAACCCTAACACTTTAACTAAACATCTTTAACAAAATTCAAATGTTATTTTCATAATACATAAAACTTCCAAACAACGTTTTTTTAAGTCAAGTTCAATAAGTAAGAAAGAACTTCTCTTTTTTTACTATTTCTCAATGGTTTTTCCAATCTTCTTCCCACATGTGAACGAACGAAACTTATACACCATTTGTTTATACACAAGTAGCTTAAACTTAAGGAGAACGTCGCAAAAATATATACACACAAACTTTAATGAAACATACACCCAGAATGAAGCAGCTAGAGATTGGGGAGATAATCGTTATTAGGGAGAAAGGTTAAAACTGTCCGCAAAAAAACCCAAAACAAACAAGCAACGACGATATTAATACTCAGCGTGCTGACTAATAATCTATTAAGGATTCAGCTATCCCGGTGTTCGCTACTAGTTTTTTCTTATTGGTTAAGGGTTCAAAATGTCTGACTAATACCAAAACGAGAACAAATATGACAATTTTGCATTTTAAGTTAAAAATATTTGTTCGTTTCCACGAGGTTTGAATGAGTTCAACATTTAATCCGGTTATGCTCTTATAGACAAATTCAGGGTCAGTCCAAAAACGTGGAGGAGTCCAACGTTACGATATTTCCTTTCAGTCTTTAGTGAGTGTCGATTAAGTTACTTTCACGCTTTCCTCTTCCACTTTAAACGACTAAACTCTCCTCCACAAATTTTGACTGAGCTCTAATTACGCCTCTGTCCTTTTTCTGAATTTATAATCCTCAACCACCAATCTTTGTTCTACAATAGCAAATCAGCTTGTCAACATTGTTTTAGCCAAGATACTGTTTCATGATACTGTTTAATAATCTCGTGACAATATCGTGTTGTTACTCTATTTAATCGGGAAAAAAATACCTGCATTGTTTCCTCAGTATAAATATCTCTGTTAAACTCCCTTTGATTTAATTTGAATCAAGGTGATAGCAGCATCGTCTTGGGCGTACGAATTTGCATCTTGGCATACTTGAATTTCCTTACAGCCGGTAAATGGCATGGAAACGGTAAGTCTTTTCATACTGTTGGAATTTTAACATCACCTCAACTATCATTAATAGTTTTTTAAAATGCCTAATTTTGGGAAAAGTAATATAAAAAATCAAATTATCGGGTAAGTACTTCGTGTGTCCATGTACTATTCATGAAAAAGATGATCTAGCTTTCTTAGAGATGTCGGGTCGTTCTTTAAAATAGTGATACAATTATTGTGATGAAACTAAAACTTGCTGAAAAAAAAATCGTCTGAAAAAAGGAGAGAGGTAAGAAACAAATGTTTAATGATTTCATAAACATTAGAAAAATCACTGGTCTGGACCGCTATTCTGTATTTTTCACGCACTTTGATCACATTACAGATCCGTTACAACCGTCCGTCTGTTTTTCCTGTATTTATACTGTCCAAACCTACCGTAATCCCTCATACGTCCGCATGCGACTATGTAATAAAATGTCCAGAAAAGTATATTTTTGTACACTTTACAGCGCCAAGAAATCACTGTATTTCATGGCGTTATCAGATAATGTTATTATCCGAAAACAAAAAAATTAATGATCTGACAGTAAGTGGACAGAAGGCTTAAGGCAAAATCTAGAGCTTGAAGGAGAAGGAGAGTTATGAAGGAGAGTTAAGTTATTTAAAAGAATAATAATAAAAAAAATGTGCAATTGAATTAAACTTACCAATAAAAAGAAATTTCGCGACGTTGTACTCCTCCACTTTTTCTTTCTAACCCTTAGGTCCAATTTACACCAGCCTTATTTAAGGGAGTGCATTCGAATTTCAATACGTTTGAATGAATGTTCAATTTCAAATTTCACAGAAATCAAAACAGAGTTAGAAAATATTTGAACAAAACAAGAAGAAGAAGCGCATGATAAAACAGATATACAACTCACTAAAACCGGATATTATTCCATCTTGTCAAAGTAATAGACGGAATAAATATCTATATCTACTCTTGTCTAGTCGAATATGCCTGTTTATTATTTTCCATCTAGTTTTTATATCCTTAAACATCCTTTGAATGATAGTAAAGTAATATTATAAAATGTAAGGAAAAGAATATTTTTCAGTGATTAGTATTACTGGTTATTTTTCTGAATTTCTTCAACAATTCGTTACGGTTTCTATTTTCTCACATAATCTGCACAAAACTTTAAAGTTGTAATAAAGTATAATACGAAGGACAACTAGAACACTTATAACACAGATAACATTCCGCATGTATTTACTAAATTTCACAACCTTTCTCCTGCGGCGGCAAGAACTACATTCTATTCCGAATTTGATATCCTTTATAACTGTAGATTTTCAACCTGAAGTCCTTATACTGGAGTATTGAATACAATTATTCATGTATTATGAACTGAATCTATTATAAAAAATGTTAAGTACAATGTAACAAAATATGTGCCAAAGTAAAAAGCTGAAGAATATATACTTCTCACGCGACAAAGATAGCTATGCAAAATTGAACAATGGAAATCATTTTTTGGAAATATCTTAAAGTAAAAAATCTGGTTAAGTTCAGATAAAGCCGATAAGAAGTTCAAAGACTTCGGATAAGTCCAGGTAATTCTGACAAGGTCAAGTTTTGAGGAGGAGTTCTGGCAGCAGACACAAGATAATACCATAGATGATCCACCAACAAAGGACCTAAAAAATAATTTATATAACTGTTATACAATCTCAGATCCACTAGTGATGAATTTCTAACTAATTCTCACAAGTATTTTTAGAAATTTCATTAATTTAAAAAGAAATTCTGCAATGTCCCATATTTTTATAATCTCCCAAAAGTTAATGGGCAAAAATTCACAAATTTGAGGTCAAAAAGAAATGTCGTAGGAATATTCGGCTTAGTTGCAGTTCACTCCATGAGCGATTATCTTGCCCTGCAAAAATGAGTCATAATGAGTCATTCTTTGGAACCATTATAGGTCGGATCCATAGTAGCAGTTTTCGTGCAAATTTAATTTCGCGAATTGATAAAGTAAACTTTTCGCAGGAATTTAATTTTGTTAATTTCACAAATAATTAGTCTTCATATTTTTTTTAAATTAAATATTACCATGCATATGTTGACAGACATTGAGGCAAAAAGTATTCTTTCCTTTCACAAGAATTTAATTATAAGAATACGTGAAATCCATTTTTTTCCACCTTGAAGTATATATTTGGAAAATATACAGTAAAACCTGAAAGAAATTGACGCACCTGTGAAGGAATGAATTTTTACATAAAAATGCAAAAGATTTGTAAAGTCTGCTACATGAATTCATGGTCTTCAACACAATTTGATAGGGAAAGTTAACAATCTTAAATGGAAATGTAAAGTTTCTTTCTTTCTTTTGGATCATTTTTATCAAAATAAAATGATAAAAGTCTTTTATTCTCGGATTTGCTCTGAAAAGTTCAATAGAAACTCCATCACAGTGTCATATTTTTGGTGAAATTTATAAGAGCGTATTAGGAAAAAATAGAATTTTTAGTGCATAAAGTAATCGGTTAATACACCGATATAGTCAAAACAACAAGAACCTTAAAAGAAACAAAAAAGATAACGCTCCTTCACGGGAAAGAGATTACCCAATATCAAGTTTCATATCAATATCAATTATTTTCTTTAATTTATTTGACTGTAAATATTAGTCCAAATTGTGTATAAGGGGTGCTGCTATTTAAGTTTAATTTTTGTCATCCCCAACAACCATCATTATCCACTATGTAAATTTTCATTCATGTTTTTTGTTTTGTTTTTAAAATAAAATTAGGAGAGTAAACACGTCTTAAGTTAACACAAGACCGGACACCCATCCTACCCAACAATTTTTAAAAGTACATTAACTGCCACTACAACCAGGGTCTCTCTATACTCCATATTATGTGTGTGGTGTGGGTGTGAAGTGAATTTATATAGCTAAGAGAACGCTATATAGCAACCTGTTTTTAGACACCCAGGAAATAATTTGTGTATTTTTGTATTTTCATCAACAGGGAATTTGTGAAATTTTAAAAGGCCCCAAAAAAAGGGAAAGGAGGGACAGAAGAGGAGGGAATAAAAATCGAAAATGGGATCGAACAGTTTCTCACAAAATCAATGTCATTATATAAAAAAAACAGTAAGAATTTTCTAACCTTGAGTGCTGCACTGTGTCGTTCTCTCGAACACAAATTAGGATTGTACGTTTTCTGTATTTTAGGCCGCACTCACAATAATTAAATTACTTTATATAAGTTGTAGTGTACCATTCATACATTAACCACGGTTTGTGGACAGCCTCTATTCCAATGTTTTGCGGAATCAGCCTACAACTGTGGACAAAAAATCTTGGAATTACGGACGGACGGACGTACGAAAGGACGTACAAACGCTAATGAAAGATCAGCTGCTTTCCGCGCTGACCAATTATGTAATCCAGCGTTCAAACAGTTATTAGATTACCGGACAATTCCCCGACGGACAATTCCCCGACGGATAACTCCCCTACGGACAACTCCCCGACGGACAATTCCCAACCGGACAATTCCCCCCACGGACAACTCCCCGACAGACAACTCCCCGACCGGAGAATTCCCAACCGGACAATTCCCCCCACGGACAATTCCCCGAACGGACAATTCCCCGAACTGACAATTAGAGACAGTTAAAAGGAATAATTACCCGATATTGACAGAAATTTGGATATGTTAACTAATCCCTGCCAGCACACGACGTTATTTTGACGTCACAACAACGTCGAGCCAACGTCAAGACGTTGATATGACGTTGTAGCGACGTCGTTTTTACGTCATGTGCCGGCTGGGATATAGGATGTTAAATAATATAGGATGTACTTGCGATTACGTTTGCGTGTATAACAAACCTACATATACGTATTCCGTTTGATAAATCGCTAATTGTTGCACACGGTTGTAATCTCGTTCGGGGAATTGTCCGTTCGGGGAATTGTCCGGTTGGGAATTGTCCGGTCGGGAAGTTGTCTGTCGGGGATTAATGTACGTGTAGGGATATGCTTGCCTATAAACCATCGTCAACTTACCGGACTCGGAAAGAGGGATGAGAAATACTAGTTAATAATAACACAGTAAATGATTATAAGTAATAAAGAAAACGATAATAAATTAAATAAGATAAATTAAATATTTCTAAACAGTGAATGATTCTGCAGTTAAAGCAGGGTGTAGCGAGTTGAAGACAAAGTTTCTTATCAAACATATTCGTATTTAGTGTATACAATGATAGTGTATATTTAGTGAGTTACTTTTGTTACGCAACCGCTTATTTCAGCGCTTGATTACGCGCCTGGGGCACTTATTTAAAAAAAATAAAAATAGCGCCATGGGGTGATAATTTGAGAGGGCAGGCAGTTTCATATCGTTTATATATATAATCCTATTGTTTTACGTGGGCGCTTAATCGAGAGTAGTCATTAGAGCTTTTCGGTAACTAAAAATAGGTGCGTGACATCTTGTCCTTCATTAAAAATAGAAATGGTTTGACATTTTCAGATCCGGTATTTGGAGGGTCCGTTTTTTTCAGGGTCCGTTTTTTCTGGGGTCAGGTATTTCAGGGGTCCGGTTCCCGTAAGATCATGATGCCTAAGGGTTATTTCTCCATGTTGTTATCTTTTCAACCAATTGTACAAATTTGTTATTGAAAATCAATCATTATCACTAACCAAAGGGTTGACCAAAAGATTTCAATCATACCACGCATATCCAATACGTCTCAATATTAATCTTTCACTGTAGGAAATTTAAGGGAGATACGACATTAATCGCGTGATCTTAAGAATTATGGTGCAGCACCGAAATTCGATTTGAGAAGGAGAAATGATTACAGAGATAAGAGAATAAAAAGATATTTAAACTATATTTGTCATAACAAATTGGCTATATATTGAAATAATAACACAAATTTTTGCACATTTTAACATAGATATCATCTGCCACATGCCTTATGTTATAGAAAAAATCTCTAATGTTTTGAAAAATCTTGATCATTCGTTTTGTTTTGCTATAAAACTTAATCATTCATTTTTGTAACTCTTCTGTACTTTCATTTCATCTTGCTCAAATGATCGCTTAACTACGAAAACTTCGAAATTCATCGGCAGCACGAGTATCAAAACAACGCAACTTCTACTTCAAAATGTTCTTTGAGCAAAGGTAAACTTTGCGGACCAAATCAAGAATTAGCAAGCTCAACATTTGTCCAGCTATAATTTTTTTTGCCTTATCTTGATTTCTTTAGTAAAATAACCTTTACCAACTTACTTGCACTTTTCACTAGCTCACAAGCACATTCAATGTGGTTCCTCCAGCTGGTCTGCAGATTCAATGAGTATTTTGAAATAGGATAACACTACGGCCGCCGGGGAAATGTAAACAAATACAGAAATCACGTGATCGTCGTGTCGAGGCACCTTTAATGTTATCTGAAATCTATCTCGTGTTTTTCCAATTTTAGAGAACATCGAACATCATGTTTTCGAAGTTTTCTGCATTTAAACACGATGTTGTCATATTTTTCTCGCAAACATCATGTTTCTTCTAATTCATACAACATCAAACATTGTGTTTGCATGTTTTCGGCTTTTCAACAAGACGTTTTAATATTTTCTGATATTAAACACCGTGTTATTAGGTTTTCTGATATTATTGGAAGTATTTATGGAACGGTAGTGTAAATTCAATTTCCTTATTTTCGAGTTAGTAACTCGAATCTTTTAAAGCAATAGAATATTCTAATTTTTCCGGGCCTCGTGCAAAATGCTCAAATATGTGGTCAACAGAAAAATTTGCTCAAGAAAGTGATCAAAAATAAAAAAATATCTAAATGGTTTATAATGAACTGTTCAAACAAAATAAATAGTATTAAATCAATATTGAGTTTCATTAAATAAACACGTTTTTTTATATAAGAACAAAGGATGTAAGACCATTAATCTTCGATAGTCTCAAAGTTTAGGACATGCTAAAAACATTCGAACGTTTGTTCTTAGGAATATACTTTCACATTTTACAAGGATTATAATTATAATAGTGAAAAACTATCATAATCATGTTGCTTCCAACAGTATCAACTGGAACTGAAGTCCGTTGAATAGTGTATAATAGAAGCATTATTATTATTATCATTATTATTAAAAACCTTTATACAGGATAAATACATGCCAATGTTACATACATTGCTATTAACATGTGTCCTATTAAAAGTAACACCTTTTACAAGTAGATAGAATAAAATAAAATGAAATAAAACGTAATGGAAAAGGTATAACACTATAATTATAAAAAACAACGTTATTTAGACATTAAAATATTTTGCTACAAGTTTCTTGAAGGTTGCTAGACTGTCACCTTGTCGATGTTCAATGGACTGTATTTTTAACTGTGCTTGAGGAAGTTTTGAAACTGCCTTTGTAAAAATTTCAATAAACTGAGACGCGCCTTATTTGAATAGATCGATAAAAGTTGTAAGACCTTCTCTATCCGTCCTTGGTGAAACAGGGATCTTTGGTTCGAACCCGCTTCAGGACAAACATTTAAAGGCATACCGAACTACCCAGAGTCTATTTTTAATATAGTGGGTCCCACGAAATTAAAATTTAAGCGAGAGAATATACAAACAGAAAGAACTAACCTGCTTTCACCATCATATTAGTATTTAAATGTAAATTTTCTTCTAAAACATTACAATAATGTTTATACTATACAATAAAGCAGAACCAGTTAGCAGAAAAATATGGTTTTCAAGAGAAACATTAACCAGAGAAACGTTTACCAGAGTGGCTGTGAGGATTTAAAAAAAAAGAAGATAGATAGAACCAAAGAACAGTTTTGAAGAATTACATATAACATAACTAGAAATATGTTTGTGCATCGAATATTGTCAAAAAAAGTTGATTGTGATTCTTCTTTTTCTCTCCATGTTGTTTTGCTTTGAAAACGAAATGAAGAATTGTCAGAATAATATACAGATCAGCTAACTTTCCACGGTCAGCAAATTAATAGAGGTGCGATTAATAAAAATATTATAAGTTCAAAATTAAAAACAATATATAATTTCTGGTCCACATTATTCAAAAGTATGTAACACACTGACTTGGGCTGAGTCTTCGAATTCAAATCCAATGATAACCTGGGTAGTTCGGTATTACTTTAAGACTCGCGTTTCCTGTGATGCTGTGGCTGTCTGTTCTTATATAAGAGGTGACTTTGTTAATGCTTCAGGGTCATAGACCTGAGTAGATCTAATATGAATCATAAGGCCATTTTTCATGAATTAATCTGTTTACCTGTTGAAGTATTATCATGGATTTATTTTTAGATATCACAAAGAATTTAAGGAGATATGAAGTTGTGACTCCGTATTTAATGGAATCAGAAGGCGATGAAACGTTTCATAATCCAAATTTATCGACATTCGATGACACAAGTGTATGTACTTTGTAATGAAGGCTGGCCAAACTGCCCAGTGGACAAAATCTTCAAAATGTCTATGAGGAGGAGTGCTTTCTATAGGAATGGCAAGCAATATCCCCTGCACTTTCAATAAAAAACACTCCTCCACAGAGATTGTTTGATGATTTTGCCCACTGGGTGCGTCTTATTAAGTTTAAATGTTATTGACCTCATACAATGCCATCAAATTAGGTGGACGATTTATGGAGGTGTATATCAAAGGCAATGCTATTTGTGTTTTGTAGAATTCAGCGATTTAGCAAAAATACTAAACCCAATAACTATAAATTGAACAATATGGCTTCTGTCCGCAATGATCGCGCACGTCCCCGTTGCAATTAAGGAAGTTTGTTTGTGTTGAGATTTGATGTTAGAAGCCGATGTGTTTCAAAACCGGTACAACCTTTGTAGATTCCCTGCATTTCTTTAAACTAAGTTTTTTTAAAAGTGAGATATCTGAAACCCTGACTGCAATATCTCAATAACTATTGCAGCAATTTTTCTGTTAACTTTGACGAAATGCTATTGGTACTTGCTTGCATGTAATGTACGATGGATGAGGTGAGACTCGATTATCACAGGACCAATCATCAAAATTAATAAAAATTGACCAAATTTTCTGCAAATTCAAACTCTTCCTCTGTTAAACTGCCAGCCCAAGTACTATCTTTGAGAGACCTAACGCCATTTACAGCTTATTTATAATTCACGAGATGCCAAAAAGCAGCTTCACTCACGTTTGCACAGCAAAGGCTATTACTGTTTTTCAAGCAAATTTTTAAATAACATTGCAATTCATTATTACTGATGAAAACTGAAATCTCAGAATAAGTAATGGAAAGTGGTACTTTGTTAGAGAGGTGGAAAAGCTGATAAAAAACGATAAATGGGATTACATGGCTTAATTAATTTATGAGTAAAAGGTAAAATGCTCCTACAAATTTAAATTATCAACAAACGACATCTACGAATGAAAACTCTGATATTCTGTAAAATTGCTAAGTGTTCTTTAGCCTTTAAATATAGACCGTCGCTAACTCGCTATGGTCTATACATTTTGGTCGATGTTTTCATATTGGCTTGTTACAGGATCTGATAACAAATCTGGCCAATCATTCGTAATTATCAACTCGTTTGTATGGTTCCCAATCTCTTCTTGATAGCACGGTCATATGAAAAAATCAACCAAAGTGTAGTTAGCGTTTATAGGCTAACTGTTCTTCTGTTACCATAAAAATCAATTAATGCCGAAATTAGGAATTACCAGCAATCCTGACGTACATATTAGATATTAACGTTTGTTTACCTCAGACGTAAGCTATGCATGTGTAGAAATTGAAATCGGCAATAAACCGTTTCTTGTGTTCTCAATATATTTACTTAATTTTCTTCTTAGAACGATCACAAAGATAATGTCGAATTCCGGATAAAAACTGCTGATAAGACGTACCATTTGGATCTGAAGCAAAACAAGTAAGGTTACATTTTAGGAATATGACTTGTAAAACGTGAAAACACAAATTTGGAAAAATTATTTTTGTTTAGGCTAAAATACGCGATCCGTTTTATTGGACCAATTAATTACTTCTCAAAATACTTATCGTGTAAACAGCAAATTTTTTTTTCTAAGGTTGTGCATTTTTTTAAAAGTTAATTGTATCCGACTCAACGGATGGAAATTCGATTCAAATTTGTAGACAAATTTGTTTTTCTTCTGTTATTGCCACGTGCTCGTTTACAAACCTCGCAAGTATGCACAACCAAAAAATATCGTTGGGGGAAATTCGAGATAGAAGGTGTTCGAGACAGAGAGACCACTGTGTTTTGAAAACGTTCTTTAATAAAATGTTTTCCCGTTTCAACTAGCTAAAACCTCTGAGTTGCTTTAAATTAGTTGCAACGTGTAAACAATCCTTTAGAATCATTAATAATTTCGAGTCTGTGTGATAGTAATAGTGCAGATTATCATGACACAACATTTCTTATGGTACATATCCTTCTAAACGACCGAGCATTGTATCCGAGAATTAACTTTCGTGCTTTGTGCCTTTTATAAGAAGTTCATTTAATAGCAATTTATGAACATTGCTTTTCTCCATAACATGAATCCGTATTTCATATTTGCATATATTAGGATTACAAATCTAATTCTTTCATTGACACATATTACAGGTACATTCATTCAGACCATGTAAAGATAGATGGACATACGTAGGTAGGAGGCATTTCTAAATATCTTACAAACTGGATACATATAGGATTCTAAAAATAACTTGAGACAACTACTAAGTTCTGTGAAATCTAATTTGAAATATACTTAAGGAACAAATTGTCAAATCATCTATTTTTTCAAAGATGAATCCAAAACGTTTAATATTTCATTTATTTCAGGACTTTCCAAATTGTCATTATCAAGGCAAGCTAAAGAATGGGAATGGAGATGCGATAATCAGCACATGTGGAGATGGCCTTTCGTAAGTTTAGTTAAACAAAAATTAGAATTTAAACGCCATTCGATGTTTTACACCTGATTCGTTTTAATAATAAGTCTACGTCTAACACAACACAGTGTTACTCCATTCTCGTAGTTTTGAAAGCCATTTGCAGATTGAAGATAAGACAGAAAAGGCTGTCTTCCGCAAACTTCAACGATATGTTTTTAACCGGTATATTTCAAACAAAAGTTATATTCTACATATGAACTAGAATGAAGAAAGATCTCTCTAATAATCTTCAGATTAACAGGCATTTTTCTAAATAGTGGCTTAATCAAGAATTTCATCGAATTTAATTTGAAGAACAATTCCATTCATAGAAATTGACTTGAAGCAATTCCTTTATACAAGTTATACTAGTTACTAGTGTAGCGTGTAAAAACATTTTACAGTTTTTCTCCATAAATTGTTTTTACACGCAATACTGCCATGATAAGTCTGTGTATATACAAAAAATTTTGTGTTTCTTCATGTTGGAATTATATCATATTTAACACAAAATTGTTGTATAAATATTTTGGATCGACCATTCAAAGAATGCTATTATCCCTATTTTTCAGTGCTATCTGGCCTATTTACAGATTTCTAAAGTTGTACAGTTAAACTAAAAGCTAAAATTCCAATAATCAGAGATTTAGAAAAAAAGACAATACAACGTGTACTCCTACCTAACCCGATGTGTACTCCTACCTAACCACAATTAAACTTCTGAAATATATGAAAATACCTTCACATTTCCCTATTAACTAAAGCTAACAAAAACAATACCTTCTCAGACTATTTTATCTTTCAAATCTTTATTCTGCTATGTTTTTATCTTTCAAATCTTTATTCTGCTATGAATTGTGGAAATGTTAAAACCCAAAACTCCACTCGTGCATCATGATACAAAAACCATGTATCTCTTCTTGTATTACATTCATCTATACTACTCAATTTTCTAATCTAAAACAAAAAGATATCAATCAAATACTGTCAAAACAATATAATAATGATCTTGCTACCTTCGTTTCCCTAAAGGCGAGCCTTAATAATAACAATCCACACACTAGAATGAAATACCAAATAAACTGCTAGCTACACATTTCGGAATAGTAGTCAAAACTAACTGATACGAAAAAGCTACGTTCAAACACATTTAAAAAATAGACGAACACATAACAGGTCTACTTCGACTATCTCTCGGTTAGAATAGTTACTGATACCTATCAAGGTTGTTACTCTTTATTACTGAACTTAAAGCGTTGAATAAAAAAATAAAAACAAAAACAAAAAATTTTACACACAGCGTCTTCATTTCTCGTTTAAAGAAATGAACGTTGAGAAAATTTGATGAACTTTCACACGCAAAAACATTGCATTGCCTTCTCCTCCGTGCGGCTTTATGATGTCTTCCTTAAGGTACAACACTCCATGAAGTAATAAAAACCCATAAAATGGAGCTAGTGATTCTCCTAATGTGAGATTCTCCCTATACTAATACAGAAAAAACAAACATCCATTGACGAATTTCCCGAGAAATTTTACCTAACGTTCTTCTTTAAAAGTTAGGTAAGAAAAAAGCAAGATTGCGTATTAGTATAAGAAGACTAGTATCCCGAGTAAAAACATTTTACTGGTTCACTTACCCCATGAGTTCACCCGACCCGTGCTCTACCTCTTTCAAAATATAGGGGTGACAAAAAATAAAATAATAGAATTGCAAAGAATTAGTAGAGCTCAAAAAGCTGATCAAGAAAATGTATGGGATCGTCTGCGTACGGTGTGCCGTTACTGAGATATCGTCGATCAAAGATTTTGATGACGTCACACCCGTCCCAAAAAAGTTTTAGACCCAATTTTTTTTTCGTCATCCCATCGCCCAATATCGCAGACCCCAAAAACGTCAGTTATTCCCATTGGTTCTCGAGATATTTTCCCATAAATATCCCGTTCTATTTAGGGTGCAATGCAATGTCCCCTATTCCTATATACTAATCGCCATTAAAGTCACAACTCAGTTACGCACGATCTAAAATTTTGATTATAACAGTCCATACGAACATTTGGTTCCCAGTCCTTTTATTCACACTGACCAAACTAAAAAGTGGTATGCACACTCGCTATTAGTATAGAAGATATGGAAACCCTTGTATATTTCTTACTGACTTTGTAAAGATATATTATTACATATATAATTGGTTAAAGGTTGTTCAGATGCATTAGTGGTTTTCGGTTTTATATTTTTTCTATTACATTAGAGGAGTTATTCACGATAACGATGATGGTACTTCTCAATACATCGATAAACTGGTAAGTTGTATTTCATTGCTTATATTTCATGACATTTTCCCAACATCCTCCTGATAAGCAACGAGAAAGATTAAGCTTTTAACAGCAAGCTGTCCTATTTTTGACCTATAGATGATATTGAACTGGCACTGTATGTCACAATTGACACCATATGTCACAATAAACACTATATGTCGCGAACTCACCAAACCTAATATATGTTACAACACTACATGTCACAGAGAAAATTTGAAAATTGACACTACATGTGACAAAATGGAACCTTTATACCTTTAAAATAATAAAAATTCAGAACTGATTGAGACAAAAATTGAAGAATTTTTTTTAGTACAAAAGATGACGTCATCATGATGTAATTTCTCCAGTTTGATTGCAGATGTGGAAATTTTCATTTAGAAAAACACGTTTCGTACGTACCAGATTTTGATTAGATTTTGCCATACTTTTCTCCATATTTTTTTTCTACCACCAGTTACATTTAATCAAATTACAGTTGTTTTAATCACACACAACATGGAGGTGCAAATCTTTGCATTTTTAGTCAACATATGAAAAAAACATATGACTCATCAATTCAAAATCAGCACCATCAAATTGTTTAAAGCTACTTAAAAACCTTGCAAAAACGTGGATGGACAGATACATGCTGATATTAATATCTTTCACTGCGTGAAATCTAATAATGCTTCCATTGTGGAATTTTACAACATGTATTGCGGAAGATTCTTTTGTCAAAGGTGCCTTTAACCTGTTGTTTCATATTCAGGAAAACATATTGAGAATGTGGAGTATAATGTTCCTTAGTCTTGTCAAAATATAGTTACATTAAAAAACGTTTCATATAAAGCACATGGGGTCACCGGTGTAGAAAACATGACGTCGTCAGTGACATTTTAGCTTCGTTGTCAACTCTCAATTAAACAAATGAACCTGTACATACAATTATGAGATATTTTTAATTTGTGACATATTGTGTTGATTCATTAAAAATTTGTCACATATTAGTGTTGATGACTTTTTTCATCGTTGTGACATATACTGTTGATTTGTGACATAAAGTGACAGCACAGCTTTAACGATACACCTTATATTGCATTCTATCAACTCTTGTATAACGATATACCTTATATTGCATTCTATCAACTCTTGTATAACGATACACCTTATATTGCATTCTATCAACTCTTGTATAACGATACACCTTATATTGCATTCTATCAACTCTTGTATAACGATACACCTTATATTGCATTCTATCAACTCTTGTATAAAGGAAGAAAGTAACTGAATAGAACATGCTTAAAATGCTTTTCATGGTTTATTGTCTTAAGAATTAAACTCACTTCGTTTATTTAGGTGTATAATATACTCACGATTATAATTGTTATAGGATGATGGAACTCACGTTATGTATAAAGAATCGGATATTATCGATCTACCATATAAGTCATTCGGTAAGTCTTTATCGTCACATTCAAGCGTGAAATTAAATACATGTGAACTCTAAATGTTTTACGTTTTTTAGAACTGCTTTAGTTTGAATGACATATTACATAATATATGCCAAAGTTTGACTTTAATTTCATTCAATATTTGAATTATCTTTGACGTAACTTGCATTAGTAAGGGTTTCGTGGGGCTAACCCCTCCGCATATCACTTCCCTGTTAATAACGTCGGACATCAATATGGTACAATGTCTTAATTGCCTGACGATGTACTTGAAGTACGATAAGCTTCGCAAATAAATTTTTTATTAATACATTAATTTTTGTTTTTTCTATACATTGAAATAAACATGGGTGCACTTTTTAACTCTTAGCATAAATAGAAGCATAATTTTATTTCACTTTTATTTAAGTATTTTCAATTAATCTATATCCCAGTTGGCAAAATCTTCAAAAAGTCTCTGTGGAGGAGTCTCTGTTGAAGATTTGGCCCACTGGGATAGATCAATTCCTTCTACCTATTCAGCCTGTTTATTCTCCCCTTGTTACACCCAATTTGATTTTCAATTGTTCGCGTTGCCTGTGGCCAACACACTCTCTTATCAATTCTTCTTAGTTATCCCTGTTTTTATAGAACTTTTATGAATGAATGAATTTTATCCTGTATATGCTTTATATATATTTAATGAGTGGCGAAAATTTCCCCACAAATTCATTTTAGGAAAATAAGGACTATTCAATTTAGAATTTGATGAAAATGGCTTCGGGTTTTCAAGCCCACCCACCACTTTTGAAACGTCAAAACCGAATTGGTGCAAAGTATTGCACTCAAAGACGCCCTTACGCTATCTCGCCATCTCGCAAAGGGCAAAGGGCGCCGATCAACGCGTATAGAAAGCCTGCTTATATTTATGCTCATTTGCTTTTGGAACGCTTGTGGCGAACAGAGGGCTAACAAGACATAAAAATCATCTGGAAATCTTTCTCAAAACTTTGTAATATATTTTAAACGTAAAAGCTCACGTCTCATTTTTTTGACATTTTAGACCGGGGTTACCACCTTAATTTCCTCAAAAGTTGAATTCTAAGATCTTGGTCAAAACATCTCAAGATTTATAAAATTTATAATGGTCAGAATTCTCTTAAAATTGGAATTTTGTGCAAGCGTTTCAGGTTTATTGCATCAGAAATCAACTTATCAAGCAATGGTTGTTTGCAAAATTTAGGGTCTGATTGATAAACGATGGCAATAACCGGAAAACAATATATTTGCATAATATCTAGGCTTCTTTTATCATTCATAACATATAACCAAAAAAATTCTTTTATATGCTGATAAGTTTATGTTATTACTGTAGGGGAGCCAATCAAACGAACCCGTCACGAATATGGTCGGGAGCGATATCATGCTTTTAAGTACATGGACAGTGGAGAGCAACAGGTCTTATAATACATTATATATATTTTTATCTGTGTCAATTCCTACCTTTCACTATGTGAATACATATTCAATTGGAAATTCAAAAATAAAACGAATTCGCTAAATATATAATTATATTTCAGAGAGATTTTGCGGTTCAATTTAATGAAACAAAATATGTTGAATTTGGAGTTATTGCTGACCATTCTTTGGTAAGTAATCATTCTTAATATCTTTTATAATTTCCTGGAATGTGCAAATACGAACGTCCTTTTTATAATTCATATTTTAGGTGTTCATTATAAATTTGAAGCCATGGCCATATTGACAGCAATTATCTTTTATTTTCAACATGTATAATTCACTCGAAATCTTTAGTGACGCACGTCTGACATATTTAAGAATCAATAAACATGCCATCATTTTGAAAACTATAATTGGCTTCTTGAGTGGTTTAAATATGTAGAATTTAATTATCCGCTTGAGTAAGTCATTTTGTGCTTCTTTTCGATAACTTCTTTACTTCTATTCCTGAGTTTAGGTCAAAAGATTTAAAAGTCCCGCGGAAACTATCATTAAAGTTGGAGAAGCTATAAATTATGCTGATTTCGTAAGTAACTCATAACTCTTGTGCAGCGATGGTGTAGTGGATAGTACCCCCGGGTGCGACCGCTGAGGCCCCGTGTTCGAGTTTCAGTCATGTCGCATTTCGATACTTCACTCCGGTGCGCCTAAAAAGCAGCGTATCAGCCAATTTGGAGCCACCGACTGACTGCACACTGGCCTTCGCGCAAGTTAGAGCAATGCTATACGTATCTCTGGCGGTAAGTCAATTTCTTCATTGCAAGTCGGCGGTCAGAATAGCCAACCACTACGGATGGAAGCCCAAGGGCTTAAAACTCCCCGTTACATTTTTTACTAACTATTCTTTAAAAACTTTTGAAAATTGAAAAGTTTCATTTGAAGATCAACAGTCTTTTCTTCCACACAGCTTTGGAGTAAATTCAATGTGCGCATTGTTATGAATCACCTTGAAGTATTTGCTGATAAAGATAAAATTCTAAGTCCCCATTTTGGAGAACTTAATAGGTATAAATGGAACGTATTGATACCACAAAAGAAATGGAAAATCGATGCTATTCATCTACTCACGTAAGGAAATTATATTGTTAACTTGTTGTCAATTTTTAGCAGTTGACTAAAATTATGAAGATAAGTAAGCCTCTTTATTTCTGCCGTGTTTCTTAAATATGACAATGGTCTTCAAAGAAAAAAAACTAACTTGATGTCTGACAAAACGTAGTGCCGTAGCAATACAAATTTGTCTTTTTAATGTTTAGAAGCACCAGTCTTGGAGGTGGAGCTGTTGGTGTGGCTTTTGCAAATGAACTGTGTGCTGGCATTGCAGAAGGGATGTCTTATGTATGTAAAAAACAAGTTTATGGTTAACGCCTAAATTCGGAAAAATTATTTTTTTCGTCGTGGCTATCCAGGTTCTAATAGGATATCAAAAAGCATATATGAGTTTTGAAAAAATGACGTCTTCTTGACGTCTGTTTGACGTAATCATATGACGTAAGAATAAAACGTCTATATAATGTTGTACTGCCATAATATTGATAACATCATTTGATCGTCATATCCATGACGTGATCATTTGGTTATATGGACGTCATGACCAAAATATGAGCAAAATATGACGTTATTATAACGTCATGTGCCCGCTGGGACGTAATTGAATATAATACTTGCGATGGTAAAAGCCTTGAAATTTACTGATTATACAGCCAATGGAATAAGTACCCTGTTATAAACACTTTGGAGTATCAAAAAGCTAACTTGGGAGAGATGATAAAAGTTTGAATAAATCAACAACTGTAATGACAAAAATTTGTAAAATATTTAATTCATATTATGGTATTAATTTTAGTTTTGGCACAATGCTATGGTTGCTGGATCAATTGTTGCTCATGAATTTGGACATAATTTTGGCTTGCCTCACGATTGTGCGTCCATTTTTATCTTATGTTATGTTATGTTGTGCAGTCGATACAATGATATTTCTTTAAAAAAATGCATTTATTTTAGATAATGGTTGCAAGTGTAACGGGAGATGCGTGATGAGTTCTGTAGCATCGTAAAATGACTTTATTATTGATTCATTATTTTCTATTTTGAAACCAATTTAAAAGAGTACACCAAGAGATCTTTCAGATGAGCCTCAAATTCAACGTAAAAATAGCAAAAATATACACTTCATTTGGTCAGTTAAACAATAGCTAAACACTGCTTATTCGTTTTGATTTGTAATCATACTGTGCAGGGTGTTTAGAGGCTTTAGAATATCAGCTACTGCTTCTTTGTGTTAAGTTCTATGTATTTCCATATATTTGAACTGAAAGATTTCGCTGTTGTTACTATCAAATTTTCTTCAGGGAATATTAGGGCGAAAGAATCTCTAAAATGATGTATCAGCATTATATTTAATACATACTTTGACCATTATTATTGAGCAGATTCAAATTCGTTTCGTTTGTATCACCTTAATTCACTTCTGTTGAGATGAAAGCAATAATACTTACCGTAATTTTCCTGCAGATATCATGGTGAAAATTCTTGGTCAAATTGTTCAAGAGCTGCATTGGATTATCGTTGCAGGATAGGATATTGCCTATGTCTATATAAAAATCCAAAGAAGGTGAATTATCTTCCTTAAAATAGTTATTGTTTGTAAACTTTTAAAAACCACTCGAAAAATTTGTAGTTTGCACTTTTTACTTTTATTACAATTATCGAGTTCATGTAAAGTAAGAATATATATTAAATATTATATTATATATTGGAATATATATCATTCCATGTAGATAATAACCAACATTTTTTACAATTTATTTTAAAAGACTTGGGATGGCCCAATTTGCGGGAATGGTGTCGTCGAAGAAAAGGAAGACTGTGACTGTGGGAAAGAAAAGGTTATAATCTCTCTCATCATCTCTAAAATGTATATCGTCTCCTTTTCAGCTATTCCCACGAAACATGTCCTTACTTAACATCTCCTGGTTTACTATTACTTATATTTAAAGGTCTGTAAAAACCCATGCTGTGAGCCATCAACATGCAAGCTTAAAGGTAACGCCAAATGTGCACACGGTCAATGTTGCGATAACTGTCAGTTTAAAGCTAAAGGAACAGTATGCAGAATAGCCCGAAATAAGTGTGATATAACTGAAACATGTACTGGTGAAAGTGATACGGTAAGTACTGATATTCATCTACCCTGTTTATCTAAATTAGCGCCCGATTTAAAATTGCTCCCCTTTTAAAAAAGCCAATAATTAATACGCACCCACGGTACTTGATTTAATTAAACCACAATAGGTGTCCCACTGGATAGTAGTTTCTTAATTTGTAAGTATTATTCCAACTCTAGTACCACGTTTCAACTATTAAATTAATCGAAAACTAAGTTGACTTTTTTATTCGTAATTTTCCTCTCTAGAGAGTACCCAATTTATGATAAAAATGCCTGGTACCAATTTAGAGGGTTATAAGTTTGCTAGAACCGATGTAAGAACCATAAATCACAAAATTATTTCATCGTCGGTTAATAAGTCATTGTTGTTTTAGTGACAACAAACAACAATAGCGGAAAATTCAAAGCAATACACCTTCCCGAGTTTCTGTTTAAACACCATGTTTTGACCTAGTTACTACACCCAACCACATTTTGATGAAATTTATCGTTTCAATAATGTTTTACTTTTATTACTTAGTAATTATCTCACTAAAACTCCCAGTAGAATGGCAAAAGGCAATTTTGATATCTAAAACGAGGCCGGGGTGTACTTACTAAACGAAAAACATGGCGTTTAAACAGAAATTCGGGAAAGGTGTATATACATTTATATCTTTGTAAGAAATATTCTGTTGTCATTACATTTATTTAAAATAGTCCTTTTATTAGTCCTTGCATTTTGAGCTGCAGCTACAGTAATTCAAGTAAATTTTTCAATTTCAGTGCCCCAAAAATATATTTATGGAGAACTACATTAGCTGTGAACATGGAAATGTAAGATATACTTGTGATTTGTTTGTCACTTTGTTTTTAATACTCACACTCAGGATTAGGGAAGAAATGTTGTGTATGATAGGAACTGAGTTAGTGACACTCACATGATCGTTCTCTTGTTATTTTTATTATATACATGGATAATGTTAATTAAATAATATTCTTTCATTCAGAGTTTCTGTCATAATGGTGTATGCATGCCATCTTTGAATGGCCTGTGTCAAGCAATTTGGGGACCTGGTATATTGCTTTGCATTATTTTCTAACGCTTATTTGATTAGTTAATAATTTTTATCATACACTTTACAACGCAGAGAAACCTTCATATATCCCCCAGCACTATCAGATAATCGTATAATTTTTTTATCCTATAATCCTATAGTCTCATTTTCCGGTAAGTCTATATCAATTATCCAACAGTTTAGAAATTCAATATGTTTGAATGGATGTTCGGTTTCACAATTCACAAAAAATCAAATTGGAGAGCGGATGATCAAAATGTCTGAACGATACAAAAAGGGAGAAAAAATAATATGCGTGTGATATCGTGTGATATCATGTGATATCACGGGTTACAGGGGTATCGTAGGCCGCGTGGGTCAAAAATGCGCGTGGGTGCCCATTTTTTAAAAAGCATTCATCAAGACATCAAACCTTTAAGAACCATAGAGAACAGCTTTGGAAATTTATATTCGAATAATATAAAGATGTAAAGGATATGACGTGTGTCAAACTTCCATGCTGGTAAATTGACAGGAATTCACAAACGTTTGTTTCTGTAGTTTTGTATCCAAAATATCTCCCGCAGCTTTTAATTGTATAAAGCATTCGCCATGTTATTCTTGACCCGAAACTGGACAGAAACGTATGTTTTTATAAAGAAACGCTTTTAAAAAGAAACTGGAAACGGCCTATGTGTGTGTTCTTCAAAAATTAAATTCTTCTCAGAGGTGTAGCTGGAGCTCAGTCAAAATTTGTGTCTAATGAACTAATCGACACTAAAGACTTAAAAGAAATATCACAACGTTGGAGTCCCTCACTGTTTTGACTGACCCTGAAATACACCTATGCTTCTGGTGTAACATCTTTCTCGAAAAAGTATAATTTGTTTAGTGTTTTGACATTACGCATTACGCAATTTTGGAATTTCGTTAGAGCAACTGACTGTAGGACAGAGAATTATTTCAATGGAAGAAAATGGAGATGTATGAACTTTTATAGGCTGAGATTTGCCCCAAAATTAAGACCATCCTAAGAAACTTCTCAGCCTGAATTTACTTATTCTCAAAGAAGGAAATAAAGAGAGTTGCTAGAATTACTAAGAAACATTTCTTTTCAATTAACAACAGTAAGATGTCTTTCGTAGTTGACACAAGTTTTTTTTGGGAATACAAGAAACTTCCATACGCAAACAAGCAAACAGAGACAGGGTTTCGCACATTTCTAATAATTGTTTTACACTTTTCTTTGAAGAACACAGATAAGAATATTTGAGGCTGAAAATGTATGAAATTTAGACGTTCTTAAAAAAAACAAAAAAACTTGTAAGCATTCCAAACTTTTTCAATAGACCTTTTCATAAATTTCGTCACAACATGCATCGCCTCGTTTCTAATCTTTATAATTACTCCGTACTTAAGCGTAATAAAAGAACAACGTGAAACATTTTTCTCTTTGTAAACCACCCAAACGTTGTTAATGTCCAGGGCGAAAACGAGGCGATGGATGTAACAACGTTATTTATGAAAAGTTCTATTCTAGAGTCATTCCATGGTGATCAACAGACTTGTAAACTTAGGAACTATCAACACTACAACATGAAAGGTAAATGGTACGGAAACTGTGGAAGACGTCTTGATGGGAGTTTCAGACCATGCCATTTCAAGTAAATTTTAACTTCATGAATCACATATATGTGTTAACGGTCTGATAGGCGGTAATATAAGTGGATAACATTATATTCTATTATATATACCAAAAAATAGTAACAAGTCGATGTCTTTGAGAATATCTTTAGCTTAGTGCAAAAGAATCAACCATCAGACAAAAAGACATAAAACATTTCACCGTCGAACCATATTTGGAGTGAAATTAAATAAAATTTACTTTATTCCAAGACCGAACATCTTCGTTTTTTTGCTTTGCTTTGAATTTTTACAAAACCGACATGGTCGAGCAAGATTTCACGAGTCACTGAATGGCTGTAAAGTACGATGCAAATTAGTCTGAGCTAGTCCATAAATCATCGTTTATGCTTGTCCTTCGGTCAAAACATAAAAAGTGACCTGCGTCTTCGAAATTGTCACCATTAATTTGTTCTTAGTGGAAATTTTAATTAAAATAAAGCGCATTTGGAACTAGGCCCAAATTTTGCCCCAAATAGCCTTTTTATAGCCAAGATATCTAAAATGATTCCAATATTCGAAATCAGCACTTTTGAGTTGTTGTATATGCAAATGTTCATGGAAATTGCCTTTTTTGGCTGAAATATGAAAAGTGATTACGCGCACGAGAACTGAATAATAATAAAGGAAACGAATACAATTTTTGGAATCATGGAAATGAATTACATGATTGCATGATCCGAAGGTATATAAAAGTGTTCAGTAAATTACTTAAAAAATCTTGCCAAAAGCGTTAGTTAGATAGATGCTAGTTAGATACACGCTCAGATTAATATCTTTCACTTGCGTGAAATCTAAAAAATGTGAGTGCGCTGGATTCACAGTAAGAAATCCTCAAGCATATGCGGTTTAATACTATTTTGGCAATATATGATAGAATAGTGTTAGGCAATATGTCGCCTTCAGGTTCATTTACACACTATGAATGAAATGTTTATACATTATTTTATATAATGGTTTACGTTCCTCCAGTTGGAACTGTAATGTTCGATTAAACTTTTCTAAATTTTTCAGAGATGTCGATTGTGGGAAACTACAGTGCACTGGAAAACGAACAATACACAGAATATACTCTAGAGTTCGACAATACAAAGCCGCTAATGCCACTTGCTAGTAAGTACACTCATTCCTGAATCAAGATCGCATTTAATTCACCATTGCCATTTGAGCATACATTTAACCTGATGACTACAATTTGTAATAAATTGTAATATAATTTATTGTTTTTGCAGCATTTGTAGAACAATTGAATAAAAATAATTTGCCATCATGGCACTTTTTGTCACTTTCCCTTAGTTCATCTAGAATTGCCTTTGGAAACGATGTTGCTGATGTTACGATTCCAAATGATGGAACCAAATGTGGTGTTAACAAAGTATGCTTTTTACAATGATTTTTTACAACAGTTTCCTTTTAATTCATATTGCTTCGTGATAACAAGTTGAGTTGTGTGATTATAACATTTCTATTTATTAGCCCAATAATATTTATTAGATTTGAGTATTTGTTGTATATCCCATCTTTATTTAATGGACATTAAAAATCCCTTTGCCTAATTTCTCAACATGGTGGTTGAAATGTATGAAACTTAGAACAATCTAAAATTAAACTAACCATTACCTGGTCATCTTAAAAGACATCGCACAAGTATCGCGAAATGTTCTGATTTCATCGCCAGTACTTATGTCATATTTTCCAGGTTTGCCATATGCAACAATGTCTGCATACCTTAACACTTCATGAGAATATATCAAAATGCCACAACTCGTGTGGATTGAAAGGGGTAAAAAATCTTATTAATGCTCTTTCTTTATCGTCTAACTTCTATGAATCAATAAATATTTGACAGTATCCATATACTTTGCCCGTTTTAGCACTGCACCAGTGAAGGGTATTGTTTTTGCAAACCTGGTTACAGCTGTCCACATTGTGCAAAAGCTGAGCGTGGTCATCCAGGGGGCTTATGCAAAACGTTTCCACCTAAACGGAAGATGGGATCTAGATGTCACTGTAAAAATGGAGGCGTAAGCTCTTCAAATTGTCATTAATACACTTACACATACTAGATTATCTTTAAATTCAAGTGAAGATGATTTATTTGCGTCCAGGTGCGCTCAAAGAATAGCTATATTCAAAGACGTAAATTATCGTTTTAGAAATGTGATGAGAATGGAAATTGTTACTGTCCACCTGGATATAGTTGTCCAGGTTGTGCTTCAAAAGACAAAACAAATATGGCTGGAAGACAATGTCATGAATTTTATCTGCCAAGGGTTACTGATTCAAGTGGAATATTGACTAAAATTTGTCCATATAGATGTGGAAATGGTGGGGTGAGTGAATATCAGCATTCAGTGTAGTGTATACCTATATTAGGTCCTTATTTTATTCCTTTATTTTTTACTGTTTAAATGGTCGTTACTATGACCATGGATATTTAATAAGCTAGTAACTTACAACTAACTTCTAAAGCCTTTGAGTTCTGTTGTTAACAACTTTTATATCGGCATTCCTTTCATATAAAGCGTGTCTCGCATTTCACTGGATCTTTTTTCTGTTTAAATGGTCGTTACTATGACCATGGATGTTTAATAAGCTAGTAACTTACAACTAACTTCTAAAGCCTTTGAGATCTATTGTTAACAACATTTATATCGGCATTCCTTTCATATAAAGCGTGTCTCGCATTTCACTGGATTTTACGTGTACATGGGCGGGTTTATACGAATGTTCCACACATCAAAATGTCCAAAGGGCGCTTAGAGCGAATTTTAACGAGTTGTGTAGTATAAAACTTGATACATCTTTTACGAAAATATTGCAACTTAGAAAGATCCTGGAAAAACTACTGCCTTTGTAAAAAAATCAATAAACCGAGACGCACTTTATTTGAGTAAATCAATGAAAGTTGCAAGTCCTTCTATTATTATACGTTCATGCTATGACATTTGAAATCTATCCTGATTGTTTGCCTTCATTTGCTAAGCTGAACATTTTCCATACTGAATTGATGTTTAAATGAAGTTTTTCATAACTTAAACAAAGTAATATTTCTTTTCCAAAGAAATGTAACCTGGCAACCAGATCCTGTTCCTGTCCATCTGGTACAGCATGTCCTGACTGTTATATACAAGATCCTTCTATAAAAGTACCAGCACAATGTCGACCTAATCGTGTTTTCACCAGTAAGGGATTTTGTTTTGGTTCTTGTTTTGGAGTTTAAGTATTTCTGTTGCTGCTATCGGATTCTATAATTAATTTTCTAGAATTGCTATGTGATCTGGAAGAAGATTCGAGAAGATTCATAGGCAAACTAGAGAAATATGGATGTAAATCTTGGGATAGTAACAGATCATTTGTTTTGCTCAAGTCCTTTAGAGATAAAATCATCTGGCAGCCTTACAACTTGAACTCGTAAGTTTTCCTTCCTATACGTTTCCTTATTAACTTCTCTCGGCGACATCATTATGAATTCCTGGGGTTTTTTTATGGTAGATTAACTTGTGGATGTGCCAAGGTAGCTGCTGACCAAGGTTACAATTTCATTAAGATGCAGTTTTGGGGTGAGTGTTGGGCAACAAATGATTATTCGTATGTAACCAATCTGCCAAGTAGGTCCGGATGTGTTAATGCAAAGTATGATAACTGCCATAAACAGGACGTATGCGTTGGAGCGGATTATGAAGGAACAGTTTACAGAGTCTTCAAAGGAGTTTAGATTGACTGGTCAAGCAATTATTTTAAGCAATACTTAACTACAGACACTACCCAGTGGGCAAACATATTCCATATTTCTCTGTGGAACAGTGTTTTCTATAGGAATGGCGAGCAATAACGGCCGCTGTTTCAATAAAAACACTCCTTCACAGAGACTTTCTGAAGATTTTGCCCACTGGGTACTTAACATTATTTTGATTTGGTTTGTCTAGCTAACATTGTTTGCGTACTTTTACTTAGTGTATATCATGTAGAAGCAACTTAGAAAAAAACGTTTTTTGTTTTTGCTTTGATTCCCCAAATAACTTTTAGAGGGTGCTATAATGCCCCAAAAACCAAGTAACCTTTTTCATACCCGGTGGGTGGGTGGTAGTGGTGGTGAGGGGTGATTCAACCCTCTTCATTCCTTTCCCCGAAACTTTGTAAGTAATTATAGTTAGACCTTCAAACTTTGTGACTTTTCCTAACTTTAATTTGGCTTTAATTAAAAAAAAAAAAAAAAAAAAAAAAATTAAAATTTTTCAAAACATTTTTCAAAAAGAAAACGTTTTTAATGATCTGATATGATGATATCTATAATAATAACAACCTTTGATAATGGGAGCCCTCCGTAGTGGCATACAGCAAATAGCGAACGATATGGCGAAAATCTTTGAAAACAAGGAATATTTGAAGGGTACGATGTGTGAAATGCAGAAGACCGTATTGATGGACAGTGAGACTACCTTAAGAAAGGTTCTCTCAGGACTTATACAGCCAGTGGATGAGTGATGAGGTTGTGTCTTCCTGTTATTCAGCCCGAACAATATTGTTTACTTATTCGAATTTATGTCTTCAACTGTAACTAGCAATTTTTGGTAGTTACATTCTATAGCTTGTACCTTTAAGGCGACAAGCTTTTTCTAATCTAATAATAATAATAATAATAATAATAATAATAATAATAATAATAATAATAATAATTATTATTATATTTCAATTCCAAAATATTGCTTGGCTCTTACATTGAAATAGCGTTCGGTAGTGTAGATGTAGATGTGGTTGTATAAAGTAGTTAAAAAAAAACGATTTAAACGATGAAATAACCCAGCCGGCACAAGACGACTTTTAGACGTCTTAATTATGTCTAAATTAAGTCTGTAGAAAGACGCATACTTTTAGACACCTTTAATACGTCTTTAAGACGCCTTCTTCTAATTCTTCCCGCGCCTTTTACAATTTCTAATCAATAAAGACGGGGAACAAAAGAAAGGCTTTATGTTTAATCATACAGCAAAATTTCTATTTTATAAATAAAACAATACAAAAGAATCAATTGGTTTTTATTTTGTAATAAAAAATTTGTTTCATGCAAGAACTTTTTTAACGTTTACTTAGGACTAAGTATAACAGAAATTTATTTTCTAAAAACTCCCTGGAGTGTCGTTACTACAAAATCGTTTTTGGCGAAAGGCGGTCTTTTCATCTGCAGCTTTCGTCAAGTTCGTGTATCTGCTATATCTAGTAAGTGAACCTTTTATTTTTTCCGCCAAGTATTAGCATGATGAAGTCGAAGTAATAATCAACTTGAAGAGAGGAGGGCTGACTTAACTTTATCTAGTCACTTTTGTGAAGTCTTGCTCGTGATGTTTGAGTGGTGTTCTTTTGAAGAAAATAGATCTCACATTCACATAAACGTTTTTTAGCTGTTTTATACTGGTAGGTAGAGACAAGTGTTTGGCATTTTCTTGCTTTCCTTTTCATAATTGGTGTAGTGTACAGCATCACTTTGGATGGGATTTTCTTTGCTTGCTTTGTTAATAAAATTATGCAGTTAAGGAGTTTTATTTACCTTTTGTTTTTGTTTCATTTTTTAAGGAAACTTTGGTGTTTCGTTTAATTGCATTTCTTTTTTTCTTACATGTTTGTATATAAGAAAAGGGGGGAGGGAGAGGTCGGCACTTAGCTGTTATGGTTTTGCTTAAATGTTTTATAAATATTTAAGGAATCGTGTATACACTAATCAATGGATTTACCTACTTTGTTTTTGAAATCTTGCAGATTTTAATCATTATTAATATTATAATATTATCTTTTTTATTTATTTATTTCAACTTACAACTTACATATTTTGTTTTGGTTTTTCTCATACAATTGTAAATTATACTAGCAGACACAACAGTGATGGTTTTGTTTTTCATTATGTGATAGGATTTGTGTATCATGTGACGTGCATGGTGTAGATTTATAACTGAAAACCTTTTGGTAAGTGTTTTTATACTTGATTGTTTAAATTTGTTTATTTGGTTAAATGGTTGTTACAGTTCAGTAGATCTCATTTCTTTTAATTCCCATGCTAGCTCCTATAAAATAAGTGAATCAAAGAACGATAAGAAAGACAAGCAGTTAAAAGGATATTGGAAAATATACTGGACTGTAGATCTATTATGTTACGTGGTTACTATCTATACTTGTAGGTCATTTTTTAAAAAGATACTTTCTGATTTCATGGTTTTTTTTCCCCAAAATGTGTCAAAAACCTGGAAATAGAAATAATTCTGGCAGCCCTGATGAAGGACACTGAAAGAAATAATGGTTTAAAAAATAAAAAATAAAAAATTACAGATTATTTTTATTTCATCTACCTGAAGAAAATTGGAGTTATTATAGTCTTCTTCTAGATTTCACATCTAATCTGACTTGATGGGGACAATAAATATAAAAGGTCATAAAGGAAATTTTTCCCTAAGAAGTATATGCCACAATTTACCAACTTATTCAAGGTAAAGTATTCCTGTAAATTCCCCTATTTTTGAAATTGTGCTTTGACAAATATTTACATAATTATTTTATTTTTCTTCTAGGGACACTTAAAAGAAACTTTAAAGATTCAGGAGCAAGTCATCAAAACGAATGTAGCAACAAAAATACAAAAGGCGGACCTTGTTGGAAAACGAATGAATTAAACCAAATGAAGCCAATTAATTATATTTATTTTGAGTATATTATTAGGGGTTCACATTCAGTAGTTTCATTGTTTTTCATTCATGTTAATGTTTTATAAACCCTTCTTGCAATCAAAATGGTTTTTCCTCTTATGCTATTAGTTAACCTACCAAATTGGGATCATTTGTTTGGAAATTTTAAACAGTTTTATGATTCGAAACAATTTGTACTTCATGATATTGCTTGCATTTACGAAATATTTTCATCAAACTTTGAATGACAGTTTATTTATTTATTGGTCAGCGCGGAAAGCAGCTGATCTTTCATTAGCGTTTGTACGTACGTAATTCCAAGATTTTTTGTCCACAGTTGTAGGCTGATTCCGCAAAACACTGGAATAGAGGCTGTCCTCAAACCGTGGTTAATGTATGAATGATACACTACAAGTTATTCAAAGTAATTTAATTATTGTAAGTGTGGATAGCCACAGCTGTGGATAATGAAAGGCCAAGAAACAATAGAAAGGGATGCTTAAGCGAGTGGGTGATATGATAAAACATTATGTAGATAATGTTAGATTTACTTGGAAAAGTAAATAGCAATACTAATATTACTGAAAACATCCATCGTTCTTCCCTGTATTGTTCTCTGTAAAGTGCATTAGGAAAAAAATTGTGCCCAAAATTCTACTTGTTTAGAACTGTTGTGCCACGAGTCTATGAAAGCATTGCAAATTTATGTTACCACAAAAACTGTCCTCAGTGTGAAGGTTTATCCAATTTCAAATCATGTATGGACAAAGTCTAAGTAAGCGCTGACCTTCAAGCCAAAGGCTTTTGGTTTAATTTTAATTTAACCTTAATGTAATCATAAGAGGTTCTTTTTGATCGAAGAAATATTACTGTTTTTGAAATTAAAGCAAGGAAAGAGCATTTATTCATGCTGATAGAAGAAATGGATACTTAATAATAATAATGGTTTATTTCAGGGCTTATCCATTTACACGGCTCTTCATCCCATATTTACATTAATTGTGTTTACACCGCATGAAAAGCCAGACATCCCTCAATGTATCCGCAGAAACACGTGCCTTACCCACCGGTTTACGCACGCAAACCAGCGGATAGTGCACGCAATCGCGCAAACACGCAAAAGAATGTGCGACTTCCCAGGCAGTGTTACCTGTAGAAATCCCTAAAAAGCTTATAAACTCGGTAGTCAGAATTAGCGCATTTTTAGGGATGTCAACAGGTTAAATTAAAAATTAAAAAAGATTAAAAATTTTTATTTACATTTGTTTTGATTAAAAATCTTATTGCGCACACAGACACACCACCGCGAACTATCAGCTGTTACAACAAGGTAGTTCATGATGGGGAGTCCGTACGCGACCTGAGAAACGAAAAAGGCAGAAAAAAAGAAAGAAAAACTTCGGAAAGACAGCAACGACTAGCACTGCGCAAAAATCATACTATCCAATAGGACAACCCGCAGAAATCAACCAACCACAGGTTATCCAACCGGACAACACCAAATTTCGCACAGTGTAGGTCATCGAGACCATGAAAATTGGCAGTTGGCTATAGTCACAAGTGATTGCGCTACAAAACGAACTGGTCGGTACTTATGTATATAGAGTGGATTGATAGCGCTTGAGACCGACTAGTAAAGGGAAGAAATTGAAATTTAGCGTGTACTTGGTATGATGTTGTCAAAAAACGTAAAAACCTGTATTGAATATCTACAATTCAAAATTCAACGGACTTGGTTGACATTTCAATTTGAATGGAGTTCAGTTGATACTGTTGTAAACAACATAATGATAATATTCTTGTGTTTAATGTTACAGTAAGGGGTCGGCACACTTTTTCTTTGATGCTTAATATTTTTACAACTAAAAATAATTATGTAACGAAAGTATATATTATTAAAAAGCTCTAAGCCTACCCTAAATGATGGGTTTAATTAAAATTTCCAAAACGTTTGTGTTTTTGGAAATCTGACCTCAAATTAAAATTACCCCGTACTTATTAAAAAGTGTCTAAACAGTTAATATTTACATTTTTAAAAATATTGCATAATGTTCCCCTTGCATTGTATTTAAAAACTGTGTCTGAGAATTTTTATTTTATTTTATGTCAATCAAATTTTATAAGCATTTCATTTCGAATTTCATAAATTAAAAAGTAAACACTCTAACCTTTGAACCGATTGGCTCATTATTTAAATTCTGCATAATTATTCACCAAACGCAGACACCGTTTTTGAGTTCAACAGTAAAGAAATACGACTGCATAATCTATTTTCCGTTACCATGACGATTTTTGTCACAGGACATGTTTTTTCCGGAGGTTGTCTCCCTGAAAAATTAAAAATGTTATAATAGAGAAAACAGCTTTTAAAAAATCAGAAGATAACAGAAGTTTGAACCTTTTGTTGTCATAGAAATCATCTCACCTATTTTGAGCGAAATCAATGGATTGTTATTGTTAAGGCCATTTTCCACTAAGCAGAATCGTCCGCGCGACTCTGGGCGGACGGGATTTGCGCATGCGCTCTAATTGAATGATAAGCGTACGCAGAGCGGATTTCCACTAAGCGGAACTGTCCGCGCGGACGAAATGAAAATCAAAACCTAGGAGTTAGTTATACAGTGAGGATGTTTTTTATACGAAAAAAACGTATTTCACTGCTTAAAAAGAAAGCACTGATTTTAATGATGCTTAAAGATAACCAAGAAAGTGTTAACATCAATTCAGTAAAAAAAATAAAGAGATGTAATCGAATGAAGTTCCCAGCAATCATGGTTGATGTATTTAAAGTAGCCATGATCTCTGGATTCGAAGCCAAAGAAAAGAGAGAAGAAGAGAAGTTGAAGTTCTCCATGTTTCTTCAAGTCCATGCAATGTTTATTTTTACAAATCCGCATCTGTCAGCAAAATTTCGACGAACATGACTGGTCAAACTGCCAATCCGCTCAAATAAAGTTGGATGAGCTTCAACTTCAAGTGCGTACTGCAGATCGCTGGATGTCCGCCTGAAAATCATAATATTTGAGAAGAGCGCATGCGCAAATCCCGTCCGCGCGGAGTCACGCGGACAATTCCGCTTAGTGGAAAATGACCTTTATGTTGTGGATGTTTATGTAACAAATATTGGTTGGCAGATCAACTCGCAATGTGAAAATTTCAAAAGATCAACTCGCTATGTCAAAATGTTTAGGTTTTTCAAAGCATGAAAAAGGCTCTTTCATCACGTATGAGACCACGATATATTAGTCGTTCCTAAATACTGCTATCATATACAATCCTCATAAAGAATGAAGCAAAGTATCATTATAGTATTATAGTATTACTATAACATTATTTTTATATTATTTCTATAATATATTGTACTATATTATCTCCCTTCACTCTTTACAATAACCTTGACCACAATTTAATTCCATTGTTGTCGTCATGTGATTCAAGATTCAGGGTTTCAAGATTTTTTAGATTTTTCATATTTTTACGTGATTTTTGTATGTTTTTATTTCAATAACTTTGTTTACTATTTGGAACATATTGTTGATTTTTTTTAAAGATGTTGTTTATCTGTTTGAGATTTGTGCATTCTTTGAAAATATAAATTAAAATTAAATTGCCACCTCGGAAGTTGTATATGTATGTATATTTTTTTCACTATTTGGTGTTTTTTTATTTCAATGTATTGTATTTGAGATCATTAGCTGTTTATTTATACTGAAACTGCTTTATCAATATCGCAAAGTAAGCATAAAAACAGGCGTCTACTTTAGGTTTTTTACCAAAAGTGATCATAATAAAGAAATCGGTTAATGGGCGTCGTTTAAAATATTCTGGGCAGTTTTTAAGTTGACTACAAAGTAGCTCAATTTATCAAGTCAGCTTTTCATATTTTTGTATTCCAATGATTTTGTTTAACGTATAAATACTTATCATTCGACCAGAGGTATCGCTACGGCTCATCAAAATTTGTGGAGGAGAGTTTAGTTATTTAAAATAGAAAATAAAAACGTGCAAGTAACCTAATCGACACTTAAGACTGAAAAGAAATATCATAAATTAAATTTTATTTTATAGCAAATTCATACATTGAGGCTTTGTTGCAAATTTTTTTTCCGTAATGGAATTGTTTGGTTATGAAGAAGTCACACTTACTGATGAAGAAATTCTGAAGTTTAGCAAAGTTGCTGAAGATTACGCAAATATTAATGGAATCATTATGCGACAAAATCAGAACAGAAGACTGATACAGAGAGTTCCATTTACGCTTTTCCCAACACCATTTCCAAAATATCTTTATGAAGAAGCATTCAAAGTTCAGAAAGATTTTCAAAGACTGGTTCATTTGGCAAGTCTCGATCATGACTTTCTTCGCGACTCTTTAAAAAGGTTTCTTTGGTGTTTGTTGTTTTTTTGTTATTGTAATAAAACAAGTCAAATAATACACCATTTCTTAATTTTGTTTATTTTTCTTTGGTAGTGTTATGGTTTATGATGAATTTGTAAGAAGACATTTTGAAATTTATGAACAAGTTCGAAAAGAAAACGTCAAACCTGTAAGCTTAATTTACTGCATCTATTCTCAATTGAGTCAATGTCGTTTTCCTTTTACCATTATTTTTTAAAATATTCAATTAGTCAGATTGGTGAGGTTGGTATATTTTGCAGAACATTCAGGGCTGAAAATCATGTTTTCTTGCTAGGTTCATTCTACCCCAAAAGAAGCCGAACATGCGTCTGAGGCCGTTTAAAGGATTAATATTCTTTTTCCAAACACGGTGATCAACAATTTATCCAATATGCATTAGCTTGTCGTCGGCTTAAATATACGTCTTCAGCGGGGGATCTAGAGGATAGTCGAAATTTAGGGAGAAGAATGTTTGCTATTAGAGCATAAAAGAAAAACGTGCATATAAACCTATTGGTGATACAGACTCAAAACAGAAATTATGTGCTCCTCCACAGATTCGACTATCCTCTATATCTGCCGCTGGACTAAAGTCCTTTAGAGGCCTTACATACACAACAATTTGCCTCGTTGCCAAATCATGATAGGCAACGATTTTTCCACTCTCATGTGACCACATCCCCTTGCTTTCATATCCGTATCATCGGCCCTGATGTTCATTTCCTTTCTTTTCGTCAAAATTTTCCTTTTCATTCTTAGAAATATTATTTCAGTATTATCCGAACGGATTACATGATAAATGAAATAAAGCAATTGGACTCCGACAGGCCGGATGCTGATCACAAATATGAGCTGAAACAGATTGAAATAAATACGCACGCTGCCTCTGTCAGTGGCTTTTATAGAAAAGTCGGTGATTTGCATAGGTACCCTAACCATGTCTTTTCTTATTTTCTTAGTTCCTGTTGTTTTAAAAGTGTTTATAAAGTAATTGCATGAAATTAATATTACTTGATGAAATGGTGAACCAGAATAGCTTTGATGTAATTAAAAATTATTCAAGTGAAAACTCTAACCTATCGGAAATAACTTTTACGCATGTTCTTTAAACGACAGGTAAGAACTTTGGTCTACAGCCACTGGGCTCCATTTTACAGAAAATGTTTCATCTTATCGACCATTGGATAGTGTAGTCATAATAGTAGTAAAAAAAGAAGGAAATTAGTCCGTAGCATCTGTATTTTCTCAGTTTTTAACTTGAATATGAAAAGATTTTACAATCCTCACGCGAGACTTACTCTTCTCCGACAAATAAGTTCAGATCCTCTAGTAGCCATTCCTTTCCAAATAAATGCTTAAATATTAATTGATGATTAATGGAATATTAATGGAGTGGTATTTAGCCAAACGTTAAACATTACGCCGCGTTTTTGTCTAAAGATTTCAAATTTTTGCCTATTTAACACTTTCTCATTTTACATCTGCCCTGTTACCGCTGCATCACAATAATTAAAACACTATTAGCGGCCATTGTGAAAAAGCCTGATAGGATTTCTCTTTTCTAATTTGCTGGGATGTTGGCTGTCACTTTGCTGTATTTCACAATTTGCAAAGTTTAAAAATGTATTCTGATGTTGTAATGCGTTTCCTATTTCTGATGTGTGTGTTTTGTGAGAATAAAAATTGGCAAAATATGTGGCGAAAAACATTCTGTTTCTGCTATTTATTTTTCAGATTCATGGCTGATTATATGGGAGAAAAGAGCCCATACAACAAGAATCAGGTAAATAATTCTATCAACATTGAATCTTTTTATTAACATGGTGTATTGCACAATAATGTTGTTGGTTAAACTGTTTCCCTTCTCTTTCTTCAGCTTGCAGACCAAAATACAATTTGTAGACTTGGAGAAGAAATATCTAAAATGTGGCAATTGCATGGAAACACGAAGTAAATTGTTAAAGATTTGTATTTATCAACCGATGCCTCTCTCTCTCTATCCCCTTTTCCTTACATAAGGTCCGTTTTTGTTGTTCATATTACTTTCCAGTGCCATCGTTCTCTTTGTTTCAATGGATTATGACTTTTTGGATTTACGATATCTCGAGAACAGTTTCTACGAAGGGTAAGTGAATGATTATGTCGTTGTATTCGTTGTTGTTGTTTGTTTGATCACCAAAACGTTGTAACTTTGTTTTTTATATATTAGTATAAAAAAACTGGGGATTCAGAAACATGTTCATTTGTTAAATCGAACACTGGAGCAAGTATGGACTAATGGAGAATTAAAAGATGATGGAACTCTTATAGTGTAAGTTAACTTTTTGATAATGAGTAAAAATCCAGTTATTCAACTAGAGGTTTGATTCAGTGATCTTATGTTTTAGTTTAGTTAATTGGATGATATGTTTCTTTAGGGAAGGCCATGAGGTTGCGTTTTGTTATTTGCGATCTGGATATTCTCCAGGGCACTACTGCAATGAACAGGTATTTGTATAAATCCAATCTACCAACGTAGCCATTGAAAAGTAAGAAGCACCCAATAGAATAAGTTATTTTGGGAAATACTCGTCCTGGAACAACTGGTTTCTTGAATTTCCTGATTAAAAACCACAAGAACAACGAAACAATTTTCCGATTGTTAGTTTTTACAGTTTCCACAATAATATATTGTGAGAAACCAACTCTATTAAGTCGTATGTATTTTCGTAGCATTGAAAAGATTGAAATGATTTCAACTTCCAAGTGCAAAGATTTTGTGCTTCTACGGATAAAATAATTTCAAATATTCAACACAATATTGCCCATGGTTACTATTTTCCGCTTTTCTAATACCATTTTTGTTGGAAGAGATGTTGCATTTGCTCAAGAACTCTTAGAATATTTTGCCTGTCATCCGAACGCTGCTAAATAGAATTTCTAAGCAATTTCTAACCAAGTTGCATTTACCAAAGAGCTCCAGATCATGAATTATCGTACTTCATGTTTCTTGCATTGACAATATAAACAAATCGTCCGGCAAGTGAGAGGTTGTGGATCCAATTCCCACTCAATCCGTTAACTTGAAGTGTAAGAAAGTACATTGTGTGATTAATGATTACAGTTATTGATAACATTAAATGATAAACATAAATTCACTGTGTCACACAGGTTCCATAAGCAATGTATTTATTCATTACTAGTCATGGAAAGGAAGAATGTTGATAGAGAGGTCTACAGTTCCCAAATGTCCAACTATTGCAGAACAATTAGTTGGAACTAAGAAGATTCAGCAAGTGTTTGCACAACCTGGAATGGTTGAAAGATTCATCAAAGACGAAGAATCAGTTCAAAGGATAAGAAGAACTTTTGCTGGATTGTACACACTGGATCCTGTGAGTTGAAGGGATATTGCTTTTCTTGATAAATTAGGTTGTTTCATTGTTGTTACTTATTTAAACAATTCTAAGAAAACTGGTTTTGAAGTTTTGAAGCAATATCAGTTCCTTGCTTCAATATGCTTCGTTTATCCTTAGGGAGAGGATGGAGATCGCGCTGCTGCAATGGCAATTGAATCACCTTCAAAATATATCTTAAAACCTCAGCGAGAAGCAAGCGGTGAGAAATTACAATTATTTACCTTTGATTGATTGATTCTTGACTTTTGATTGGTTGATTTGATTAATTGATTGATTGACCAACAAGCACAACCTCAGATGAATATTGTTTCAACGTCGTTTTATAGTTGAAATGAAAACATTAAAAAAACATTTAATTCTTTCTATTAAAAACGAAAATTAATAACCATAAATCAACAGTTTTGCAACCAAAACCGACATTGGATGTCAGTAACACAACTATGTTGTAAAGACCGTGAAACGACTAAATCTGATTCATTCGACATGGATCGTAAATCAATAGTGTTTTTCGCTTACATTCAAATTATTTCTCATCTGGCACATAACATTATTGCAACTAAAGTTTTGCAACTTTCCAATACGACAGTCAAACAATGTTTTGGTAATGTTAATGCAGCGTTGTTGTGCCAGCAGGAATACTTTGTAATTATGGATTGGCTTATCTTCTATTGTTATTCATCCAAATATTCTGCCATTGTGTTATATCATCTTGAAGACTGTTCTGTCTGTACTGCATCAATGAAGGTTAAAATTCTCGGAGTGAAATGATTCTGATCAGTTACTGGTTGAAAGCGGTGTGGAAAGTCCTATCAGATTAAAAGACGGAACATTTTTAAATCTTTTTTCTTTTATGTTTATCATTCTCTCGATTGGTATCTCAAATCACGTAAGTTGTGAAGACGTCAAATCTAACGAGGCAGTACTTTAATAGCACGATATAATATGAATAGGCCATAACCGAACATTCTGGTCAGGGTTAAATGTTAATCCGAACTTTCCTAAATCTGAACTTAGTCGCAAACACATATTGTTTGTCGCTGTCTTGTATGACATCATCCTTTTCTTTCAGATGGTATCATGTATGGTGATGAAATGGTAACTGAACTTAAACAAATTTCTGATCCTGTGGAAAGAAGCCAATACATTCTCATGGAAATGGTTCACACGCCAACAATCAAAAACTACATTATTCATGCGAAGTTTGAGAAGCCGTATCTTGTAGATACTGTTGCTGAATTAGGTGTCTTCGGTGTGTTTTTGAGGTAGGTGTTTACCTATAGATAACAGAGTTTCAATGTAACTACATCTTTTTCTCTTGGTTTGAGTTATGTAAGGAGCTTCAATTGTTCATGTTAAATAGTTTATGTAGACAAGATTTAATCTAATCTAAGTCGCATCAATTAATCGAATAGTGTAAACAGCGCTTAAAATAACCAATGTAATTCTTCCGACTTTTAGTGACGGTAAAAAAGAAATTTTTAACGATGCTGTTGGACCGTTGCTGCGTACCAAAGATATTCGTTATAAAAATCCTAATTTTATCGATGGAGAAACTGCTATAGACTCCATTTTGTTGATATGAAACTTTCTGTCTTTATACTCTGAGACAATCCGCTTAGAAGAAACGCATGCATACTGCCCTAATCGTTCGTGAAATCGTTTTCCGTAAGCACATCATTTCGGGTATTCTTTATCATGAAAAGCGTTCGTCTGGAGAATATTTAATACAATCGACAAGAATTGGAACTGTTTTTTCTTATTGTATCTATGGAAGGAGTCTCTCATTGATTAAATAAAATTCGCCAATTTGTCTTTCATATATATTATTCAAATTGCGTTTACGCGAGGTGTTTGAAATGCAAAGCGCTCGTCGTTTCACCAAAAAGGAGCCAAGGCATTCACCGAAGAAAAAAGATTGATAAGCGAAACCAGCCACAATGTTCTTTCCTTTTTTACTAAAATATCGTCTGATGCTATGAATCCAATACAGTAGGTTTTCCTTATAAAAGACGCTCGTGTTGCGGCTGTATATCAAATGTGTCACCTACCAAATTGTTGAAGGACAGAAAGAAAAGGTTTTGTGATTTTCATTGGTTGTATTCATGATGAAATTTTCAGTAATTTGAGTTGACCATATTCATTATTTTTTTACCAGCCAAATCATCTGTTGAAAATTTGTCAAACCAAGTCGTAAAATTGAGGAGTTGACATTGAACATTCACCCACATTTGAAAGTGAAAGAATTGACGGTAGTTCTTTATTAAAAGAGTTTGTTTTCAGAGAGTCCAAATGCTATATGACGATCGTGACACTATAATTAGTTGTGTTTTGAGGGCTTTCTTTTTCGCCATCACATTTCGTCAAAAAAGGCAAGGAGAGCTGGAAATAGGATTGGTATGATTTTTGTCCATGAGATCGAGCAATTTCGTAAGAAAATAAACATCTAGTAAAAACGTTGACTTCATGCGAAACATTTCAAATATTGTTTCAAGTACCTTTAAGCTTTTAGCAGTTTGTTTATGCCTCAGCAATTGGTTGATTTTTCTGTCACCCGAGATTATTCAGTCTCAAGTCATCAACAGTAAATGCAGTAGCTCTTGCTCATTCATAAAACAAATTTACCATCAATAGCGCCCTATAGCTTTCTGACCTCTCCTCTCTCTGGCGTCTCTCAGAATAGTTTCCAATCTGTTTTAGTTGTTATTTCAAATTGTGTTTTATTCCACGGAACAAGAACGTGACAATCACTGTTTAAAATCGCCATGAAAAATTAGCTAATTGTTCAAGTCGTTTGGATTGTGTTTCTCGCGTTTTTCAATGAGACCTTTGCATGACAGAAAATGATGACGTGATACTGTTAGATATTCACCATTATGGATTATAGCGCGCTTAGTAAGGCGGTGAACATTGGGGTAATAACGCCAATAAAGGGTCCTCCAATGAAATGTCCTTAAGATACATCGCTAAAAATATGATTCTCTCGGGAGAATATCATTCGCTGATATTCTCCTTAAATCTCATATAAACCGTGTTATTTTCTAATTCGTTAACAACTCAACCGAAAATAACTTTATTCATTTATTTTATCAAAGTAAAGTTAGGTCAGTATAGCAAGACTAAAGTCAGCCAACTGCTCCAAAATATTTATAAATAGTTCAGTAAATACACATGTAAGTAAGTAAGTCAGTAAATAAGTAAGTGAGTATATATAATTTACTATAGTAAATTGGGATGGGCAAGTGACTTTAAGAAATTGCCATCCACGTGTGACAATTCTTTCGAAAAACGGCCTTTTTATAAACCTAGTCACGTGATAATTATTAAATATTTATCTACACTGCAGAGTTAATACTTTATGACAAAAATGAATTCATTGAACACTTTATATAATTTGGGCGGATGGATTAGACTTCACTTTCGACGTCCCTGTGCCCACTGGGTTAAATCAAAAACACCTTGATCATGTGGGCAGAATGTTACCCTCGTACAAAAGGAAAAGGATGTACGGATCCGAATGGGCTTTTTATGTTTGTTGTAGGACCAGTCCAAGATGATTTAAATTCAACTGAGAGGAGATTAGAGTGGCAAACTGCACCATAATAGGGAGCTACGCAACTGGGCTAAATTTGTCCACATGACATGATACAAATTTTCTATTAGGCGACAGTAAGAAATGGAGTTTCTTTACATCGCCTCGAAAATTCCCTGATCTGGAAACTTTTATCGGATACTTACTTTAATCAAATGGGAAATTAAAACTAATTGCTCAATTATTTTATGTGATCATGTGATCAAAGTGAGCACAACAGATTACAGTTAAGCCTGATTCACACTTATGAAGCAGTCGCAAAAGCTGATGTAGAAGTAGAAGCAGACTCACGGGACTGTGTGCACACGTGTGAAGCAACCGAAGCAGAAGTGAATCATGAAGCATGCGTTGAAGGAAGAATATAAAAAAAAATCATATACTTTGCTTCATATACTTGCTTCATGAATTCTCTAGTGTGAACTTGAGAATGCAAGGGGGGCAAGTTGTTATTTCATGGATGCAAATGAAAAAACTGTATTCATAGGCGTATTCAGGGTCAGTTAAAAAAAAGTGGAGGAGTCCAACGTTATGATTTTTCTTTTCAGTCTTAAGTGTCGATTAGGTTACTTTCACGTTTTGTTTTTCTACTTTAAATGACTAAACTCTCCTCCACAAATTTTGACTGAGCTCTAGCTACGCCTCTGGTATTACACATTTTAATAGCAGCACTACAAGATGAAAAACTTTCTAAGGCTATTAGAAGGTATCCTGTTTTGTATGATAAAAGAAATAATTTATTAAAGATAAAAGTTTGGCTTGGGATAATATTGGTGACCCTTGTTATTTATACAGAAATTGTTTGTAGTTTTTAAAAATGTTATATTAGGTTTGTTTTTGGAGCAGTATTTTTTAGCAATAGCAGGTGAAACCCCTTCCGCAACTTTTGAAACCATCTTCAATCACATAATTCGCCTGCGTAGGTGTGAACGGCTTGCTTCATGCTCTGCTTCACGTCTCGCTTCAGATCTAATGTGCATGCCTACCTTACAAGCTTCTGTGTCCGCTTTGTAATTGTCAACCAGGCTTTAGACAGTTCGAACTACAAATATACCGACGCTGGAACTTGATAACAGGTTTCCATAGACCAGGGAATTTTCTAATTGGTACAACTAAGTTAAAGTTTTAAAACACCAGTTTTAACATACAAAATGTTGCAATCCGAAAGTATATTTAATCCAACAATATATTTTTCATAAACTTTATTTTTTGGTTAGCTTAAAAACAATACAATTTCTTCAATTTCCGCGCGAGAAAGAAATTCTATGTTTTACACATTCTATCTATCTTATTAATCCATGTTACAATTTCTTATGGTTTTCGGATATCAGATACAGGATTTCGGATTTCGGGTCTTTTGTTTGTAGTGTAATGATAAACAGCAGACTGAAAAATATGTGTATTTAAACTATATAATTTTTTCGAAAACTGTTTTGTTTTTATTTTTTCTGATTTCTTTAAAAAAAATCAAGATACCTTCTGCATCTCCTGTTAATACGCAGTCTTGTTGTCTAAGCATACTCTTGAAATATGTTTTGCTTTTGAAAAGGTGTAAAATGGAATGCATAAAAAAATGTTCATTTAGTTGAGTTACTTATTTATCTACTTTTTCCAAATCATGAAAATTACTGCATGTGAAAATTTACAGGAAGATGCATACTAACGTTCAAAAACCAGAAATTTGTTGTGTTTTTTTTTTTATGATTTTTTCTTTTGCAGTCACCTTAATGTAATCATAAGAGGGTCTTTTTGCTCGAAGAAATATTACTCGTTTGGAAATCAAAGCAAGAGAAGAATGAAAGTTAAAGTGTACCTGGTTTGATGCTGTACAATAGCTTTAAAACCTGGCGTGTCCGAAAAATAATTACCAAAAACTAATTGGCTTTCTGCGTAAGCATTAAAGACATCACAACCGGCCGTGTTTTTCTTCTCTCTTTTTCATACTGTCCAAGCCTAGCGTGATTATTATAGCCACGCTCGCTATCATTGCCGCGAGAGGAAATGGTGGACATGTAAGCGGAGAGCTAAGGCGACTGCAAAGGAAGCGTGTATGATTTAATGCAATCCTTATATCTACCTTAAATTATATCAAATTTAAAAATTAAGGATGTTATAGCAATATGGAAAAAAGGAAGTTTTTTTTAAACAGTAGCTGCGTGAATGAAGTAGAAATGAAAATCAATATGTGTGTCCCTTTATTCTGTTTATGTTATTAATTGAGATGTTATTGTTAAGTTAAGTTACAGTTGCTACTTAAAAGTGCTTGTGACCTTTTCATTTTTGTTAGAAAATTCTGATTGATCATGTTAGAATGATGACGAGAAATTACAAACTTACATGTGAACTGTACACAAATTTATTCGTTGATGGTGTCGAGTAGAAACTAGACGAAATAGAAAATATGTCGTCTGTACAACTTCTCGCCATCATTTTTGCTATAAAATTATATGCCCGAATCAATATTTTTTAGTGAATTATATTACAATAAAAATTTAAACTCATTAAAAAAACTGCGTACATTATTTTCCCATAAAATAGGGAGAAGAAATGTATAATTTTTTCTTTATTGAAACTCAGGCTATAAAAGTTTGTAGGAGAAAAAGGCAACAGAAGAGGTGCATTTTGGCCACAGATTTAGCGACTTTAATCGTTCTTGTTGACTTTAAAAGCACAAGTTTTACAAGGATAAATGATCAAAAGAATCTACCAATGATTAAATGTAAGACAACGCTCAAAGTTTGTGGAATTGGCATATAGAGCAACATCGAACTGGCGGAATTACCATATGACCTGAATTGATTATAGATCATACAATATCTTTAGGAGTATTTTCAAATATGAACTTTGACTTTTTCTTTCGGGATGGCATTTCTAGTTTACATTTGGCATATCGGGTGTTGGTATTTTTGATTAAAAGTGTTGTCGAATCCAATTTTCTTAGCGATACGCGCTTTCAATTTGCCAAAACGGAATTGGTCATGCTTCGCTCATTACTCAGCGGCTTTAGCATGATGAGTATTAAAAAATACGTTTTTTTCGTACACTTTTCCCGCCACGGGAATTTTAAATTTATTGGGTTTGATTAATTCACTATAATAAAAAAGTATTCTTTAATGAAACGCTTGTAACAATTTTGTCAACAGAAACGTTCACGGAAAGAGTATTTTGATTAAACTATGTATGATGACTCTCTATAATGAGCTTGGAGGGCCTTTACTTTACTGCTGTCATATCACAAGGTAAGTTCAATCTTTTTGCCGCTGAGTTAAGCCGGCTGTTAAGGCTGTTTTATTTTTGTTTCAAAACACAAACATATGAACTTGATAAGTTAAACTCATTTCGCTTCTATTTTAAAGGACCTGGTTATCTGTCGTTAGTTGAAAGAGTTGAACATGTCCAACTTTTAAAATATTAAAATTGACAAGTTGAATCCATTAAATTGAATTAAAGTCTTGTGATATACGATCAAAATTGTCATATCCGATAAATCGATAGCTTGATCTTGTATCGCCTAGCCATATGTTCCAAAATGACTAAATCAATTAATTACTTAAACAGCCGTAAACGGCAGTTAACTCCGCATGGGAATTCATGAAGTTGTTTATATGAAACAGAAGTAAGAGTTGAATTTGCAACTTAATACGGAAGCCCATTAGAGACATAGCGAAGTTATTATTTACCTTCGATCTCATACATCGAACAAAACCCTTCGAAGAGATTATGTTCGATGTATGAGATCGAAGCCTTCGATGTATAAGATCGAAGGGTTTTGTTCGATGTATGAGATCCAAGGTAAACAAGAGGCCCTGGGGCCTGAAGGTCAGCGCAGTTGGGCATACCAGAAAAGTAGTACACATTACGATGGACCCTATACCTAAAACAGTACAGATAACATTCCGCATGTATTTACTAAATTTCACAGCCTTTCTCCTGCGGGGAAGAAGTACATTTTAGAAAGAAAATTTGGGCCAAACAAAGAATTCTATTCTGAATCTGATATCCTTTATAGCTGTCATTTCCATTTTAAAATCAGCGGTTTCTGGTTTGCAGTTAACGATCTTCAACCTGAAGTCCTTATATTGAAGTATTGAATACAATTTTTATTCATGTATATTATGAACTCAATCTATAATAAAAAAAATGTTTATAATAGTGTAATTATAAATGTAACAAAATCTGGGTCAAAGTAAAAACTGAAGAATATATGAGGAAAACTCAAGAAAATATATTTCTCACGTGACAAAGATGACTATGCAAAATTGAAATCATTTTTTGGAAATATCGGAAAGTAAAAAATCTGGTCAAGTTCAGATAAGGCCAACAAGTTCAAAGACTTTGGAGAGGCAAGGAAGAAAGAAGAGGAGGGAATACAAATCGAACAGCTTCTCACAAAATCAATGCCATTATAAAAAGCATTAAGAATTTTCTTACCTTGAGTGCTGGAGATTAAGTGGCTGGTAATATTTCAGTATTCTGAAATAATAGTTCAGTTCTTTTATTTTACTGTGTCGTTCTGTGGAACACAAATTAGGATTGCACGTTTTTTTATAGTTGTAGTGTACCATTCCTACAATAACCACGGTTTGTGGACAGCCTCTATTCCAAGGTTTTGCGGAATCAGCCTACAGCTGTGGACAAAAAATCTTGGAATAACGGACGGACGTGCAGATGCTAATGAAAGATCAGCTACTTTCCGTGCTGACCAAAAAACATTTTCCAAACCCCCGTTTCCTTTTAATGTTTATCAATTAATGTCTTGTTGTTCATTATTTGTGAGAGGGACGTTCAAAAACGCTTTTCTTCTTCACAATTTAAAAAGTTTGAAATGAAATCTATATTCCACTTAAGTTTGATTGGTTTTTGATTTGTTTTTAGGATTATGGAATGACCGCAACTGCGTTATATGATTATCAAGCAAGTAAGTTGTCCGACGTTAGCTTTCTGTGTTAGACTAGATATTATGCTAGCTCCAATTACCAGGTAGACCCCCACTTTGTGTGTTAACACGTTCCAATGACGTCATTACATTCTGTCTGCAGGTGCTGAGGACGAACTGACGTTCGATCCCGACGAGAAAATCACCAATATTGAACAGATTGACGAGGGCTGGTGGCGAGGAACGTGCCGCGGTCATACTGGACTTTTCCCTGCTAATTATGTCGAACTTGATTAATTAATAAAACCTCATCTCGTAATACCGTGCTAATATTTTTCAACTAATCACAAACTAGTAATTGTCACGATTTTGTTTTAATGCCCCTTTTTTATTTTTTTTATTGATTTTTTTTTCATTTTTATTTTTCATTTTTTCTATGCCTCACATTTTTTAACTTTCGATTTGTTATTTCGTGAGATATGCCAATATCATTCAGTACATTTCAAAAAGGCATCCCCTCGTTAATGAAAGATAGATCAATATTGAATCATAATGAATCACTAAACTCAGCGGCGGATCTAGGGTCTTATATCTTACTGTACAGTATATTTTACTACCGGAAAGAGTTTTCTGGATTTATATGTATTCTATTGGCAGAATTAACAATTTGAAACCTCATCTTTTTTGGTAGCACGTCTCGTAATTTTGTTTAGTTTTGTTTAGGCTATCCTGGGTAAACATTAATAATAATAATAATAATAATAATAATAGTAACATTATTCACGAATTAATAATGTTCTCTCCCCCATTCTCCACCATCCATTCAGCTTACTATAATGCTGTCTTTTAACATATTGTTGGAGTGTTTTTAACGTACCCAAGTCATCCCCAAGTCAGAAGGGATACAAAATGTCTGACCTACCTGGAACGTATTTTTGTGAATGATAGAATGTTGGGAAATTCGCATGTATTTGCACTTTTGAGCCTCGTTTAGCAAACCTTGAGGAATATTAAAAAAAAGTTATTTATGGGACTTCGGGTCAAAACAGGATACTTAGACCTACTTGTTTTTGGACTCCAATTAGTCTTGTATAAAAGCCTCAAGGAACTTTTGTTGTTAAGCGACAAAATCCCTCAAACCTCTTATTTTATTAGTCTGAATATGCCTGCTGTAAATAATATGGATTTATCATGTTAACTTATCTGATTCTTTTGATGATTTAAATGAATTCGATAACATTAATCCTCGTTGATAAAAAAAGCAGTACATAGAAAATTTGATGGATCATGTTGCAAAAAGTTGGCCATCACACGGTGCATCAAAGTAAACAACACTAGTTTTATGGGAAATCGTAACTAACTAAGTATTGTGCTTTGAATGTATATTTTATAGATATACAGATATAGATGCATTAATATATCAATCAAGGACAATAATTTCACTATCTATATTAAGAACAGCTGAAGTGCTGTCATCAACACTTTTTTATATCAAAGTTTAATATGCAAAAAAAATTAGGTATAATTAAATTTTCAACATGAAAACGTTAGCCAGTATAATCTCAAAGTATAGGGGTCAACATGTTTAAGCTATGCCAGCATGTTGACCAACACATTGCCAAGTTTTCCGCTGCTTTTATATTTTTGGATTGAATATTTTGGAAAGTTTGTGGCCTCCTCCTCCCCTATAGCCACTCCAAAAGAAGGTAATATTTTGTCACAAGAAATGTGATAAATTCTAAAATAAAGTGTCAGAAATGTTTCTGTCTTATTAAAGGATTTATCCACACAAGCAAGAAAATATACCTACCTTTTCCTCACCTGGTTTTGAAATTCATGTTTTTGAATGAAATGTTAAAATTTGTAAATAGTATCGTATACCCTTGAGTAAATCGTTTGTGTTCAAACCTTTAAAGTCCGGTTTACATTAAAACATAAAATCTTGCATAACAGTCGAACAACACACAGACCTTAAATATATATTGGAAAGTACACGGTGTTATTAAATCTTTTCCAAATAGAATGTCAACAGAGTTCGAATAGCGAAAAAACGTTCAATTTTATTGAAAACAAACAAAAAATATATAATATTTTTGAGATTGCAAAAATTCAAAGAAAAAAAATAAATGTTCGAAAAACTTTTTAAAAATTAACAAACAAAAAGTACCTTGAAAAAAGGAAATATTAAAGAAAAGGCAAAAATTAATGACCTGCTGATGTTTTAGATTTAACAATTTTCAAAATGCTCCAATATCTTAAGTGGCCTAATCCTACCTTGGCAGAATCGATCTTAAAAGATTCAAGCAATATTGAACGTGTTAAAAAAGTGAATTTCGTGAATTTCGTAAAAAAAGTAATTCCAATGTTGCACGCCTTTCCTCTTTCCGCCTCTCAATTTCTTGCTTGAAGACCTTATGCAATTTTAAAAGTGACTTCCACTGTTCGATCTGGAGGTTTTGAAACATCTTCTCCAATCTTTTGCCACTCTTTTGAAACAGTCTCACCTTTAAAAAATCAGTTCTTAAATTTTCCTCTTCGAACGTTTTTGACTTATAAACATCGTCATCGAAGTAGCCTTCAACAATCCACTTCAATACGTTTTTCTCCTCCTGGTTGAATTCATTCAAAATCTTTCTACACTCATTGAGGTGAAACATTTCAATTGAATTCGCAGGATTATTGTTAAAAGAATCTCTTTCCCTTTCCAAATCTCTAACTTTTTGCTTAAGGTCTTCAATCTTAGAACGAAAACGATCTATTTCATCGAAAAATTCTACCTGCTGGTCATCCATTTTTTCTTCCCATTTTTCCTTTTCATCCCAGGCGTTTGTAATTTCCTTATAATACTCTGCTTTTAGCAACCAGAATTCCTCTTGTAATTTTGTTTTATCCTCTTTTAACTTTTCATTGGAAATAGATAAATGTTCAAACTGTTTCTTCAGCGTTTCGTTTTCCTCTCGATATTTTGCACATTCATCGATCAAACGTGCAACAAAATCGAACGAAAAACTCAAAGCAGGAGCTGTCGAACTCATGTTGACCAGAAAGTAAGTTAATGATCAGTATATAATTCAAATTTGCAAATATAGAAACAATTTTCTAATTCTCAAGTCAGCAATTGCTAAAGGTGAGAAGAACACTCGATCAAAGTTTTTGATAGAATGCGAAGAACCGTTAGCAGGCATGCGCATTTACAACCCATGTTGCTATAGGCAACAGGTAAATAAACAAAAGAAACCAATGTATTGCAACATCGGGAGGAAGCGAAGGAGATTGGTATGAACTAAAAGCGTACCCCATCTTCAAATAGTAGAGAGATAGCTGAGAGAAAATTTACTGTGTTTTCAACTTCTTGGTGTTTATATATGAATGGGTAAGAATCCATTTCTGCCTTTTCCCTGTAGCGAGTTCTTGCGTTATGTGCTCATTATTTTTTGAGATAATCGATGACTGCTGGAATAATAATCGATTATGTTATCACTACACAAAACACGCCTCCTCTAACTCGTCTCAAATTGCTGATTTTGAAAAAAGAAGGGAATATAATGATAAAATGGAAGTTTCACCTGTAAAAACCTTTACACAGCCGTGTTTACCTTTGTACTTCGTATCATGAAAAAGATGTTTGATCATACTGTCCGAGTGTGCAAATAAAAGGTGTTTGTAATTCAAGTTTCCAACAAGTTCATAAATACTCGCTGAAGACGGTGCGTAATTCATATCTTTCTTGAAATTGATTCGAGAAGCGACAGTTAGCTCAATCAAGCGTGATGCATTTCTTGTTAGTTGCTTGTTACCTGTTTGTCGCTGTCGTAAACGGCGGGAAACTTGATGTTAAGAATTGTGATCACATAACTCCTGGTATTAATGTTTTGGAGGTAGCAACGAACGGTAAAAGTGTAAAACTCAACAAAGATGCAACCCTGACAATTAAGTACGACTCAAGTTTACAGTTTTCGACAAATGAGGAGATAAAACTGAAATTAGTTCTCCAAAAAAGAACCTTTTTTGGATTATATATCAATGTACCCGGATTTTTGTATCCTTTGGTGGCAAAGTATGTCGATCCAAATCTGAAATACATCGGAGACAAGTAAGCAAACAATCGTAGATTATTTCTTGTTCCACAAGTCTCTTGTAAATTATGCAAAAGCGCACTAAGTTTACACTCCTGTACTGATGCTAATGTAAAGCGTACACAACCTGCTGACCAAAAAAAAAAATAAAAAAAATTGACAGACTAAAGAGACTGATAAGATTAGATTTTCTGTAAGGCTAACATAAAGCATTAAAAGGCAGATAAACTATACAAAATATAAAAAATACACATACACCATCTTGGAAGATTTCCAGCGGAATATTCTGCTCAGCGGAATAATGCCCCAAATGGAAAACGCCTTTTTATGCGACTTAGAGTCACTTTTAATTTGAAAAATATGGATGGATCGCGAAGCTTCGCTCTCGTTAGTATTTTTTATTCCCTTCCATTTCATTGTTTTTGTGTTTCAGGACGTTCCAACTTGGATGCCCTGTATTAAAGAAATTCTTCCAGGTTTGTCCCCCACCAACGGGTAAAGGGCTGGAAACTGTTCCATTGAAACCATTATTCGAAGTGGCCAATAAAGCTGCTGGTTTGTTGAGTAGCTTTTTCGGTTCGGTAAGCTTTATGTTGTTATATATTTTCTAAAATTTTTAAAGCTTTTATTCACTTTTTTTTAAGTTATCGCAAATATTTCTCACTGACAGGGATATATAACTCTTTTTAGGGATACCTTAAAATCGCTGCCGAAGCCACACGAGTTTCCGACAATACTGACGTAGTGTGTATTAATGCTAAAGTCGATATCCAGATGTAAACAGAATCGATAATACACTATTTGAGATGATATATAATATATCGTATTATTAAATCGTATCGTTTCGTATTATATCGCGATATATCGAGTCGGCTCCTCGTAATCGACTCTCCCGGCTTTCTAAATAAAAACAGGATCATCCGACCAATGCTATTCAGGACAACCTCGTTCACAGTGCAACAGTCAATCAAATATTTTGGACAAAATTTTCTCTTTCAAAAACCTATTTTTTCGTAATGAAAGAGGTGACACAAAGGTGTTAAGCATAGTTATTGGAAATAGCTTTTAATGTAAACGTTACCACGTTTTTTCATAATAACTTTAAGCGAGCCACACCTTAATAAGATTTTGATGTTTTAACTACACACATCTTACATCTCCACACAGTTGCTGAGTAACACGTTTTTAAAAGAAAGAATTGAGTTGAGCCTGGCTGTTTCTTAATATTTTCATATTTTCAGCCTGAAAAGTTAAAAAAAATGGTAATAGAAATATGTTTCGACATCATTCAGTCATACAATGTCTGTTGACAGTTAATTAACAAAATTATGTATTTTTAGGCTGTAATGTAACATCATTACCTTAATTTAAATTATTTTTTTGCATTTTTGTCAATATTTCAAAGTTTCTTAAGGTTAAGGCAATCTGAGCCTCAACATGGTGGGTCAACGGTTTGCTCGATTGATTAACCTTCGGTCTCTTTTTACATTCAGACGAGCAAGCACTCGGTTCCTTCAGTTATTCATTGTTAACTTTCATCTAAATCTGATGGCGACTTACTTGAGGGCTCCTTTGCTTGATCGAGTTGGCAACAGTCCCTTGTCGAGACTACCTGGTACATGAACCATGGCTTTTATAGAAATTATGCTTCATAAGAACCCTTTTCACCAAAAGCACCTTTTTCCCAGTTCATGTACAAAATTGTGTCAAATGTTTGATATATTCAAGCTCTCTGATAAATAAAGGTCACACAAGAGCCTTACGGCTTGAAGGTCAGCGCTTACTTAGACTTTGTCCATACACGATTTGAAATTGGATAAACCTTCACAATGAGGACATTTTTTGTGGTAACATAAATTTGCAATGCTTTCATAGACTCGTGGCACAACGGTTCTAAACAAGTAGATTTTTGGGCACAATTTTTTTCATAATGCACTTTACAGAGAACAATACAGGGAAGAACGATGGATGTTTTCAGTAATATTAGTATTGCTATTTACTTTTTGAAGTAAATCTAAAATTATCTACATAATGTTTTATCATCATCACCATACTCGCTTAAGCATCCCTTTCAATTGTTTCTTGTCCATGTCAACATCCACAGCTGTGTCTATTGTTTTCATTTTTTTATATGCACATCAGCTGACTTTTTTTATAATTTTTTTTAAAGAATGATAAAACGCACAAAAAACTGCTTGGCATGGGTTTTCCTAATTTAAAATCAACTTGAATATTAGAGGCCTTTCACATGAGATCCGAAGTGAACTCAAACCGGTATGGAATGAAAATCTTAACTTCGATGCATGATCCAATTCTTATTACTGTTTACATGCCTTCGGGCGAAGTGAAACTCACTTCGGGTGTAGTTTCACTTCGGTCAAATTGACCAAAGTGAAATCTCAAACCAGTTTGAAATTTAAACACTGCTCCCTGAAGTGAGAGTCTGTTTATCGATACAGCGGTCCGGTTTTTCTATATGGCACATACCCAGTTGTTTTCATGCACATGTGCAACTCTTGTTTATGTCATTGTGATTTTGGCTAGTTTGTGAAATGTCCGACTCGGAAAGGATTTTCCGACATATGTTCAAACTTTATTAGAAATAATCCACTGATTCAGCAAAAAAGGGTTACCCGAAGTGAAATGTTTCATGTGAACAGTTCCGTATTTCAAAGCGCTTTGAGTTCAATTCGGGTCTCATGTAAACGACCTCTTCCAGACATCTGAAATTGTTCAGCATAAAAACAGTATATATTTGTCCGACAAAAGAACCTAATCAACAGACATATTTGTCTGGCGAGAAATATCAAGTGTGGTGCAAACGTAAATAAAATACCAAAAGCAATCAGTATCATTATGTTTGGGGTTCATAGGTTAAATCATCCCCCACTTTACTGTTCTTTTTGCTTCGTATATATACAGAGAAAACACGGTCAAGATATTAATGTTTGGACCGGGTTTACAGTTCTACCGATCTTGTCCGACATGGAAAAAATAATCTTCAGGCCTGCACAATATCATCCCACAAAGTTAAATCCACACAAAAATTAATTCACATATACTTTAAGTATAAAGTATGCAAATTCCTAAGATTAAGAGTTTTGATGCATGAATCAATTATATATAGTATAATAGTAGTACTGCTATTATACGCATGCATACCTGAGTTTAATCCATAACATAAAGGCCAGCGGCGGATCAAGCTAGAGGGTAGTCGAAATTTGTGGAGGAGAATGTTAGCCATTAAAGTATAAAGAAAAGCATGCAAATAAGTCCATTGGTGATACAGACTGAAAACAGAAATTATGTTAATCTGTTCCTCTACAAATTGCGACTACCCTCTAGATCTGCTGCTGAAGGCAGTATATATCAGACGCCTGTCTGCATGACCGGCAGTTTCTTTTGTTTTCTTAGCCTTAAATGACTGGCAGTTAACTTGCTCTTTTTTATTTTTATTGTAAAGAATAATAAAAATGATTGCATATCTATATATACATTGTGTACACTGGAATGCTTTGTGGCTGTACTGTCAGCTATAAAAATCTGCCAGACATGCAGAAGCCTAAAAACAGCGGAAACTACAGCCACAAAATTGTTGAGCTATTTGGAATAAAAAAATAAAGTTTTAAAAATTGGAGCTGGTGGTGAAGAAGCTGTGCTACATTTTCACTCTCAAACATCTATCCCCATCATCATTGCAAAGTATACACACAAAACTTAGTTCTGTAATGTATTAAATACTGTATTAATACACTAAGAATACTTTTTTTGAAGTAAAGTTTCTGTCTTCTTCACCCACGTTCGAGAATCGTTATCAGCAAACCCGGAACTTTACGCCATTTTTATAACCCGTTTTCTTAGCAAACTAATTAGAGATCGAATTAATGAGTAGGCGTTGAAGAAACGGGCAATAACGGATTCCGATGCCCGGGAGAGTGTTGTGAAAGGGCGGAATTAACTGCGACATTACACACTGACTGACTGACTGACAGACACGGGGAAATGAAAGATCAGCTGCCTTGCGGCGCTGACAAATAATAACTTCGCTCTGTCCCTAATGGGGTTCCGTAACTTAAAGATATATTTTCTTTTTTTAAAAAAAACCGTAAATTTGTAACAGGCTGGCATTATAGAATATAACCAGCTGTATAACAATATGCCTCTTCAGATAAAAATACGTTTTTAATATTAAGGAGATGAAAAATATAATGATGGAGAATCGTCAAACTTACGACGCGCGCAAATGACAAAAAACTTTGAATCCAAAAACTCCCCCGCCTAAGCATGGAGTTAATAAAACAGTAATAAATGGCCGTTCACAGCGGCAATGAACTTGCATATATAGTATAAAAGGATGCTGTGATCTCCCGCTAAGTCGTGCACCAGGTTAAGTCGGACTTTTTCAATTCCCCTTGGATTTTCTTAAACGATTTCTTATAAAAACTTCGCTTAAGTCATACCCCGGATAAATCGGACCATTTGCTAAGTCGTTCTTGTTTTTGTGTTCCTTCAGTCAAAACTCCGCTTAACTCGGACTTTTGTTTCGACGCATTGAAATTCGAACTTGTAAACATTCGAAACTTGAGTTTGCTGGAGAGCGAGGAGACATAGAATTTTGAATTACTATATCAAGATGTAATAATTGATTACTACAAGAAACATTTCACTTTTGCACGCTATTTCCTCTTTTAGCGCCCCTCCCTCCTCTGCTATCTTCTAATACCCCCCACCTAAATTCAAAAAAAGTTCTTTATAACTGCCAACATTTTCTTTGCTCGCAAAACTTTGTGTTCACGAAAAATTCTGATCCTAAAGTAGTTTGAACTTAATCGGTTTGTAAAAGGTTATGACTTTCTTGTATATATTGTTTAGCTTTCTTCTGAAAAATGTATTGTTATTAAAACGTTATGTTTTTCCCAGATGAAATTTTCTGTTTTTCTTTGTAACAGGATTACCTTAATTCGGAAAACATGTTATCACGAAGTCAAACATTGAGTTCTATATTTGAGAAATAGTTTGTGAACCACTTCAGTTCGCGACCTTTGATGCTATATCGAGATTGTTTTGATAGTAACTTTGAACCACTTTACATTTTAAAAGCTTTGGTGAGATCAAGAAATACTTTACTAGTTTCTTTCTTTTCGTTAAGGTCTTTCGTTCAGTGAGTCTGATCATAATAGTACTGTTTGATTGACTTCAGATAAAGATTACAATCTGAAAATGACTGTCAAAATTGGTATCAATGGATTTGGTCGAATTGGACGCCTTGTATGTCGTGCTGCATTGGAACATCCAGAAATTTCCATTGTTGCTATAAATGATCCATTTATTGATGCCGACTATATGGTTTATATGTTCAAGTATGACTCTACTCATGGTAGGTTCAAAGGAGAAGTTAAAAGCAAAGCTGGTAAACTCGTTATCAATGGATCTGAAATTCAAGTGTGATTTACATATATTCTTTTATCGTGACCTTTTGCTGTACATTAGCACCCCCACCCACCACAAAAAAACCATCCACATGGTGTATTGCCTCACCCTCCAGGCCATTTTGATAATAAACTTTTATAGAACCCAGCATATGTTAAGGATTTAAATGATGCAGTCATCAAAACTTTTATTTTAGGTGACAACCATCAGAAATCCATCAGAAGTTCCATGGTCTAATGCTGGAGCTGATTATATTGTTGAATCTTCAGGTGTTTTCACTACGCTTGACAAAGCTAGTGCCCATATAACAGGAGGCGCAAAGAAGGTTATTATTTCTGCACCGTCTGCAGATGCTCCAATGTTTGTTATGGGTGTTAATGAAGGATCCTACGATCCAAAGACAATGGACATTGTAAGATATTATTCTATTCCAATTTAATATTAAACGGTTTTGTTTTTTTATTCATCAAAACAAGAACAAGTTGTCAACTCAGGTTGATGATGTTACGTTGTGGATTATACTTCAATGTCATTTTTCACTTTGCCCTCTCACAGCAATGCATCATGTACCACCAATGGCTTAGCCCCACTTGCAAAGATCATCCATGATAATTTTGGTATTGAAGAGGGGTTAATGACAACAGTACATGCCATCACTGCTACCCAAAAAACCGTTGATGGTCCTTCTAGTAAGGTGCGCGTGCGGAATCCGTGTTTTTTTCTTCTTCTGGTAATGAAAACTTTCTGTGTTTGATTAATGAACACTGCATGCGTAATTTAGAAATGGCGAGGTGCACGTCAAAATATAATTCCAGCATCCACTGGTGCTGCAAAGGCAGTTGGTAAGGTTATACCTGATTTGAATGGTAAACTGACAGGTATAGAATTCCGTGTACCTGTGGCTGATGTTTCTGTGATTGATTTGACGTGTAGATTAAAAAACCCAGCAAGCTACGATGAAATCAAAGGTAGAAACAATTACAATCAAGCTCATTTTTATTGTTCCCATTAAAACAACCCATTTGATAGCACCAAATCAAAATGAACATCCTCATAGAATAACTTATCAACATTGAAAATAAGTTCGATTTGAGAACTAAATTTAATTTATAGCTGTCATTAAGAAAGCTTCGGAATGTCCAAATCTTGGTCGATACATGGGTTATACTGAGGAAGAAGTCGTTTCTCAAGATTTTCTGGGAGATACTAGAACGTCAATTTTTGATGCAAAAGCTGATATTGCTTTGTCATCCACATTTGTGAAGTTAGTTTCATGGTAAGTTCCCTCATTTTACCTTTTATGTGTAGTTTGGGTCGATATATGTAGCCCCTACAGTTATTTGTGTAAAAAGAAATTATTTTGAATTTTATTTGAAAAGATTTTATTTCTCCCTTTTTTTTCTCTTGTAAGAAATTGTTTAAGTCACCTCGATGACCAACGGTGGGGAAATGATCTTCTGAAACTGAATTTTCTCTTCCGAATCTCATCCAATTAGTGATAAACTGATGAATAATTCTCATCTTTGTACATGTAAATTTATGAATTCATGCTATTCATTCATGCTATCCATTCATGCTATCCATTCATGCCAAATCCATTCAGTGTATGGATTTTTATTTCGTCCTGGGTAATATCTAACAAGTGTTTCTCAGACAATTTTCTGTGATTTTTAGGTATGATAACGAGAATGGCTACAGCCATCGAGTTTGCGATCTGATCAAATATATGGCATCGAAAGAATGAAGAATATTATCGAAAATGTAACACCTCCGCCACTCCCAGTGGGCAAAATCCTCATAAGTCTATGAGGAGTGTATTCTATAGATAGGGCACAGCTGTTTCAAGAAAAAAACACTCCTCCACAGAGATTTTTTGAAGCGGGTGTTAGACGATCAAACTTTGTATGGTCATCTGTACGGCGACCCCCGCAATGAAGATTTCATGTTGGCTATCATATAAACTCACTTTCAGATAAAACTGAAATAGTTTTCAGAGAAATACGAGTAACAAAGATTTAAGTAATATTAAATATGTGTGTACAGCGGTTTTATTGTCATATAATGTCATTTTTTATGTGATATAATATATATAATTGTAATGTTTAAAGTACAATTTTTAAGGATATACAATGCGTGTTGAATTTTATAATATATATGGTGCAGTTTTTAATTAACATGATATAGTGTGTGTAGTTTGTGTGTAGTTTTATGGATTAACATAACTTATAAATTTATACATATGATAACAAATTTACGCATGCGCATCATCGTGGCAGCATGGCTGACCACAAGAACATACTTTAAGATCAGAAACTTTCTCGGTCAGAAACTTTCGCGAATTTCGCGAAATTTGTCCCAAATCTCGAAATATACCCAGGGTTTTTTGCCTTTTTGATATACGGACGGCGGCTGTGCATTGGGAGCTATATCTAATCACGGCTATTACAAGGGAATGATGATATTTTAACTGAAGTGACGAGCCTCTGTAACACTCTGCCAGAACTGTCTCTAGACAGTTGAAATTCAATTTATGTGCTATTTCTTGCAAAGATTCTTCGTCTAAGGACAACCTATTTGGATTCCCGGTAGCCATCTTGAACTTTCAATTTCCAGTTTCTCGATTAACCAAGAGGCTTCAAACCGGCTTGAGATTCAGTACGGGTCAAAATTTCATACATGTCGAAGGTGTTTAGCTTAAGTTCTGTTATATGGTGACACCGTACTGAAATTTCAAACCGGTTTGAGTTCAAACAAACCGGTCTTTCGCATAGGTTTGAAATTTTAGTACGGTACAAAGGGGTTAGTACGCATGCGTAATATAGCTAGCTGAAATTTCTGACAGTTCAGTGTGATTCATGTAAATGAAAAATATTTCAACACAGACTAAAATTTCAAACCAGTTTGAACTCAGCAGTACGGCTCTCATGTGAACAACCTCTAAAAGTCGCCTTGATTAACCAGATTCCGCCTTTACGTCATAAATAAAATTTATTATACACATTACGAGAATGCAAACATTATATCACCCAAATCATAAAACAGAAAGGCGTTATCGACTTACCGGCCCCGGGCGTCTGACTGGACTCTCTGACTCCTGGACCCTCGAAATACCGTACTTTCGAAAAAACAGACCCTTGAAATACTGGTCCCTCAAAAAGTCGGACATCCAATATGAAGTTAATTCGCTGCCAATGTCCCGTTTTACAAGTCGTCGAATGGTTTCAGAGGTATACTACTCGTGCGATTATCGTCAAGTCGTCCAGTAGTTTCTCAAATGATTTAGCAAGTCTTTGAGTGGATTTAACAGTCGACGAATAGCGCTTCAGAAGTATACCGTGTGCGAATTATGTCAAAAGATCTTTTATGAGTGGAATGGTTCGTCAAATCATCCAATGGTTTTTCAAGTCGTCGAATGGTTTCTCAAGTCGTCGAATGGTCTGTACTTCATGTGTATTTTATATGAATACAAGTTTTCAAGAGAATTTCACATGAATGTTTCGGTTTTTTGACACCGCCGCTTGTGCTGCACATCAGTTAGCTGAGAAACCCGTTACCCATTCCCTTTAGATAAGCATCAGTAGAACTTTTCATACCTTGTACTAAATATCTGTTATAATTTTTTTACGTCTTAGGTCAGTATAATTTTTGTTATAACAAATGGTTTCTCACATGATTTGAAATATGGAACAACTCTGTTTCCTGCTCTGGGCAAAAATCATAACCGTGAAATAAATAAATCGTAAAAATTGTTTTTCTCTCGCATCATCATTAAAGGGGCTACGACATGAATCATGTGATTCATGCGCTTTTGTTTACTTTTTCCCCGGCGGCCGTAGTGTTATCACATTTGAAAATACTAATCGAATATGCGGACCAGCTGGAAGAACCAAACTGAACGTGCTTGCGAGCTAGCGAAAAGAACAAGTAAGTTGGGAAAGGTTATTTTATTAAAGAAAGCAATATAAAGCGAAACAAATAATACTAGCTATGATCATCCAAGTTATAGCTGGCCAAATGTCGTGTCTGCTAATTCTTGATCTGGTCTAAAAATTGTACCCTTATTCAATGATCGTGAAGAAGAAGAAGGAGTGGCTTGTTTTGATGCTTGTGCTGCAGATGAATTTCGAAGTTTTCATAGCTCCAAGGCCTAATTTAATTTTGTTTTTAGCAAGCAAGACGAAATGAAAGTCCAGAAGTTATACAAAAAATAAAGGATGGTGTTTTAGAGGACAAGAAAACGAATAATAAAGATTTTTCAAGACCTTTGAAAATTTTTGAAATTTTTGTACAACATGTACAGCATGTGGCGTGTGGCTTGTTGATTTCTATGTTGAGTAAAAATTTGTATTATTATTTCAATAAAGTTTTTTGTTTTCTAATTTGTTATGAAAAATAGGAATTCTGTTGTTTATATAGCTATTTTTATTCTCTTATCTCTGTGTTCATTTCTTCTCACCTCAAATCGAATTTTGGTGCCGCACCATAATTCCTAATATTACGTGATACATGTCGTAGCCCCTTTAAACAAACATAATAATCATATTCACTATTCGTATAAATAAGCAAATGTAAAACAGTCTAGTAAGCTTTTTTCGCTTGCATTGAAGTTGATCAATTTTCCCGCGTCGTGAAATAGAAATTTTACTAATACAAGGAGATTCTAACCTCGTGATGTAAAGACGACACTGAATAACAGTGATACTAATAGTAAACAGTAACAAATTGTAATCGTGCACGTATACTTCTGAAGTCATTCGAACACTTGTAAAATCACTAGACGACTTATGACATCACTCGACGACTTGACGACAATCGCACGTGTATACTTCTGAAACCAATCGACGACTTGTAAACGGGGAATATTGGCAACGAATTAAACTTCATAATCTGAAAATCCGAAAAAAACACGGACGATTGTAAAGGATTCCTTGCTTACGCAGAAATCCAAAAAAACCCCGAAAAAATGAACATGGACTGTTAATGTCTGTCATACACTTTTCACAGAAAGCCAAAAATTTAATTCTGAAAACCTCTCTCTCTCTCTCTCGTGTGTCGTTCACACGGTTTCTTAGCTCTTTTTGCGTTCCGCATTAGCAGCAGTTTTCCATAACAAAAACGGAAAATATTTTGATAAAATAATATAGGTGACTCGGAAGAGAAAACTCATCTGCATCAGGAAAACTTTCGGTTTCCAATCTCTTATTATTTATGTTTATTAAACTATTGAAGAATTATTGATATTTAGTATAAATTCAAATTAATAAAAGCTAATTCTTTCTAACTCGTAGTTTCTTGCGAAACTGGGGGACACTATCCAACCCGTGTACAGAGAGAAAAGAATTTTATTTTATCGAAACTCCTCAAAGGGGGTCATAATTATTTGTTTAGTTATCGTTTTCAGCTTCAGAGGTATGTTGTTGTGATAACACCCATTGTTGTATATGTGCGTGCGATTACTGCTTTTACATTGATGGAGAGGTTCTTAAATTGTATTTCATAATTTCAGAGATTATGTAGTGGTGTAAGTTGACAACAAACAATGATTCTGTGAATTTCCTTTTTTATCTTAGATGATGTGTTGCATTTCCTTTTTGTTCTAGCAAGGTTGTCTCCTTTCCAGGAGGTGAACAAATAACATTGCATGCACTGTGTGTTGTTGTCCTCATATTGCACACAACAGCTGCCCATTTTCTCTCCTAATCAGCCATAGATTTGCCATTAAAGGGATTCCTGTGTGTCCAAAATGATATTTTGAAGGATGATAGAACTCACAAAAATTTTAACAACCTTTTTTTTTTTACAGTTTTTTGAAATTTTTCATTGGGCAGAGATATTTCTATTTAAAAGTCCCAAATTATGTAATGCACAATAATGATGTAATAAGATAGTATTTTGTTGATCTGCATAACTCTTGAACGAGTAAAAATTGTAACTTCATTTCTTCTATCATTCTACTCAGAGTAGAATTCCTTAATGTACTATAATAAATTACAAACATTTAGTATATATATATATTCCTTATATCCAAAGTATAGTGATGAGAAATAAGAAATATCTTATTACATATAGAATTATATATGGACTGCATAAAATTTAATGTAAGATTTTCAAAACGAAATATCTCAAAAATTATAGAGAATTATAAAATATACTAAAAAGAGACTTGATAAACAACTTTTTTAGTTCTATCATGTCATTCAAAATTGTATTTTGGACACATGAACCCATTCTATTCTGGAATATATAATATATAATTCATTAATATTATATAATTTGTGTAGATTTATGAATAAATTTTAACAACAGCTAAATGATGATTTGTTTCTGGTATTTGTGAATGTCAAATTGATTGAAACATGGGGAATGGTATGAACAAGGTATATAACTGTCTGAGGTGTTTAAGGTGCCACTCACATATCGATTTCTCCTTTTTTTAGCGTTGTTTGGCATCATAGGGCGGGTGGGTAAAAGTATGTGATGCTAAAAATTTTGATAGCAAGTACCGATTTTTCAAAAGCCCCCTCCTTCTTTAAAGAATTTAACTAATCATTATTGCTTTCTCCTGGTCAGTTCCAGGTTCAAGAAATATTAGCGTCATATACCTGTGCCAATAATAAAAACATGGCAGATGTTTGGGATTTAAAATATCTCGTGACAGTGCGTTCTTGATATGTATAATAACGATGAGGACTCTCCTTTACACCTTTTTTTAGTATTAAATGTAATAACTAAAGTTATCTTGTGTTTCTATGTCTTTTCGACCATGGAACTATCAATATTGCATCGATTTTCTTTGATTTTTATGCTAACAGGTGTTGGGTGAATGGGTGCTATCAAATGACTCTAAAAACATAACAAAAAAACAGTGTGAGTGGCCCCTTAATTCTAATTAAATTTCTCTTCATGTATCATTTACGAATACCTAATTTTTCATCCGGAGCATGTTTTTTTTATAAAGGTCCTTATAGACTGTAAATTATTAGATAAATGGTGCTCAAAGTAGAAACTTTATCAAAATAGAAATTGATAAAAAAAATTTTATTGGCATTAATTGATTAATTTTTTGAATAATTTCAGTAAGTTACACTATTAACTAATCTGCAAACTGATCGAGCATAGTTTATCTAATTGTTTACGCCTAATTGTTTACCATATGACAGGAGCACTAGAATAAAAAATTTTACTTGCCACCTTTTCCATCAGCTGCTATAGCTTTAGCTATTATAAGGCAATCAATTTTCTGCAGGAAAGAATTTTTATGCTTTCTGAACATTTGAGCACGTTTTAAGGATGATCTCAACTTTCTAGACTATAGAAGTCAGTCATCTATCCTTATATTATTTGTTGCTACAAAAAGTAAGTGTTATTATAAAGCTATGCTGGGAATTCTTGAATTAACTTGAATTTTTTATTTATTTATAGATAATGCCTGGTCTATACATAGGAAACTTCAGAGGTATGCATAATAGATTTTTCTTCATCTTCAGTATTGAAAGAGATTTCTTTGATGAAAACGATTATTATTAATTACTAGCTAATTAAAGTCAATAATATTTGCCTGTTATAAAAATGAAGTCATTTAACAATCTTTTGTCTTTAAAACAATTTGCGTGAACACATGATTCAACTGAACATGAAAATGCATGTTAAATAAGCATTAGATTGGTTATAACTTCTCAAAAGAAACCATCTCTTTGTGAAAGCTAATTTTCTTATGTGGAGAGGTAAAGTTTATTTTGGGCTGTACTGTACTTGGTTAGTTGATTTTTCTGCTAAAATATTGTCAGTGTGATTAGTTCAATTAACTTTTAGATGCAAAAGACATGGCTCAGATTACTGAACATGGAATAACTCATATTGTAGCTATTCATGACAATGCAAAGCCCTCGTTGGAGGTATAGTTAGCTAATTGACTGCTTTTAAAAGTTCTTCATGAATGTAGAATAAGCCAACAATCAGCTAAGCATAAAACTTTCACTTTAAATTTTCTTGTAGAGACTGAAATACAAGTGTGTTGATATATCGGACACACCAGGACAAAATATGTAAGTGACTTCATAATATGTGCATAAATATAATAAGATATCCATAATAGGTGGTAAGGCCTAACTAAGGTCAATATTTTAGGGGAAGGGGAGGGGGTGCAGCACAATATGGAAAAAAACGTACTAATGTTACTTCAGGACTTCTTTGAAAACAGTGTAAATATATTTATGTATTATTATGCGACTTTTTTCTTTTTCACAACCTTTTACAATGTTGAACTGTTAACATCCATGACGTCAAACAGTGGATGTCAAGTGAAAATTTCGATTTATTTGGTATTGTATGCTCAAGTTAAGGCTATGTACGTTGAATGGTGCTATCAAAATGAAGATCTCTGCTTCCTACACTTCATACCATAATTTCTTTTCCCACTTTGAGTTTTTTCTTTTTAGTTCCGAACATTTTACTGATTGTATAGATTTCATTCATGACGCAAGGTGAGAAATCATGCTTAATGTGAATGTTATTCAAGCCTCGCGCACAATGTGAGACAACTGGCAACATTTATTTACATTAGACCATTAATTTATGAAAACAAAGAAAAATCTATCGAATTTTCTGTTTTCACTAGTTGATTTGTAGTAAAAAATAAAAAATGTAAACCGTGCTTTAGCATTTCTAGATCCACACTCGGTTCTTAATCAGACCTCTTATTCACTTCTAGAAAAAAAGGCGGAAACGTGTTAGTGCACTGGTACGTTAATAATCCGTTTCTGATCTCCTGACTGGCAAGTTTTTGGATGTCTAAAAAGCTTTTTTTTCTTTGTTTTATGTTAGTATTGCTGGCGTTTCTCGTTCGAGCACCATATGTGCAGCATACATTGTGGTTGTGACAAAAGTAACATGGTCCGATGCTATCTTGGCTGTGCGTGCAGCCAGAAGTGTGGTGAATCCTAATTACGGATTTCAAAAGCAGCTCCAGTTATTCGAGCGATTGGACGCTCAAAAGGTTCTTGCTTGTTACCACTTCCTTTTCTACACTTTACCTGCATTTCTGTTTGTATATACATGATCAGATTTATCGAATCAAATTTGTCGAACTCGACAAGTTTGATCGTGTATCAGTAGATTTTTAATTCATTTTTTTTTTGTATTCTACTTGTTCATTTCAAAGCTTTTTCAATTTGTCGAAAGTGACGTCAACCAATCAGCTTCTTTAATATTGTAGCGAATTGAGTTTGTTATCTTGACGTTTCGAGGAGAAAAAAATGAGCGAATTATGAACAATTCGATTTCGACAAATTGAAACTGTATATCACAAAACTTTGAAATTCCACGTGTATCAACCCTTTATCTTAATTATTTCTTAGGTTCGAAAACAGTTGATAACCAGGTATGGTGAATTGAATCAAGATGACGTGACGCACATAAATAGCGCTTTAAAGACAGTAGATCCATCTACCAATCACGACCCTCACTTAGCTTTGGGTACCACACCGACGTTTGGAAGCTATGAGAGGAAAAAAGGTACAAAGGAATAACTTCGAGTTAATTAATTTTACGAAAACTGTAGTCTTGAAAAGCTGGGTCGTCATGGTCACTCGTCAACAGGCGATGAAAGAGTCAGCCTTGTTGGAGACTAATTGGCGTTTTAGGACTCCAAACAGCTTAAGTATCAACTTTCAGGGTTTTTTTAAATCCTAGGATAAAAGAGAACTTTTTCCGATGCTTCACTTCCCCGACATTTTCTAAACACTAGGTCCGTTTTTGCGTGCGTGTGCGTGTGTTCATCTCCAAAAAGTACTGGATCTAGTAGTAGTGTTTCTCAACGTGAAATGGTGGAAAATGAGTTGTCTAATGCAAGTTGAATGCCATTAGGTGTAAGTTGAGTTAGTTATTAATGGAACAGTATAGCTAATGTAAAGATTATCATCTTCTTCAACCAGCCCATATTTTTTGTGAATGAGTGCTCGATCCAGTTGTATGTATGTATGTATGTATGTATGTATGTATGTATGTATGTATGTATGTATGTATGTATGTATGTATGTATGTATGTATGTATGTATGTATGTATGTATGTATGTATGTATGTATGTATGTATGTATGTATGTATGTATGTATGTATGTATGTATGTATGTATGTATGTATGTATGTATGTATGTATGTATGTATGTATGTATGTATGTATGTATGTATGTATGTATGTATGTATGTATGTATGTATGTATGTATGTATGTATGTATGTATGTATGTATGTATGTATGTATGTATGTATGTATGTATGTATGTATGTATGTATGTATGTATGTATGTATGTATGTATGTATGTATGTATGTATGTATGTATGTATGTATGTATGTATGTATGTATGTATGTATGTATGTATGTATGTATGTATGTATGTATGTATGTATGTATGTATGTATGTATGTATGTATGTATGTATGTATGTATGTATGTATGTATGTATGTATGTATGTATGTATGTATGTATGTATGTATGTATGTATGTATGTATGTATGAAAGGATCCTTTCTATGTCTCTTTGCTTCCGTTTATTATCAGTATTTTTTTACGTTTTCGAGGATTGTTATAAAACGTCACTCTTCTATCGATGATTAAGACATATTAAATTTTTCAATTTGGAAGAATGTGGTCACCTGTAGTTTTCAATTATTCAGGTAGCTTTTACCATAAAGGCCGTTTAAACACCGTATTGCCATATCAACATGTTCCGCCTCGTTTTGATGCAATTCATTGTTTTATTGATTTTAGTAATAGTGTCTTGATTGTAAAAGGAATTTTGATATTGAAAACGAGGCTAGGCCAGAATACGGTGTTTACAAACCGTTTCCGAATTCCATCATTTTAGTCCACTATGGCGCCTCATACCAATCTCCCGCATACACTGTACTCGTCCCGCTTTCAAACTTAATGATAATGACATCGTGTACAAAAAACCTTTCCCATTCCTCAGGGAACGTTTATCACTAAGTTCGTCTACCATGGCTAACTACGTACAGAATCGAGGCGAATACTGGAATACTGTATGTGAAGTAATTTTCGAAATGATCTTCGCACCTACCCCGGGTTTTTATGATATAATTTAACTTAAGGTCCGAATTAATGAATACTACCATGTAGCATACCGTAGGCGTATTCAGGGTCAGTCAAAAAAAGTGGAGGATTCCAACGTTATGATATTTCTTTTCAGTCTTAAGTGTCGATTAGGTTAGTTGCACGTTTTCCTTTTCTACTTTAAATGACTAAAATCTCCGCCACAAATTTTGACTAAGCTCTAGCTACGCCTCTGCACTACATGTTACAATGTGACATACGACAAAATTGCGTTCGTTTGGTCACCACCACATTTCGTGCTACTTGCTACAAAGTGTAAGGGCGTTTTCTTCTCTATGATTTTGAGCCTCAGGGTGGTGCTTATCTTTTTAGTCAAATTGAGCATATGGTGATGCTTTCAAAAAGAGTACCAAAAGCGTGTAATGCCAGATTTGGAGTTTTTTCTAACACGTTTAAACCTTTTTTTTTTTTGTCTGATCCAGTATTAGAAAAAGAAAAAGTGACATATTTAATGTTAATTTTTGTTATTATATATATATAAAATAAAATAATTAAGAAAAGAAATAACCATGGATATAGAAGAATAGAAGAAGAAATTTCAACTGACGAATTGACACTTTCGATTTTAATCTTGGGTTTACGAAAACAACATTTACAGCTACCTTCCCTCCATGGCTTCGATGAATTTCTCTTCTCCGTTTTTTTGCTCCAATATCTCTCCCTCTTGTCGTTCCTTCAACTCGTCAATCAAGCTCTCTCCATGTCGTTTAATCTCCTCAAACGTGTTTTAACGAATTCTAATCAATTTTTTGATAATCTTACCCTATCAGCAGACGCCAACAGAACCTCTTCTTCGAAATTTTCCTTGATGTAAAACGTGTCTGCTTTAAATTCTCCTCATCTTCTTGTTATTCACTCACAACAAGCTTTAGGTTTTCTATCTCCAATTCGTTGATTTGAACGCCTGCCATGATTTTTTCTTGCTTGATCATTCCTTTCATCGCTTTTCGCTCCGTCTCCACTTTCATCAATTTAACCTCCAATGCTTGGCTATGTTGTTCTTATGCTTTTGTTAGTGCATTCGTAAACCCAAGCATTTCATCTTGAGAAGTTTTCTCTGCACGCTCTTTAGCCAAAGATATTTTTGCAGATTTTAATGCATGGTCAACAGGAACTTTCGCTGTTTCGTTATCTGAACTCTTAACCAGTTCTTGACGATGGATTTCAACTTTTTCCAATGCTCCGTTAAACTCTTCGATTTTAGTAGACTGCTCAATTATTTCTTGGCTTTTTACTGCTATCAATCGATCCTTTTCAAGGCATTCTTCATTCAGGTAAGCCATTCGTCTTGTAACTTGATTTCATCGATTTTTCTGTTCTCCTGCATAAATTCCAACTCTTCAAAATAACTCTTCAACTGTCATCAGTAAGTTTGAATGTTGTGTTGAAGAAGACTGATTTTGTCTTGATTTCCAACCTTGATGGAAAGTAATGGGAAGCAACAGCCACATCCCACATTTCTGTTTTTTAACACTGTATTATAGCCCATGTTTTTATGCAATTCATTCTTTTAATGACACAGATTCCTCATTTTGCGCTTCATTTTACGCAAACACTTTAGCCGAGGCTCGATATTCCTCAAGTCGCTCTCTTTTACAAGCTGATTGGTACTTGGGAAGACCAAATATGCGTGTTTGTCTACTTAGATAGGCTAATATCTTTAAACCAATCGAACACGTTTCTCATGGGCAAGCAAAAATATACAGTAAACTCTCGATATTCCGTACCCAGGTATTACGAAAAAAATATTGAAATTTAACGAACTCTTGATATAACGAACCGCTTTCTACCACCCTTCAGTGTTTGCTTTATTGTGATTCTAGTACGTCCCTATTCGCTCTTTTTAGGTCCAGTTTTTGGTTTTGTTCTCGGTTTATTTGTGTTTTCTTCTTGTTGGGTAAAAGTCTTTTCTGTTGTTTGGTTTTTCGAATGATTTGAGCATTTGTTTTGCTCATAAAGTGTTTCTTATAAAAATAAGCTTGTAGTCTGAACGCTTCTTGAGGTTTGGACTTTGCATATATCGAACCGATTCAATCGATGTTTTCAGATACAAATAAAGAACTCTTGAATTAAAATACGCATTTGAATACACTATAAACTTACGTGAAGAGAAATTGTCAGTTGAGGCATAGGGAAGGAAAACACGGACGGTTGTAATGCAATTCTTGCATCGCAGAAACCCAAGAGACCTTGTGAACGACGCAAATGTCGGTAATATTCATCTAGAAAACGTGATGGTGGATGTTGTGACGCAATTAGATTCAACGAGGCAGATAATTATCAAGTTATTTCTCGAAATATTTTCTCGATGACTCGAAAATTTTATTCAAGTTTAAAACCTGGAGTTTACATTTTTGTTATTGCGTTTTTATGACTCGAGAAAAAATAACTCGAGAATCATCTCCCTTAGATTCAATAGGCACGGACTTAAATATATAAGTAAATGTTTCTATATTTTGTAATCTTTATTTCTGAAAGCTACATGCTTTTTTCAAGAAAGAACTTGCTTCCACTTGTTCAAGACATCCGTTGCATCGATACCGTCTCCGCTTCTATTATGAAAACGAAAGCATGGTTAAATTTTCCTTAGATACGAATCTTTTTAAAAGACATATGCATTTTATTTGCCATTTTGACAAGAACTTTCACATAAACTATATTCCATGTACGAAAACACCAATATCGGTTTTCCGGAATTTATGTGGAATTGTATATTTTGCTAAAACTGCAATTCGTTTTGGGATAAACACAGAAACAAGGCCTTTTAAGACAGCCATGTCAAAATTCGACACATAAACAGAATTCTTGAAGGTGTAGTGTGAGCAACAAGCTGGGTAGGATCGGTAAAAAAAATATGTATGTTGAACTCGTTTACGAAAAATCTCCAAAAAGATGAAAGGGGACTTAGCAGAAGGATAATCGAGACATACCCAGTCATGACGTCTTGTTTGCCTAAGAAGAAAAAAGAAAAAATCTTATTTAAAAATTTAAGGTGACGAGTCGTTTTTTTCTTCCACCGGTTATTCACAACCTCAGATGTCCCAAGAAAATTGTAACCCATATACTAAATGTTGAATCTGTCATCTCTTCAGGAAGAGCTCGGTGAACGTTTATAAGCACAGTACATAAAATTGAATTGAATTGTTCTAAGCAGAAATCTAAGAATTAAAAAAAATTGCAAACAATACGATACAGAGGAAATTTCTTCTTCTGTGACCTTATTTATTCACAAATCATTCCCTGTAAACCTGTCCTCGATGATTTCCTGGGTTCGAGGTTGCGGAAAACTTTCTCATGACAAAAACAACAACAACGATAAACAAAGATATTTATGTCAGATACTTATTATTGATGTTTGTTTGTCTTTGCATTTCTCTCTAGTGTCTTAAGCAATTTTTTCACGAAAATCATCACATCAAGAATGAAAAAAATTAGCGTTTTTTCGCTCATAGCTTTTACAAACACCATATACATTCCATCTCAACATCATCGACAGAGGTCCAGTGAAATTAGTTACTCGAAATGAACCACGAGAAAGCAGACATCTACAATAAACAAACATGGCGGCTGTGGATGAAGTAGAAGCCCTGATGCTGCATTTTTAAAATGGATTAGTCGAAGTTGAGAATGTATTCCATGTTGAGAGCGAATATAAAAAATGCTATTTAAAAAGCGTTATATACGCGTTACAAGACTATGTGCTTTCGTAGTTTAAGGTAAGTAATTAAGGCTTTAGGTGTAGATAAAAGAATTCAAGACTTAAAGTTCCTTAGTTTTTCAAAAAAAAAAATTCTTAAGTTTTCCTGACTTCTCGTCTCTTTATCCGATTTTGCGTTACTATGAGATTTTGTGTTACCATGAGATTTTGCGTTACTATGAAATTTTGCGTTACCATGAAATTTTGCGTTACCATGAGATTTTGTGTTACCATGAGATTTTGCGTTACCATGAGATTTTGTGTTACCATGAGATTTTGCGTTACCATGAGATTTTGCGTTACCATGAAATTTTGCGTTACCATGAGATTTTGCGTTACCATGAGATTTTGCGTTACCATGAGATTTTGCGTTACCATGAGATTTTGCGTTACCATGAAATTTTGCGTTACCATGAGATTTTGCGTTACCATGAGATTTTGCGTTACCATGAGATTTTGCGTTACTATGAGATTTTGCGTTACTATGAGATTTTGCGTTACTATGAGATTTTGCGTTACTATGAGATTTTGCGTTACTATGAGATTTTGCGTTACTATGAGATTTTGCGTTACTATGAGATTTTGCGTTACTATGAGATTTTGTGTTACTATGAGAGGACTAAAGAAATCAGAAGAAGATAAAACTTACAATAGGATCCGAAGTCCAGCAAAAGATCTCCAGCCACATAATAGCAACTGTAATCGGTTGAACATTGAACAAACATTTCAGGTTCTTCAGAATATGCAGGATGACTGTTACATTCAGCGTATGGAACTGCAACAAAGTAACACAATATATTTCATTATACAGTAAATTTTCTTTCTTTCTACCTTTTTCGGTAATCCAAACAACCAAGGGACCCTATAAAGATTGGTTCGAATTATAGCGCAGTGGGCGAATTCTTCAAAAATCTCTGTGGAGGAGTGTTCTCTATAGGAATGGCAAGCAATATTGCCTGTTGTTTTAATAAAAACACTCTCCTCCACAGAGACTTTTTGAAGATTTTGCCAACTGGGAGAGTATCATATCGAAAAATATTATATATAATAATATATCATAGAAAATATCATAGAAATACAAATATTTTCGAATTTCGATGAAAATATCGAGGTTTATATTTACGTGGAAATCATAGGGGAAGGGACCCCTTAAATAAGTTTGCATGTCTGCATGAGAAGTTTGAATTATAAGAGGCGGCTCGAACTACAGAGATTTGATCTGTAGTGATTAATTCATATGGGAAAAGGTGGGAAAAGTTGTCCGAAAACAGTGCCTAGCCTATTGTAAGTATTAACGAAAAGTATTTGGAAAGAGCACCATCCCCAGCAAACCATTCTCTCCCACTCCTTTCCCTAAACTACGGAAGAGAAATTCTCATGAATTCTCACGTGTTACAGTCCAACCTATCTATAAGAGAGGCGTCCCATTATATAGCGGAAACCTCGCTACCTATTTAGTTTGACACGAATTTATTTACGGAATACGAATATATTTCGCAAACATAATTGTGGGTAATTATCACGCGACAGAGTTGATTAAACAGGTTTTTTAAAATAAAGATTCACAAGCTGTTAGTATTTTGCAACCCCATTATGTTTTTGTGTTTTAAAGTTTGGACGGTCACTGTAACACCGCTCACATTGCACTAGACTGGCGTAACTTACCCAGGAAAATGCACAGTGTTATGTAAGTAAAATGAAGTTACTTTTATTTGAGCAAACCGGATCAGAAAATAATGAATTTCATATACAGAGAATTTTCGGCATATGGATGTTCAACCAAAGCTTGTAAAACAAACTGATTAGGAAAGTATTTTAAATCAAAGCAGCCGTTGATGTTTTTGTTCACATTAACGCTGATTCTTTTGAACTCTTCTATACTTAATCAGTTTTAAGAATTCCTAATGTTCTCAGGGTACAAAGGGTTGCATGATTGCAAGACAACAATAAGTTATTGTCACGTGACAATACGGTGCAAAAAAACTGATACCACGACAGATTCAACATTTCAACATTCAACGTTTTCTTTTGCTGTTGTTGTTGTTGTTGTTATTTTTTGTTTAATAAAGTTCTTTACAATGTTATATTCAGCGTTGGTCATTTGTCCGAAAGAGGCCGCCGTGCCAACACCTCCATAGACAGGACGTCTAGGCGTGATAGACAGGAGGGGCCCTCCATCATAAAAGACCTCCATCATACAAAGAAAAATTCAAGAATGAACTTACCTGAGTCTCTTAAATATTTTTCCGTGATATATTCCAACATTTTCTGAAAGAACAATATAAAATCAGCAGGTGTCACTTTTAGCATGACTCGGTACGACTAAGTTTTGATTGATGCATCAAAATCACTGGATTTTGTATTCCGTTACATGGTATAAAATGGTAGAAGTATCATGTTTCCGTCTCTCTCTTGGGATTAATAACTGTACTCACCATCGCAGGAGTTTTTTCGGAAACTACATTCGCCAGCAAGGTGATCAGTAAAGCAGTAGGGAAGATATTCATGACGAGATGCTAGAACAATAAAACACGAAATCTACAACGAACACAAATGAATAAAGCTTGGTTTACACTGATCGTCCTTACGTTAAGTATACATAATCTTGTGGGTTCTGTGCTGCCTGTCTTTAAGGTGTTTTTCATGAAAAAAATGACAAAATGTCTCGTAGGGCTTAAAAAGGTTGTGTTTTAAGCTTTAAAACAAAGCTTAAATGGTTGGTTACAGCGTAATGTCTCGTTCATTCAAACGAAAATGAGGGACTTTCAAGGTTTTATGATCACAGCTTGTCAGACAAACACACTCAAACTTCCTGTTTGCCTCTTCACCCGAACGTTTGCTAGGATGAAGGCGTGGGGAACTTTTAGATTTAGATTTGGCAATCTAATGGCTTGAAAACAAATCGGTGCCAGCAAAGAGAAGAATACTCACGTGCGGATATCTCCAGCAAAACAAAAAGCAAGTCTTAGTGTCGGTTCTCCTGAAGGCGAATGAGAATGTAAAAATATGGGATTTACATGGAAACTATATGAAGAACCTCGATATCTTTTCCCTCTTCCTTAAAGCAGAAATTCTTTTAGAAATCTATTTCGAATTTTAGTTTTCTTGATAATCTTCAATTTTAACATATCAAAACAAATTACTAAGGAAACATCAAGCAATCAAAATTGGTGCTTACCTTCCTGTAAGGTAAACTTGTTTGTGGTCAACTTAGTTCCCAGAACCTGTTGCCTTTGTGAACTCTTCACCGTGTTGACAAAGGCAAACAGCCCCGGGAAAGGGGCTGGTTTGTCCTCGTTTATTTTGGTCAAACAGACGAGGAAAGACAAGGCAGACCATTCGCATAATCACATATACGAATTCTCCAATCAAATCGTCTGAAGCTCTCTCCACATGAGAGAAACACTTGCGTTAACTACCGTGTTTAAAGTGACCTGGGAACAAGGACAAACAGCGGCACCTGCCATCACAAAAGTTTGTTGTTTTCTCTTTGAATGGGCTTTGAAAGTATCTTCAAAATTGTTTTTGCAGTTAAGTGATAATTTCGGGAAAACAAAAAAGCAGTTTTGCGGAATCTGGATTTGTTTAATCTGATGTGTACTTGTGATTTATGGCAGGTGTAAGGATGTTATCCCGCTACAATTCAATTCTGTCTTGAATGTCAAATTTTAAAGAAATGATAATGTAAATGTAACAAACACACAGTCTGCAGAAAATCCAGGAAATGTATTGTATTGCCTGTCTCAAAACCCCAGCCGTTCCCATAATGGAGTTTATCTCTATAATATTTAAAAATCCGCTTGAAGACCTCAAGTGGAACTTCCCGGTTAACCATCGTATCACGTAAGCGGGAGTGCAAGCGATCAACGTTAGTCGGCGAAAACCCTGAAAATATTATTGTTTTCTGAAATGCTAAAAGTGGAGAATAGGTTACAACTAACGCAATGCAATATTATAAATAATCGATTTAGGGTTTGTTGAAACACGTGACTAAACAGCAGTTAGAGAGTTAGTTTCGTACGTAAAACCATTCACTAGTCATTCAATTGAGACATTTTTATTGATTCTTAAAGGAAATTGTGGGGGAATTATACAGGACATTATATTGTTCCAAGGTTCCTTTGTCGCTGGAAATAAATGATCACTAAAACATACATAAGTTGAAAATAGTTAGTTCTTATTTCCCCAAAATGATCTACATTTTACCATAAACATTTCCCTTAAAGAAAACTAGATGTGCTAAAAAAGACCTATACAAATTACGAAACGTTCGTTCAGTACAGCCTCATTTCTAAATCAGACTTATAATGACGTTCCTTGCATGACTATAAAAAAAACACGTCAAGGTCTGTGTACGCGGTTCGCACGAGTAAGTCGAACGAATCGATCGCGCGAATTTCGGAACAAAAGTTAATGAGTCACGGGAATGTACGAAATTGGGTAATTGGGTAAAGTTGAACTGTGTAAACCGGCCATAAGGCATTCCGTCAGAATAAACGTTACGTCATTTACGAAAAGATCTACGGCTACAACAGATTAAAATATCTCACTGTTGATGTTTCAATGTTCATAAAGTTTGTAGACGAGTCAAGTTTACATAAAACACACTTTAATTTTTCACCATATCGTCGTGGACAAGCAACAATAGGAACCGGCCATTGTAATGCTCATTTCTTGACAACTGTCAGCAATTTTACAGACACATCGAGGTTAAAACCAACAAAAATAGAATCCATATTTAAAAACCATTCTGTACAAAAATAACTTGATTTGAATTCAAAGGATTTATAAAACAGAAGCATTATGACATGTCAGCATGCACGTCTCTTCGTTACGCTACGCTCTTGGCATTCATAGCTGCTACTAAGACTGCTAACCTGCTACTCCGTCGACGCTGTGCAACGGGTTCGACAAATCCCACACTCCCCTTATTATATAAATGGTTCAGACCCACTTTAAAGTTAGTGTTCCCAGATGAACGATGACTTTCAAGATGGCGGCTGGTATTGTGAACTGCTGTTTTGTCTTCTTGCAATGGCTTCCACGATTAAAGTACGCATTCCCTCTCTAGGGCACTCAGCATCAGAACGAGTTTGGATTGGTGCTGGCTCAGACGTCGTTTCAGGTTGTCTCTGTGAAGCTGTCGGTTTGGGAAGATAACGCCTAAACAGCAACAGATGAAAATTAGGGATACAGACGTATTTTCTCAAATCAACGCCCTATCTTACATTCTGTTCTTAGATCAAACTTTTTCTCTCGATGAAAGAATTAAAGTGAGATTCAAGGATTACATAGTAATATATAGGTTCTAATGGTTCTAAAGAAATCCCTACCTGAGTAAACAAAAAACGCGCATTTGATCTTCTCACGTATAGATAGTCAACAAATCAACAAAACAACTAAGAGAGCAACTTAAGCAACATTGAGCCTCAGACAAAAGTTAGTGTTGCTTATATAAAAAAAAGTGGATCTAAAAGTCTTCAAGCGTGTATTATTGGGTTCCTTGTTGTGGAAAGATAACGTTTATTAGAGAAATTACATCCGTGATAACAAAACGAAGTATTTCGAAACTGAAAAGAAAGGTCGGGACATGAGATTCTTCACGATATTTCTCTTACACCATCCACAATAATGCACAGATGACAGCTTATCGTTTAATCTACTACAAAGTGGACATTCAGATCCCTTCTTCACTATCTGCAGAGATTACGTTCCGAAAATCATACATATTCCCTCCGCATGCTATTAGCTATTTCACAAGTTCCATACCTCCTTACATCACCCAGATAATTTCTTCTATTGGCTTTTCGCTCGGTAGCATCTTGTAAAGAAGACTGTACCATGTCCTCAGTGCCAGAACTCTCCTCCACGGTCGATTCATAATCAGACAGTTCGTTGTTGTAGGTTTGCGTGACCGTCGTCGACGTGTACGATTCTAAAGAAAAAAAAAGAAAAAAGAAGGTGATTGTCAGCAAACCGTCGAGAGCGAAATCTTATCTAACGATTCTATTGCTTATCTAACGATTCTATCGCATATCTAACGATTCTATCGCATATCTAACGATTCTATCGGAACAAAAAAGTAACCAATTCAAAAATAGTACCTTCATTGCTTGCAGGTAAATGATTTGTGTCGGCTGACGGTGCTTCGTCCAGTGGAGGGGACTATATGCAAAAAGTAAAAAAATACAAACATCAAACATTTTTAGAATCGAGACAACGTAATTGTGATCTCAGATTTATGCAAATCAATCGTTCTGTGATTTTCCCTACTTACGGTTAGATTTTCCTCAAGAATGTTATCTGCGGTCGCTTCAACAGAATTGGTCCGCTGCAAATCGGCTACGATAACTTCTCGTGAAATGTGAGGAAACATGCTTATCAACTGCTGTGCCTAAAAGTCGATGTGCCACTTTACACAAAAAGTAAACAATAACAACAACAACAACAACAACAACAACGACATATGCACTCTAACAATGACTTATTCCTCCAGACTACAGAAAAAGTTCCCTGTTTTTCCCTGATTTTCCTCAAAATCTCCTTTTTCTCAATGATTTTCCTGGACTGTACGAACCCTGAATACTGTGGATTTTTTGGATTTTTTGGATGGTATATGCTTAAAACCAAACAAATCAAGACAAGGAACTTTTACCATGTCATTAATTTCCTGCTCGTTGCCATTTCCAAATCTACCACCACTATGGAACACCTCAATCGAGAAACTTGGAAACCAATTTGCTATACGCTGTCCGTCCAGATAAAAGAAATAATTCCGTAAGTTGTTGCCAGTTAAACCATTCTGATTATTCTCCATTTCGGCAAGATTAACACCTGGAACTGCATTTCCTTCATGCTGTGGCGCTGCCGTACGAGCAACGCCGATAGTTGCAGACAGAGAGCTGCGACACGTCGGACAGGATGTATCTTGTTGCAACCATGAACAAAGACAAGCACTAAAGAGAAATATACAATGAGAAAAGAAATTATCTTGAATAGACAAAAAAACATCAAAATATCTTGTGGTCCTTACTGATGAAAGAAGTGACCACACGGCAGCTTTCTTGCAGTTTCCATGTTATCCCAACAGATTGCACAATGATCGTCTAGAGTATCAAGTTCTTCTTTTGTTGCTAAGGGAAACCTATAAAAACAAAAAACATCATAAATATAAATAATAAACAAACAAACAAACAAACATTGCAAGGCGTAAACAGAAACTACAGTCTCCACAATCAGAAGGAAACAATTTTTAAACAGCCTCCAAGTTGTTTAAAGCTGGTAGGCTACACACAAGTTTGAAATGATAAAACAATAAAACAAAACAGAAACTAACTTTTTATCCACATTTTTCAAGATTTTCCGAAATAGTCGATGCTTTCTAAATTTCCTTTCCATATCACCGAAAATGGCTCTTATATTCCAATAGAGAACTAGACTAGCCAAGCTTAAGAAAACGTTAGACCAAATCTAAAATAAACAGAAAACAATATTGTCATTTTGTTGGAGAAGATTTGAATAGTTTGTCTTGATTAATTAAGGTCACCAACAGTCACTTACCAACATATGAAAATGATATATCAAGTCAACCCCCGATCCTACAATCTCTAGGATTAAGTTAGCGTAGTAAACCAATTTTGCTTTTTTGTCCCATAAGCCAGACTTTGAAAAGTCTGCCAATTGAACAGTGTACCTAAACGAGATTTATGTAAAGCTTAATTCTCGAGAGTCAGCATGAACGCTTAAATATAATGACAACACTTTTATTTTTAATTGAAGGGTGTTAAGTTCACTTAACCCTAATTAACCGATGCATTGTTCCATTTTGTTAGCTTCTATATGGGTAATTTGACCTTTTGTTTGTGGTTTTCTACTGCCGGCGTTTCAGTTCATCCTTTGCTTCTTCGCCTCACGCTTTGGCAACAAAGATTTTCCTCCTGCCCGCCCAGATTTGGTAGGTCATACGTGTTTCTTTTATAGCCGACATCTGTGCTTCTTGCGTTCACATTCATTTGTGTTTTTTACTGTTTATACACGCCTTTTGGTTCTGTATTTATTATATAGCTATATATATATATAGAGGCTTAGATGTATAAATATTTGTTTATTTATAGATAGTTTTTCCATGTATTTAGGAATGTTTTATATAGGGTTAATATATGGACTGATGGGGTGCATTAGGTTCAGTCGCTGTCCTTGTTGAGTTGCTCTAGTTAAGAAACTGTCCTGGTTGACAGCTTATCTCAGACTGAGTTTCTTTCATATCTGTCCCTGTTGACAGTCTGAGACCGATTATATTACCAAGTTTATTAGAAGCTGTCCTTGTTGACAGTTGTACAGGAATCTTATTCTACTTGACCTAGGTGTCAGACGTATACAGATGTCCTTGTTGACACCTACAGTATTCAGAATCTGTCCTTGTTTACAGTTTGTGTTCAAGGTTTAGTTATATGCACCCTTGATATCCCTCAAATGTCCAAGTTTGTGACTTTTGTACTGCCCCATTATTGGTTAACTATTATTAAGGTCTGCGAAGTAAACCAAACATTCAAAGCCTACAGAAACAGGAGAAACAATGGGGTCGAATTGGAACCACATTTCGCTGGGAATGAATCACCTGTTGTGGTTATTATGCTGCCAATATTCCAATAATTGGCCCCTTATTTTGTGCTTAAGCTGGAAGGATTCACTAAATCCCACAAGTATATAAAATTGAATATTATGTGGGCAATGTCTGTAAAGAAAATAAGAAGCAACATTTCTTCCTTTTTTTATATAAACATTATTTAAACAATGTCTCAGAGATCCGTCATCGATAAAAAATGAACGCAATCATGGACTTACCTAACAAGAAGATGCATTGACTTTAATCCCAAAAGAATGCACTAGAACATTACAGAGAATTCCATTATATAGAAGACAAGTTAGGTTCCCTGACACTCACAGTTTATCTTGCGCTCACTTTGATCACAGCTTTTTACAACCAATGCAAAGTAATTATTTACTATCACATAATCAAAATGAGTGCAAAATAAAGCCAAGTGTCCCGACAAGGGAATTTTCAAATGACTATGGTATTTTATAGACAAGTTTAAATTACCTCGGCCATCATGAAAGCGAAATAATTAATAGGAATGTCGTAGTGATATTTTAATTGAATAGTAAAAAATGATAGTCCAATGCTTGATAAAAATATGCAAGTGATCAGTGTGTACAATTTGATGTGTTTACTCAACAGAGTTGAAGGTGAAGATGTAATCTAAAAAAAAAAACAATTTATGGAAAAAGGATTGTAATATGAATATAATAACCGCAGAAGAATACATTGTCAGATGGGCAGATCATTTTGAGTAATTGGAAATTTGGGAATAAATGCGATTATTTCCCTTTGTAAAATAAGGTCTGATAGGACCAGACTTAAGAAATTATGGTTAACATAATGTTACAGCTTTCTCGTTTAAATGCACATTAAACAGTTAATTAGCAATTAGTTAATAATCCAATTAGCAACACAGATACTTTTTGGGGAAAACAATAAAATTTTCTGATGATGGAAATGGAGTAGGACATATAAACATGAAAAAGTAGTTGTATGGTATAGAACACCTTATTTGAATGATACATTATTATTATACAGTTTTCTTATGCTCTTATTCAAAAATGCAAGAGACCGAACACTATTAATGAATGTTTACCTCAGTTAAAGGGAAAATAAAAATCTTGCTCCTTTTTTTAAACAAAAGCTAAATCTTAATGAGAGTCTCAATGTTTGTATCTCATCTTTTACAAACAAACAAACAAACAAACAAACAAACAAACAAACAAACAAACAAACCAACAAACAAACAAATGAAAAAAACAACAAAAAAACAACAATATTTTACATATTCATATCTATCTTTACAAAGTTGACCAATGATGTGCCAGAATCCCAATATTGAAAACCATGCTGACCAACATAAAACTTCTAAGAACGTTTGTGCGTTAACAACACCAAATATAAAAATGATTTTGTAGAATACGAAATTCCAAAATTTATCTTGTAAATGCTGAGATGAAAAAAATGAGTAAGTTTAAGGTCAGAGAATAAACAGGCAACTAAAGGATTTTACAATCAGCGAATATTTTCATTTTTTACAGAGCAAAAGAGAAAAAGAACATTGAAAAGTTTGACATTTTAAAAGTTTGATTAAAAAACAGAGCAAGGGAATAACTAAAGGCTCAAATCTTTTATAACAAAAAAACCATCAGCACTCATGATAATTTTCCCAATTTTTATAAAACAAATGCAATTACCTGCTCCTCAGGAACTCTCAATTCTTCAAGAACCATAACTTGGATCAACTTACCGCATAAGACTAGGCAACAGCATGCCATATTTACCAATCCCTGTGAGTAATTAAGAAAATATACATAATGAAATATCATCAGAGACTCTATGATTCAGAGATTCTGTTCCTGTTCGTCTCTTAGATTTTTTATTAACTTTTATTAACCAGCATGTTAGCACCAGTGCATCTTTTATAAGTTCTTCATTGGTATGTCAGATTGGCAACGACTTCCTGGATAAACATTTTAAAGAACGGCCTGAAGAACCCAAACCCTAACCCATACAAATCATTTAACACAAACTAGATCGTCTATGTAACATATTTATTTATAAAATATTTTGTTATCAGATTTTTACATTCATTTTTAGAGAATTTTTTTTTCATTGTAGAGGTTATTAATTCTATTCCAGCAAATACATTATTATTATAATATTATACAAGTTTCTGGAAGTAGACACATGGTGCCTTTAACACCAGGTTCAATATTTAACGACTTGTCGATATCGCATTTGTCGACAGGCTGTTGTTTCGACGAGATTCAGATCGATATCGAACATAATACCAGCACTTTTCCATAACTTATCGAGTCGACTTTTGAAGGAATTAAGAGATGGTGCTTGCACAAGGTCCGGTGGCAGGTTGTTCCATTGTTCTGCAACTCGATTTTAAATGAATACTTTTTTACGTCTTTAAGACATTATTGTCGGGTGACCGTAAATCCGTGACGATGTAAGTTGTGTTCTTGACCATCCTGCGATCGAAAGCGAAGAAAATTTCCAATAGCTTCTTTATCATAAAATTCATGGGTGATCTTATACATCTCGATCATGTCGCCCCTATATCGACGATATTGCAGGGACGGAAGGTTCATGATTTCCAATCTTTCCTTGTAGCTTAAGTTTTTCATTCCAGGTATCAATTTTGTTGCGTTTCGATGTACATCTTTGAGAAGGGAGATCTGTCGTTGCAGGTGAGGGTTCCACACAGGACCACCATATTCGAGATGGGGGCGTACAATGCTTGTGAACAGTAGCTTGAAACAATCCTTATCTAAGTAGACAAATGTTCGCCGTAACATACCAACAAGAGCATTAGCTTTGTTCACTTTTTCGTTAATGTGTTTTTCAAATGAAAGGTGCTCATCGAAATTTATGCCTAGGTCATCCACATCTGATTTTTGCTTGAGGACAGTGCCATCGATTACATACTGTGTTGCATCGGGAGACTTCAACCTTGACTTTATTTTCGTGTGCTCACATTTGTCCGGATGGAATTTCAATAAGAAGGTATCTGTCCATTGCAATATTTTGTTTAGACCGCTTTGTAGGTTAGCAGCATCAATCGTGGTTTCAATTTCTCTGAATATTTTCAAGTCATCGGCATACAGGAAAAGTTCTGACTCATCAACAATTTTAAGTAGAGTGTTTATGAAGGTGACAAAAAGCAGTGGACCTAGGACCGATCCTTGGGGCACTCCTGACGTCACGGGAAATACATCGGATTTGTTTCGATTTACACAAACTTGTTGATATCGATCAGACAGAAAATCTCTGATCCAGGAGAGCTGGACCTTGTAGACCGTAGTGGCGCAAAACTTCAATTAATCGACGGTGGGGAACAGTGTCAAACTCTTTTTTAAAATCACAATATATGATATCAATCACACCTCCATTTTCGAGAATCTCCGTCCATTTATCCATTATTTGGAGCAGTTGCAGAATGGTTGATCTTCCACCAAAGAAACCCAACTGGCGATTTGACAAAAGTTTATTTGCTTTGAGATATGATAGTAAAGAATTACGCATTATCGATTCAAAAATTTTAGATGCAATGCTAGTCAGGCTAATTGGTCTGTAATTTCCAGCAGAATGTTTATCACCTTTATTCTCATAGATGGCTGTGATGTTAGCTCTCTTCCAAGCGGATGGGACTTTTCTCAGGGTGTAAGACTTTTCAAATATCATGTGGAGTGGTTCAGCAATCACGGCCGCTAGTTCTTTCAAAACACGTGGATGTAGGCCGTCTGGACCAGGACTTTTGCTAGGATTCAATTCCTCTAATTTCTTCAAAACCATTTCTTGCGTCATCTCCAGTTGAAAGTCACTTTCAATTATTTGTTTCTTCAGGCCGTAACTATATATATTTTATACTGTATATACTGTATATGCCATATACATATGTTTTAAAATTTGTGACAGTAAGGTTGTTATTAGAAGCATTTCTAGTATGGTAATGAGTAGTTGCAACAAGATTAATTATGCAAATAATGTTTTTTAAATTTAATTATACCAGAAAGTTTCATTATTTTAGATTCGTAAAATAGTTGAAATGAAGAACTTCTTGTAGGTTTAAAGTGTATAATTTTAAGAGCTCTATCCTGCAGAGACATGATTCTTTTGACATTTGGATTTTTATTCTGCCACCATATTTGACACCCATATGTTAAATGTGAGAATATAACATATATATATATTTTAGGATCTCTTTGGAAACATAGTGTCTTATTTCGGCTAGCATGCTAATAGACCAAGATAGTTTGTAGCCATATGTTGTGCCAGTTTAAGTGTTGGTGAAGATTTACACAAAAATACTAAGAATTTAAATTTTTAACCATTTATTTTCAATTTCACTTCGTAATTATTTGTAGACTTATTAGGATGTTTGAAAAGGATGACCTCAGTTTTAATAGCATAGAGATCCATTCAGTGAGCCAATTATATAGAAATATTACATCCAAATTTTTTTTTTTTCTTATTGACTTTAAGCTATTGCTAATTGTAAGTAAATTTGTATCGTCAGCAAAATGGTATACTGTAGAATATTTAATTGCATTATTTAAGAGATGAATATAGATACAAAAAAGGTCCTAAGCCCAATCCTTAAAGGACACCAATTGTTATATCATGAGTGGTAGAATCAATACCATTAATTGAGACATATGGTTTCCTGTTACTTAAGTATATGATTTAAACCATTAAAACTAAACCTCTGACCCCATAGTTTTCAAGTGTTTTAATATATATGATGAACAGTAGCAAACGCCTTTTGTAGATCCATAAATGTACCACAAGCAAAATTATTATCATCTAAAGTTTCTCTTATTTTTTCAGTGATACTAAAAAAATGCATGACCAGTTGTGCTTTTCATTGTATATCATAGATACAGTTATGAATATTTAAAAAGTTATACATGAGTTTTTCAAAAATTTTATTGACATTTGATCGCAGGGAGATGGGACGGTAATTGTTACACTCGAATCAAGATGTTTTGTTTTTAAACGCAGACAAGACTTTAGTAACTTTTAAATTATCTGGATAGATGCCAGTTGATAATGATAGATTATATAATTAATTCACTCTGAGGTGCTGATACAATGTTTTTAACTTGCTTAAAAATATTACTAGGGATACGAAATGGCCTAGTTGATTTAGTTTCATTTAAAGATGATATCAGATTTGATATTTCGTTTTCACTTGTAGGGTCATAAATATAAGGGTCACTTGTAGGGTCATACTTGTAGAGTCATAAAAAATGACTCTGGATTTGCATTTTAAAGATACTGTGTGTAAGATTTATTAGCAGTATATGTTTTATACTGAAGATTTTTTCCAATGGTAGAAAAATAGTCATTAAAACAGTTTGCAATATCTGTAGGATCATTAATTAAATTTTTATTAACATTTCAGCTAGCAAGAGTCCCTGACTTTAAAATCACTAGATATGAAAATATTTTTGTTTTCATTTGTAACTTTGTTAAGGTTAAAAATAATTTTCATGAAAGTCATCAATCTCATGCAAGGATGTCTATTGTAGACCCAACCAACTATTTTTTTATTTTTTTTTACGAGGATTAATTATTTCAACAAACTGATTCCAATTCTTTTAGATTTAGAATCGTTAAGATCCTTTCTTTGTTTACAGTTAAAATTGTTACATATATATAGACAAGTAAATATTGTTTATAATAATATTGGCCTGAAGTGACCGTCTTTTGGCAGTCAAAAGAATAGAATTTGTTACTTTTGACTGCCGAATCGGGTCGCTTTTCAGTAAAAACATAAACAAAAGTTTACCCGTGTCTATACGTTTACACCTTCCGCAGTAGACTTAGTTGTGGTGTGGAACTATTGATATCCATCCAACTCAATATCATGTAACTAATACAAGAAGTATTAAAAGAAACATCACATGAGAGATAACTTACCCATAAACAAAAAATGTCTGACAATAACTTATAATATAAATCTTTAAATGAGCTGGATGATGTGAAAGCATTTCTTCCATAAAACAACGACGCAAGACAAACAGCACTACTAACAGCACAATATGATTTCAAATTAGGTAGAGGTAATCGTCCAGAAAAATAGAAAGGCATCTTGTTGCCGTCTCATTATTTCTATTTCGGCATAATTTTACTTGTTTTGTGAGGTTTTTTATTGATTTGTGTAAAATGTTCTATTTCCAGGCCTAAAATAATCATTTATAAAAGAGTTAAATATTTTTAGAATCTTTTTATCCAATTAAAACTCTGTTCCGGCTACATCCATCTGCGATGTTGTGTTAAGAAATGGTAGGTGAGCTGTGGGATTTTAAATTAATTTCGTTTTATTTTTATTTTAACGAAAGTGTGTTGAATAGCTTGGTGACTGAATTTGAATAATTAAAATTCATGTGTGCTGGTTTAATCAAAATTAACGTGTGTTAGTGTTAGTGTCCATCTCATTTGGGTGAATTATGTAGCTAAATTATTTTCCCATTTTGTTGAGGGTTTATACGGTGTCAGCGCAGGGAAAGTCGGGGAAAAGTGTCTTGTTATCAAGTTGGAACAATAGCAACCTTTTTTTAAGCTGTGATCTTAGACCAACGATGGTTTTTAGCATGTACCTATCTTGCATTTAGTATACGACATTATATTTCCCTAGACAATTTGGAGTTCACAAAATAGTTTTATTAGAAAATGAATTCTTTTGCAATTTCTTCTCTCTTGTGTTTCACTGTTAATTAGCAACTTGTCACAAAAGCCAGTGGCCAGTGCTGGTTTAAACCTGCTTAAAGCGATATCTACGTCATAAAAAGTGTTAAAAAAGCAAAAGTATTATACAATAAAGGCTTCGCTTTGCTGGAATAGCCAGTGAGAAAGTGTTTTTTGCAGACATATTGTTGTATAGACCCTCTATTATCATAAAGAGAAAAGACATTGTTCTGTTCCCCTTACATTTGCTTTCATTGGCTAAGTTAATTTTATTAGGTCAGGGGTATTAGTATGTTTTTTTAGTAAGAGTCAGGGAAAAAAGTATAGTTTTCAAGAGAAAAGTCAGGGGAATACATGTCAAATTTTGAGTAAAGTCAGGGAAAAATTAACTGAGATGTGTGTATAAACCCTGTGATATGATAAAGAAAGAAAGGTTCTCTTCTCTTGAAGAGATAGATAAATATTTATTTAGCTAGCTAAAAACTTGTTTCGTCCTTCTTGATTTATATATTTGTTAATAATTGTTCTCTTCATCTTATGACGTATATATACAGGGTGCGACAAAATGAAAATGTCTCTCTCTAATTACTAGAGACGGGAGGAGCGTAAAAAAGAAACAGCAATATTTTCTAGAGATAGTAAGAATTACCAGATTCGGAAATAAAACTACCTTCTCTTAGTGGAACTTTTCAGAATATTTGTGAAACCTTATTTATAGACACATGGGGAAATCTATTTTGGAACTCAAACATATATAAACTCAAACCACCTCTCTGACATCCTTACCTTGTACATTTAAGATGAGATCAGTCTGATAAATCTCTCAACGACTCAACTGCAAACAGGAAGATTCACTGATAGCTTGTTCTACCATTATGCGCTGTAAATTTGAACTCAGTTCTGGAAATTCTGTCCAAGAAACAACTGTAACTTAGAATATCTTCGGTAGATTTCTTTAGACCCACAGCGGGTCAAACCTTCCTGTCCCATACCTGATATTTTAATCTTCATTAGAATTATTTCGCTTTGCAGTGCAAGTGTGGAAATACAAAAAACGGATTTTAGGTTTTCTTTTTTGGAAATAATTTCCTTATCAATATCGGGTTTTCATTTCTGAATCTGGAACTTCTTACTATCTCTGGAAAATATTGCCATTTTAGAACGATGTTCCCTACTATGTCACATGATTTCTCACGTAAAATAAATTTTGCTTTCGTACAGTCAGTGTTTGAATTAGCATTTGCAACCTACAATAAATGTCTGCAGCAGGCCTAAATTCTTTGGCACTATTGCAATTTCGTATCCCCCCACTTAACATCAATAAAACAGACTTTATTGACCTTTAAAAATCTCAAAAATGTACATAATGTGCCCCAAGTATCGCACCAACAATGTTGGAAGATGAATCGTTTTTGTTTTCATTCATCACAAAAAATTGTGTGTCTTCATCATACGGGGTACAGGTATGCTTGAGATCAAAAGTGCAGAAGTACAAATGATCTTGAAATATTTGGTCCCACATGAATTCAGCCAGGTTATTAAGAATCATGTCACGATTAGTTGGGCCAAACATCAACTTACATTTTGCTTCAACGTTGCCTCCACATGGTTTGTCGTCGCTCCAGTGTTAGGATCAACGAAGTTGTACTGATAATTAATAATACCATGTTAAAAGCCTTGTGCAGTGATGCCATTGTAAGTGGCCCACATGTCACTCCATATTTTCATACCTGCTCTCATCCATTTTATAATAATGGGCATCAACGTGGCAGCATTCCGACGTGGAACTGAGACCGAAGAGCCCTCCTTGGTTTGAGGGTGATATCCACCAAATGACACCTTTACCTTTAATTTGGTATGAACCATTTGAGAGACCCTTGAGAAGGCGCACCCTCACTAGTTTTCAGTGCATATAAAAATTCTCAAATTTGATTTAGAATAAAGCAAAGGAGGCAACCTAAGTCCATGCAAAACTTGTCAGTGAAATGTTTGATAGGAACCAACATCAAGTTAGCATCCATAGATTTTTTGTGTCACAATTACAGGAGCTCAAAACAACAAATAAGTATCGTACCAAATCTATCTTCAGTGATGCAAAACCTACCAAAAACTTAAAACTGCGACCAAGTTTACCACTATTCATGCGAAAATGAGGCTAACACACATTTTTCCATGTATTTTCATGCCACTATTGAGAATGGACTTTCACCATAGGTGTTTTATTGTTTCAACTGAATAATGAAAATAAATTTTCAAAAGAACAAAAATAGAAATAAATTCTTGATTTTTGCTCAACGATGTTTTATTTTACTGGAAACTGACCTGTTTTATTCAGTTAAAGTTCTTTTATTTTTATTCATTTCTAAATTTGAAACTATTTTTAACAACTCATTGAAATCTTTTAGGAAACGATTTTAAGATTCTCAATTTAAAAATTGATATGAATTTGGAATAAATTGTGATACCAATTTGAAACAAATTCGACATTTAAGTGATACAAATTTGAATTGAAGTTCATACGATATGTTCTTAAAACTTGAAAAGAAATTTGTATAACAAAAAAATGTGAAACGATTTTAATTGAAACAAATTGCTACGAAATTTGCGACGATCCGTTATTCCCGATTGGACTGGCGAAAAAGTCACTTTAGTTATTTAAATAATTATAAGTTTATAATAGACGTCAAGTTGTGTTAGCAGGTATTCCGTAACCAAGTTTTGTTTGTATCATAGAATTACAACACCATTAAAAGAAAAATAAACCACTTCAGCATGGCAGAATTTTTTCCATCTTGTTATAAAAAAAACATCACACTTCAGGTCCTACATGCTCAAAATACTGGCAAAAAAATTAAGTATCGAAATGTAAGTAGACACATTTTTCTTCTCCAACTGCTGACGTTTTATTATTATTCTCATTATGCTGTATCATAGTGCTGAATTCTTTTGAAAGCTTATTTCATTTTGTCAAGAAGTAAAACGTTTCCATTTCTTCTTTTGCAGGTTCCTTCAGAACTTCTCGTTGGCAATCGGCACAATGACAAATTCAATACAAAGATTGACCAAGGTGCTTTATGGCACAATATTCAAACTTTGGATCAGTTATATTATTCTTCTATTTTTAACACATTTACTGAAACATTAATTGAAAATTTAAAGGTATATAAATCATAATTCTTCGTTTTGTAAAATTCCACTTTGTATCAGCAGAAAAAGGGTCGTTTATTAGAGAAAATATTATTATGGTAAACTGTTAATCATTTTTTTTTTTAATTGTTTATTTAGGCTATTCATCAAATGTTTGGTGACGATGACAGGAACTTGAGACTTTCCACCTTTGATAACAAATCATCAAGTGCTGTTACAATATCTGATTTGATATACATTTTTGGTGGAGTAGAGGTTTGTGATGTTCTGATTTTTATTGTTACTGTTTCATGTGTTTAAAACTGAAAAATCATTTTTCAAGTGTTTTTTTTTTATGTTCACAACATTTTGGATGATATCGATAATTGATCGATAATTATTTAAAATAATTACATCATGAATACAAAGCTTATAAACATTTTTTAAAATGAATGGTTTTACTTATAAGATACACATGGCTCATTTACTGCCTTTATAAATACATGGCTTTTTAAGAAGAAAAAATCCCTGCTGGATTCAGCGACAAATACATTTTATCTATTGGCAAAGCTTTTGGCTGACAACAGCCATGGTCTTCAGTTTGGTCAATAATGTTATACAACGTCTAGTATCCTGGTTATAGTCCCCTGGTTATAAGCCCATCAAATTTGAAACCAAAAATTCCTCCCGGTTATAAGCCCCTCCACCACATTGTAGTGCTGAAGCAGAGAACTCTTCTGATAATGAAAAAGCAGTGAAGATTCCATATGTATAAGAACTTTTTTTCTCTGACACAAATATCCTTCCAGTTACAAAACCCTCACCTGCCCGCTCAAAATGATGCTTTGAAATAATATAAGCGCTGGCCTTATATTCGGGTTTCACGGTATGTAAATGCGAAAAAATAACAAAATAAAAATTGTTTAAACATTGTGAAATTAACGGATTTGTTGCTGAATGCAGAATTTTTTTTCTTATATTTGCTTTTTCCGTTTCATTTCATCATGTTAGCTATAATTTAAAATGATGGTTTATTTTACCTAATGTTTAGGTTATGTTAAGAATCTTATTTCATCCAAGTATTGGCGGCAAAAAAGATGGCAAATGTATAACAGGTATTTAAAATTGGAAGAATTTGAAAATGACAGAAAAATAAGAATTATATTGTAGTGAAAGTAATTACTCATATTTAGCCGAAGTTGAGATCTGGGCAGAGTGTGAGGTGTTTAGCCGCCCATTAGTCACCTTCCATTGAACTATAATATATTATTGTGTTCTTGTATTCCCATAACTAATCCCTGGAGCTGTTTTTAGGTGTTGTACTTTATTTTAACAGGGTAAAAGTCGCATTGGACTGTTTAGGGAATGATATCTCATTATCTGATTTCTTATTTAGACAGATGCCTACATAAACAATGTTTTAACTTTCAAGTTTTTGTGAATCTGTATAATTTGAGTTTCGTTTTCTTCTCCTTTTTTAGCTGAGGCTCAACAAAAGATCCAGTTATATTGTCTAGAAATCTTGCATGGTGTTTGTTTAGTGGTACAAAAGATTATTTTCTTTTATTAGTAGAGATAATTTTTAGTCTATATCAGGAGGTTATACATCTTATTTTGATGTCAAATTTTAGGTAGAAGATGCTGCATTGGCGATTGGTAAACATGATGGTTTAATAGAGTATCTTTTTGTTTGTATGGAAGACAAGAAAACATTTCTGTAAGTGCTTGATTCTTAAGTTCTTGGTTCTTGGTTCTTGAACGTTTTGTAAAAAAATCCATTTGTGTTTCATTAAATATTGTACGTTACAAGGGACAATATTAAACCTATCGGATATCACTGTTTTCAATAAACCTTTACTATTTGTTTTATCTTCAGATCTGCATCAACTTTGCTTGAAGAGCTTCTCGCTGTGAACAGAAAAATAGTTGACTTGAAACAAATTAGTGAGTGTTTTTCTGTTCAGTTTTCATGGTACCGTTGATCTTTAGATGTTTACCGTGTATTCATACATACATTTCTCTTCTTGGCCTCGTTTGTTGGATGTTAAGGCTAATTACTGTTATTTTGCCCTGAATTACTCACCTTCAATTTTACATTGAGACAATCATTAATGTGAAGTAAGGAATAATTCTAGATTCTAAATCTCCAGGGTACTACAATGCTCACATATTCTTGAAAACAAAACCATTTAGAGAGAATTGAGTTCAAGTAAAATCGTTTTAACACAAACTGTCTATAAGAATTAATGAAGTATATTCATTAATAGTATAAGCTTCAAAACAGCTTTTCAAGTTTGTTTTTTATAATTATGTTTCATTTTCTCTTTAGAAAACCTTCACACTTTAGCTATGAACATACAAGAATCTAGCTTCCCTGGTTTTTGTCGTATTTTGTCAACAACAGTTGCTGATATCGACTTTTCAGATCAAAAGGGAACATGTAAGAGCTGCAAGGAACTTTCTCTTCAAAATTTATACTTATTTTATTGAATAGATTATGCATAATTCGTAAGCGTATATACAAAAGTTTACTTTACTTTCTATAAGTATAATTCAGGAAGATCATGTACATTATGATGTATTGCTACTACTCTTGTTGTGCCCGTTGCTCTCCTCATATTCAAATGATTACAGGGTGTTATTTATTTTTGCTTTGTATTTGTTTTTCTATAGTGTTGGCACAAGATAAAAAAGAGAAAGATCGGTCCATTGAAAAATCATTGGCTGATCAAAATCAAGGTATAATATTACTTTTAAGTTCGTGTACAACCCTTGAAATTTAACTTTTTTTGCAATGGCAAAAAACTGGTGTTGTCAATATATTTTGTGCAAGAGTATGACGGCAATTAACATTCATTCCGGGGGCTTAATTTAATTTTACATTACATTACTATCATTACATCGGATCTCAACTTCTTCGTTATCAAAGTGAAAAGAAGAGGTAAGTGTGGGGGACGATTTAACCTGTGAACCCCAAACATAGGATACTGATTGCCTTTTTCTTTACTTCACTATTGAGTATTAAATATCAAATGACCTATATGAACTATAATTTACTAGCTGCTCGGTTAAAAACCTTTTACTGATGCAATTCTCGTTCAGTACAGTGCTATTTGTAAGATACACCACTCTTATACACCACCCTTTTTAACAACTTTTAACTAATGTAAATTTATCATACGTTCTTGACTATCTTTCTTTTACTTTTTCTTGTTTCTTCGTCAACAAACGGAAATGTAAATATTTGACGCAATGCAATCGCATTGGATATGAGCAAAACGATACATATCTCCACAACGTGTAAAGCATTTGAAATATGGTTTTCTTCCCTTTTTTGGAACATGTGCTGTCAGGTATTCCCATTAGTAAAATTTCGGCAATACTTAGTGATGTAACTCTTCATAACTTCTACTTCAGAAGAAATTACAAATAATTTACAATTATTATTTTCCAACAAGATCTAAAAATGGTCGATAACTACTTTATAGGAATCATAAATATCTTAAGAAGATTTGATTTCATAGGTTGCATCCAAAATATTAGCAGCAACATGAAACGTTGGATTGTAATCAGTTTCACTTGTTACAGATCTTTTTTCTCTTTCAATGGGAAGACCAGGTGTTTGGGTGCTGAATACAGCAGAACGTCGTTGTTAAAAGTTGGAAAATATGCATCACTGTAAATTGTTGCAGGCCCGTCATTTTCCAGCTCTTGCTACTTTACCAGTGTTCTTAAGAACACGAACTGGATCTTCCTAAACTTTATTTCACACTTAACTTTCTGGCACTTTTTCAGTTAATTATGCACTTACCTAAAAAGTCTGACGTTTATTCGAACAACCTCCATTTCAACGGCTTTCTTGAACAGGTAATAAACACTAACTATAGTGTTGTCACAATCAGTGCTTTGTTGAACATTCTTAAATCTTTGATTGCAAACTGTACTTAATGGGATGGGCATAGAACTAATACTACCCTCTGAACCCAGTCTGACCTCTCTGTTTGATCTGTCAAATTCAAAGTTTCATTTGCTAAAAGCATTATCAAGAGCTTATCATTTAAAGAGCTTATCAACCTGTATGGTTGACATATTTTTATGCAATTCGGCATTGCACTTTTTCATTTTCTCCCTTCCATTGATCCAAGCTTCTAATTGGTGTTCAATAGTCCCTTTTCCTGTTGTTTTGTTCTGTAATTTACGATAAAAGTACCTACATACTTTGCAAAATATTTTTTTCACTTGCTCATTATCAAATTGATCAAACCTAATTTCTTTTATTTCCCAACTCTCGATGGTTTTCTTCTTCATGATTGTTATGCTTTGCGTATCACGAATAAAGTGAAATATTTACGAGAATTTACACTTACAAAAATTCTAAGAACCTCTGAAACAATAGAAACGCATCTTGGAAAGAAAAAAATCTGCCTAGAAAAAGATGATGAAATCAATTATGTTTACCTGTTGAATGAATGGGGCGATCAGGCACAATAGAATTATCAGATTGTCACACTTTTTCGTAAAACAAAAATTGTTTCGAATTCATGTTATTTAATCTGTTGATCTTAAAAATTTTAATTACGAAATGTTTAGCATACTCTGGAGACTCTCTCACTGCTGAATTTTAAATGAACGAAATCCAGCAATATTATCAGCAATGGGGCTTCACGTGGATCACAAACAAAATTCGAAAAGAAGAAAAGAAAATAAGCGTTCACTGAGGCTGTATCTGCACATGCTAAAATGTTCAATAATCAAAACATTTAACATTAATCTTTTACAAACAAGAAAAATTTAACTAAATTTGCCTTTTTTTACCGAAAATATATTTTGATTTTGATTATTTCTTCATCAATGTGAAGATGAGTGGTTGAAGTGTCTTTTAATCTCAGCGAAAACCATGCTTAATGCTTCCTTTTCAAGATTTTCTCTGTGTTTTTTTATTCCCCCATGTTGGTTAAAATAATGTGCAAATACATTTTTTATTTAGTCATTATTTTTCTACTTTATTGCGACGTGAACTTTTGAGACCGAATTTTCAAGATCTGTTTATCTCGATACCAATTCAGAAACGTTTTATAAAATTTCTTTCATTGCTGTTATTTCGCCAATCAAGTTATGAAAAGATACTACTCAGATATTTATAATGGATAACGATTTTCTGCGAACTACAATTTTTGTGCCGTCGTAAATTGTGAAATAAGCTAAAACACAACAACAAACAGTTCTGTTTAAAAGCAATTAATGAGTATATAAGCAGAGACTGCCTCAACAGCCACTGTCAGGAATCGCGAACGGTTACATCTTTTTCTGATTTGGGCAGTTTCCTTTTATAACGGTTACATTTTCTTCTTATTTGGTTGTTGATTCCATCGTTTTTTGAAATACTTATATTTGTTTATTTACTTTAAACCTTGCATGTTTGTTTTTAGGCCTTTTGTTAAGTTTTCCAGAATTTTTATCGAGAATGGTCAAGCTGGCTAGTAAACCATTTCGTAAGTACAAAACTTTTCATTCTTCCAGTTAAGCCATTGATTTACTACAAAACATAATTGCACTTTTCAAAAAACTTTTGCCTTCTTAAAGTGAGTTTTGAAAAATTCCTGATTATCTTTTCTTTGCCAAGTAAGGGCATTCATAATTGGTAATTTTTATTTATTTCTTCGTTTCTTCATTTATTAAGTTTTTATAATATAGTTATAATAATAATTTATAATTATAAATAGATAATGATAATAATACAATATAATAATACAGATATTATAAAGATAAAAAATATACGAAATGTTTGTATCTGTATGTAATCTCTTTGCATTAAACTGAATGCTACAAGTTGAAATTTGTGTCATTGAGTTCCTTTTTTAATTCAGAATGTCTTGTGATTCATGTAAACGTATATCATTATTACATTATATAGCTGGAGGTACACTTAGTAATCAGATACCTGCAGCATTCCAAAGTCTTGTTCTAAACCCAACAACGATATTGGATAATTTGCAAGATGTTTTTAACATGAGCGGACAACATTCAATACCCAATGCTGGTACGTTGCTTATCCAAGCTCAGGAGGGATGTGCCATGAAAATGGAAAACTTTTAATTCCTATTTTCCCAATGACACATTCTAATGGTGATAAAAAAATGTTGATATCCACAGGTTTAAGTAAAGTAAGATACCCAGAGTTTTGAGTCTTTGAGCATCTTTTGAGCATGCCGCCAGTGTGCAGTCCTCCAAATGGGCTTAGGCACTACTTTTATAGGAGTGAAGTATTGAGATGTGATATGACTGAGACTCGAACACGGGCCTCACTTGTTGTGCTCGACCACTACGTCATCGCTGTACCTGTCATTGAAAAGAAAAACATGAATGAGGAACCTGTAACCACTCCAGTTCTGATTATTACTATTGAAAAGATAAAACATTACAAAAGTGGAAATTAATATCTTTGGGTTCAAGAATACCGATTTTCTGGTATTCTATTGAAAGGGTTTCATGAATTATGTGAACGTCATTAGAGTTGTGATAAAAATTGCTACACCTTATTCTGGTCAATATTTGAAAAACAAACAATGAATAACTGGCTGAAACCCTAAAAATTTTGTCTTCTGGGCAGAATAATTCCGAATTCCAGAAGTTTTTCAAGTACATGAAAGCCCTTTACCTCAATTCGTTCTCTACAGCCAAACTTTTTCTCTTCAAAACAAACTACTTTTTTGAATAATGTCTTTCCGAAACCAAGAGAAAAATGGCCATTGAAGAAAGTTGAACATGTTTTACTTATATTTTTTTTATTCATTGTCAATGAATGGCATAGAACAAAAGGAGTTTTTTTTCTTGGTATACACTTATCCATTTTTCAAACATTTTATTGAAAAATGATAGTGTATTGCAGCCTATTCTCATTACCACTGGAATGTTTCAAGGAAAGTAATAGAAACAATACATCGATACAGAATACTCCTCTTTTATATAATATCAAGTATCAAAACATATAAAAGCGTAAAAATTGATTAGTGGTCTTTTAAAGAAGTTAATATTCTTGTTTTGATTCACGATTGATTGTGTAATACATGTGAAGGAAAGGGCTGTGTGTTTTTAATTAACACAAGGAGCTATCCTATTTAACTCAAATTATTATTATTATTTAATTTCAGGTTATAACCAAAATGAGTCATCAAGTAGTGCAATGACTTTGCCATCAGATCTTCCGGCGTGGTTGCCTCTGCCAGTTCAAGTTATACACGAGGTTCGTCCAACATCGTTCTCTAAACATCTGTTCAAATATTCGTTTGAATGTGACAGAAAGTAAATGAACACAAAAGTGTAATTGCACTTATTTTCACTGTTCATTTAATTTTCAGGTAATGCACAAGGTGGAAATTCTGTATGTTTTAACATTGCTTTTATGTGGCAAATACAAGTTTGAGGTAAGATTTGTTGTTATAGCATAGGTCAAAGGCCATTTTGGTTGGTGTTAGTAATTGGCAAACAACATAAACACAAGTTTTACTAGAGAATAACATTCAGTACATTGGTTTTGTGATACTGCCTCTTGCCCACCGATTTTAATGTTGAAGCTATATACGTTTGTATAAGTTTATATCAGCTTTATATGCCTATTAAATCCAAAGGAAATTAAATTGAAAAAAAGACTCACTGAAGGTCTCTGTGTCATTGTTAGATGCATGATTTTTCAATTGCAATGTTATTTTTTGGTAAACCATTTTAATGATTTAGGTTCAAACAAAACTATGTGAATTGAAATGTATCCCAATGTTATGTGACATGTTTGATAAACTCGGCTGGAATACCGAAAAGTAAGTCATCATAATTATCAAGAAAATTAAAGCAAAGTTTGAAACTTATTCTTGTTAATTAACGGTCATTCGTTTATCTGATAGTGATCGGTTCCCTCGTCATAATCACCATGATGCTGAAGATTGCGACTGCACACCGGTAAAAGTCCTTTCAAATGTCCAAGAAATGTTTTTGACTTAAGTGTTGCTGTGAAACGAAGCATGTTTTGTGTTTCGTGCTATTTTTTTACGTATTTCTATACTGCAATTATGTTTTTTAGGAAAGTGCTTTGAAGATTCAATACCTTCGGTTCATTCACAGTTTTTGTGATCATAATGAGTAAGTGGAAATGTTTAAATTGTTTGTTTCTTTGTTTGTTTGTTGTTGTTATAACAATTAAGGGGCTTTCTTTTCATCGTTGTTGAGCTATAATTTTTTGGTTTTACAGTGTAAGATGTCAGACATCATCTAAAAATGATAATGGTGTCCAACCATATAGTGCTCAGAATTACCACAATGTAACATTGTAATTAATTTTTTAAGTCTTTTTTGCTTATTATCTCTAAGACATTTGCTTCCCTCGAAAAATCTCACAAATAATCAAATATACACTTTTTTATCTTTATTCCTAAAATGTTTTACTTTTTACTTTTTTTAATTATCATTCTACGGCTAAAATTAAGAGATTATTTTACTTATGATATTCTTTCCTTTTTTCTTGGCAAAGTTAGCACGATCCAGTACAGTACAGTCCGAAAGAAAGTTTACACATTCCCAATGGAATGAATTGTTACATGAAAAGACAATAGATTTTGGTGTACACTTTTATCTGTTTATATGAAGTCATTATTAAAATCTCTTGTGTTCAACATGATTTGTTTAGACATCATTGTACGGAACATGAAAACACATGTTACATAAACAAAAGACTGTTAACTTCTAATGACACTGACTCATTGCCAAATTATCTTAAAAGGACACATTAAGTTTCATTAGGGCTGTACTGTATAATGGTAATTGAAAAGGTCTGCTGAACTCGATCAGCTTTATATCTAAACTTTTGATATTGTATAGCAAAAGGTACTTGCTGCTTTCAGTTCGAGAAGTGCAGGAAATGAAAGAAACATGTGGTAATTATTTAATATTCTGTAACAGGTGTTAAAAATAAAACTGCTTTTATAATTATGTTATATGAGCTGTTACGTAACCTTTGTTCATGTTTATTTAGAGAGATATGGTCTTCAAAGGCCTGCTACATTAGATAAGTCAAAAAGGTAAAAGAGTCAAAACGTATACTGGAATAATAAGACTGCCATTACTGTTATCTTTAAGATAGTTGTTTAAAGATAGTTTCAATCTCTAATCTGGCTGATGGTTGTCTTGATCATGTTATAATGTTTTGCCACTCTACTTGTCTTCTCTTCTAGCAAATATCGATGTCACGGTCCAAAGGGCCTGATAACAAAGATAATTGACGTCCTGAAAAAAACTTCTCCTAATAATGCTTTGAGGTATTTTATAGAATTGAGTATTTAAAGCGGACTATGTAAATAGTATTGAAATTGGTGTTAATTGAGCGGAAAACGTATATCTTTTAGGTGTGAATTTCTGATATTATTAATTCTAAAGAATCTTTTTAAGACATCTGTTATCGCTGTTTAATTACTTCAAGGTTTTGGCTGTGTCGTGCAATCGAAGGATTTCTGCGTGGAAGTGTTTCACCTCCTGGGCAGCATTTCCTCATTAACAGAGGTCTTATTAAGGTATGACAGGAATTCTTACTTTTGTGTGAAATTCAAAAAAGTGAGTTTTATAAATCCGTAAATGAAGGATGAAGATCCAAACCTTACAATGCTCATTTCATGTTATTATCTGTTAGCCAAATGTTTTTGCCATCTCTGCGACTTATTCAATTGTACTTTTGTTTATAGCACTTATTCGAACATATCATTAATTGTGACACGAAAGCCAAAGAGATCATTCAGAGTAGTTTCGACTTACTTGGGGAGTTGATGAAATTCAATGTGGCTGGATTCCAGCAGTTCAACGAAGCTGTTGAATCCGATGGTCAGGTAAGCAATGTTTATTATTAATGGTTTCTTCACTTCTTAAGTTCTCGAACCATTAACTTCATGGAGAAGATTACACAGGATTAAGAGAAAAAATTTGAAAGAAACAGTTCGGAAGATTTTGAATCGATATAACAGTGTTGCTTTAATTCTTTTAGTTTGAGAAATTTCTGTCTGTAATGTCATCCAGTGTTGTGGATTCTAACATGTTCATTCGATGTGCAGTCTTGTCTCACGAACAGTTCAGTGCTACTAGAGTGTATAACGTGCAACAGTGTTCCCTTTGCGGCTTGATCAGGAAATGGGAACACAAGATATATTTGATGTATAAACTAATCACAACAATCTCTGTGGACAGTTTAACGCAGGTTTGTTAATCGATTGAATCAAACTTAGAATTTGTATATTTGGTCAATTCATCAACCGTCACCTACCTTTTATCTTCAACGATTTAAATGAACCATTGAAGTTGTCATGTTGCCCCTAAAATAACTTGTTATGAATGTATTAAAATGAACCCTTCTTTAGGCAATATTATGTCATTTCTTTTCGTCTTCTAATTTCTTTATTTGTGACTTTGACATTTACATCTAAAATTTGTTTTAGGAAAATGTCAGCTGCTTAAACACTACTCTCATAATTTTGATGTTTGCATACAATCACGGTAGACTGGACGAATATCTTCAAGCATTTGTAACGGAAGAGGATGCACAAAAACATCCTGGCTTGATACTTTCTAATCTTAGGTAAGCTTTGTTTATCGAATACTTGCAAAAACCTTAAACCATTATTATATTTGTTATAATTTTACTTGTATTTCGTTTCTTTTTGCTCCACCTATTTTTGACAGCTATAGTATTTCTTTTCAGGGAACTTTTGGTATTCTGGAAGAGCCATTATTTAAGGCGTGGTAAGGACTGCTCGCAATTGGAGCAAAGTTCGTCCATTGCATTTGACAAGTGGCAGCATGTTGTGGACGTTATGTTATCGGAAGATATCACTAAAAGGACTTCGGTTTTATATTATCTGACACCTTTACATCGGAGCAGTATACGCTACAGAACTGTTGATTATATGTCGCGAGATGCCTGACCTGTTTATTTGGTCTTGTTATTGTTTAAGCTGCTGTAAGTTAATGGTTCGTTCATCCTCAGGATGAACGAATTTATAACTAACTGCTGCCTTACATATCACATTACATTCACTGTAAATTGACATTCATGTCATCGTGTTGGAACCATTTTATTCTCCCTTCTTTTCTTATATAATAATTTTGAATTTTCTTTTGCAATGCTTGAGTTTTTGTTCTTTTTTCATTCACTTTATCAACTGTGGCAAACTAGATTCTTTTTATGAGAGAATTTAATTTGGGACCTGTACATGGTTAAAATCCATTTAAAATGTGTTTTTTTTTTCAATCTGCTTAAAATAAAACTTAACTGTCCATAGTATTTATGTTTTGCTTCATCGCAGACTTTCCTTTAATTTGGGTATGATAATCTTTGGGCCCATTAGCTGTTACTGCTATGAAATTTTGGCAGTACTACTCCCTGGAATATTATGATTTTTCATTTTATACGATTGATGTAAATTGGTTTTATTTAGATAAACATAGATTGTTGGTGAGATAATCACATCATTTATATATTTTATTGTTTGCATTATTTTTAAGTTTTTATAAAACATTTAGGAACGTCTAATATTTTGTGTGGATTCTTTTAACATCTTGAAAATACAAAAATCTTGAAAACACCTTTAAAAACAATCACCTAAAAAGCAATCATCCGAAATGACAATTGTATTTATCTCGACTCGACCCTCAGAGAATATAATTATAACTTGTTGTTATTATTATTGTTTTATTTTGAACCTAATGTTGGTTTTTGACTGTAAACACGCACAGATGTTGTTGTTTTTTACATGAAGCTTGTAGATATTAACATGAAGAATACTGCTAATTTTATGTTTTGTTATGTATTCATATTTATGAGGAGAAAGACAGTGGACCTGTGACGTAGGACGTAGGAAAATTAAGAAAATAATGAAAATGTGTAATATTGTCATTCAATTTTTATGATTTCTGGCATACTCATAAGAAAATTTTATTGTCTGGAAGTTTACGATAACAACTTATTGTTCATTTTTTCTGTGGTCATTTCACAATAGGCACATTTTCTCATGCACTCACTTTGATGAAAATGACGTAATTACAATCAACAGTTTCTGGCATAGAAAGTTTAAGTTAAAATTAACAACAATAGAGCTTCGCAATAGACTTTCAGACAAAGCAATTTTCTAATGTCTATGCTCATGGTGATTAGACCTTTCACATTTTTTCTCTTGCTTACATTTTGAACTGTTTGTGGGAGAATAAATGCATGATAGGTAATATATTTCAGTTGATGAGTGATCGTTAAGAATGAGTGATTGTTAAGTAGATTAACTTAACTTTTTGAACCTTGTGAAGCAACTTCTAGCCTTACATTGATTTAATGTCCTGTTATTTACTTCCGGAAATGGTCCTTCCCATTAATTCAGTTATCTCTTTTATATAACAATCACAATGCAATGCGAAAAGAATCACTTAAAATGTCTCAATTGATTAACTAAAGTGTTTCAGGAATAAAACTAATTCTCCAACTACGATTCAGGGACAATGTTAAACAAACATAAACAAACCGCAAAGCAAGTATTTATATTTTATTGCATTGTGGTAGTTGTATGCATTACTGTGCTTTTTTTACTCATGGAGCAGTAAACAGTTTCCTCATTCGCTAGTCCTTAATTTTGACATTTTGATTTTGGACTTAAACAAAGCACAAGCCCCCTCATATTTTTTTAGGGACTCAAATCAGAAATACTAAACTAACAAATGATCTCATATGCCAGTAGTTGCTACCCGATTGCTGTTCAATCAGTGCGCAATGCGATTGGATGCGATGGCAGAGGAGAAACAAAGGTATCCTTATATTATATAGACTGATACTCATTTGGGAAAGGCAACTTCACATTTAGTTTAATTGCAATTGCTTTGATTTCTGTCATTGTAGAATGCTTATTGTCAATATCTAAGCTGTATGTTGTTTGTAATTCAAGCACTTAAAGATGAGGCATGGGATAGACAAGGTAATATAATGCTTTTTTTTTTTTTTTGCCCTGATTAAAACTCATTCAGGGTGGCCACTCATACTGGGATATAATGCTAATTTAATGTAATATAAACCTTTTTTTCCCCCTGATTTAAACTCATTCAGGGTGGCCACTCATACTGGGATATAATGCTAATTTGATATAATTATAATGATTTTTTTAAATGAATTAAATAGTGTTCCAGTACTTGTGCTTATCGTTTCTATTTCAATACATGAGTTCAAATAAAGTTAAGTTTTTCAGTGAAACTAGTTAATTGAAGGGAAGAGTAATTGGTTTATATACTGTGAAATCATTGTTGAATATACTTTGATTTTGGTATAAATACGGGGAAATATACTGATATATACTGGAATTACTTTGATTTCAATGAGTGGCCACCCTGTCGTTTAGTCATTCAATTTTGGGCAGTACAGTATGAAACAGAGGGGCACTGGGTAAACCTTTCAATGTGTTTTCTGATAGGTTCAGACATATGCTATCCAGTGGTGAAACTTCCACAAGGAGCAAGTGACTATTTGACCTGTCTTGCCCCTTGATATATTTGTTTGTCCGATATTATAGTATTGTTTCTTCAAATTGATCACATTTTTTTTCATCGAAATAATTTTTTAATTGACCAAGTGGGTGCTTCATTTTGCATAGTTTTACTTGGTTGTTGGACAAGCATTAAGTTTCGCCACTGGCTATCATAATGGAGAAATTCCCTCACTGATCATTTGTCCCTGAAATCTGAACTCTTTTCCTTATTAACAATACTGTTTTCTCATTTTCCCCTTGATGTTTCCCATTTGAATATTGATAATTCCATTTCAAAATGCTTTATTTCTTTAGAATTGACAGAACTATGTCACAATGACACGTTTAAATTGTTCAAGTTGACGGAACAATGTCTTGCAAGAGCTCATGATATTCTCAAATCATTTCATGGACATGGTAAAACTTATTTGATGCATGCTTTCTTATTCTTAAGATAATTGAAACAAAAGGATATTTTGTATTTACCAGTACTGAGCAGATTATCTTTTCAGTGATATACCAGCTTGATCAGTTATTACCCAGTGGGCAAAATCTTCAAAAAATCTCTTAGGAGGAGTGTTTTCTATAGGAATGGCAAGCAATATTGCCTGCTGTTTCAATAAAAAAACACTCCTCCACAAAGACTTTTTGAAGATTTTGCCCACTAGGTAAGGTCACTTGTCTTTTAATATTCTTTTCTCATTTCTTTTCTCTTTTCTTTTTCTTTTTCTTTTTCTTTCTGCAACTTTCTCCATGGAAACAAGAGATATAATCTTGTTCCCATGGAAAAAGATGCATCATGAGGATAACGTATTTGATGAGTGTCTAATATGTGTGGATCTTTAGTTTGTTTCCTACAATGTGTGGATCTCAATTTGTTTTTCCTCAATAAAGGCTTATTATAATCTTTGCTCACTTTCAAATTGATTTTAATCTTCATGCGATTTTGGACCGATTATGTTCTTAAGGAATGGAAGTTGTTCTAGGCAGGAGAAAGCTTTCTCGATAATCATCATGCACATTCTCTAAAATATTTTCATTGTTTTTTGAGGCATTCCCAATTTTCGTTGGGGATGACACACACCCACTCCGAAATCCTTACCTTTCTAAAATGCATGGAATTGCTTACACACGTAGCTTGGATTATCTTCATTGAAACTTTTTTCTACATTTTTGAAATGATGTCGGTCTATTCACTACCCATTCACATTACCCTACACCCTTTTATTGCTAATGCCGTCCAGATGTGTTTGTTTTGTTTTTGCTATGTAATGTACCAATGTAGCTCCTTTGATCAGTTTCGCTTTTTTGTTGTTGTTTTTCAGTTTCAGATACCAAGAATGAAAATGTTGATTGTTTGGATACAAGGTCTTCACTCCACTCACCACTTCCGGCTGCTAGACGCCACAGCCATTCATCACAATCCACAAGTCCGTTACCACCGGACCAGCGTAGAATGACAAGGTCTTTGACTAATTACACTAATGAATCCAATGCAGAGGAAAACAAATATAAAGCTCTTACGGAGTTGCTTCCAACGCCACCAGGGTACACCACGGCAACCCGGTAATTCAATTATTGGAGAGCCATATATATAATGTGACATGGGGTCGGTGGCCATGTACTGGTTTGTGTACTGCCTGCACATTTTGATGTTAACATAAATCCAGTCCGATAATTTTTCTTCACTTATGTGTATAGCACAAATTTCGTTTGGGTAACAGGTCAGAGTAGGCTGTACATCCTTCTTTTCAAACACTTCTTTTCAAAGACTTTTCAACAGTATTACAAAGTGAGAAGAAATTGCCATATACACCTGCTTTGTATCACCATTAAGAATGTTGCGTTTACTTAAATAAGTTGAGCTGCTACGTGTTGTTTTCGTTCAAGAAACTTGGTTCTTCTTTAAGAAACGTTCTGCTTTCTGTATTTTAGTCCACAAAATGTCCATGTGAAAAACCAAGAAATGTTCCAAGCATATCAGCGAAGAAAGACGTTACGTGGAAAACAGAGATACGCAGCTATAAACTTCGTAGGATTATATTCACTTTCCAATATCAGCATGAAGCGCTGTTTCATCTCAATCATTACGCAATACGTTTATAAAAAAGCTCAATGTATTATTATTTATATCGGAGAAAATCTCAAATTTGTCTACCCCTCTCCAATAATAAAATTTTATTAATTTCGTCTTTTATCTGTAGAACTTGGACACATTTCGAAAAGAAGCTGAGAAAATGGCGATTCGGAAGGCGAAAGAGAAGGCCGTATCTTTTCCACAATGTTGAGGAATGTCTTTCATTTAGGAAACCGGTCGCATATATCGGATTCCCTCATTGCTACAACCTTCTCAAATTAATATTAGGAATATTTCCATAAAAGTTAAGCTCAGGGACCTTGTGGTAACATTGAGTTTAGGGGGAATGTTTTTTAATTCCTCAAAATATTTTGTGGAGGCTTGTAGTAGCTTTGATATTTCTGTGACATAATTTTCCTTAACTTCTCCAGGCTTTCATCAGAATTTTAGAGCAACAGAAGCAGGTGAAAATAGAAGCCGAGAGGTATGAATTGTCTTCCAGCTCATGTGGAGCGGAGAGTAGTAACCTTGATATAGATATACGGTGGAGTCTCTATAAAGCAGACACCATTGAATGCTTAAATGCTTTATAGACATTTAACCTATGAGAATTTGACTGTAAATCCAACAAATCGTGCTTGGAGTATGTGTCCGTTACATACAAGGTGTACGCTGTATATAAATTCCACTGCAATAGCATTATTAGGTTTTATGATGTAATGCTTGAAGACTGTTTTGAAGATTTCATATGGATGTGTCAACATTGTGTTTCCCTATGTTGAATGGAGTGCTATTTTATTCTTCATGTAGGCGTTGGAACAAACGACAACATCATTCGACAAGAGACAAAGAGTACCGCCAGAACTTACTAGCAAATATTTTGGCGTATGAAGAAGAAGCTGTAAGTAATGAACTTTTGTAGAAAGTAGGGCGCGATATACACGATCAAATTTGGAGTGAATAGTAATCCTCTGACGATGAGAAATGAAAAAGGAAGAAGAAAGAAAAGGAAGAACCGAGAATCCATCTGTTTGTTTTGGCACATGCTTTAAAAGAAAGTATATATTGATTACTGTATTATGAAGAAGCGTTTTTATGGAGTTAAGGGTCCGTTCGTGCAAGTTCTTTCACAATACTTCTCTGTTATCTTCCATTTCAAATATTGTTACGTGTAACGGGTCCTTTACATGACGGAGTTATAGGTGATGGACAGACTCCAATTATTGAGTGTATTGCGTCAAATTCTAAATATTATAATTCTAACAATTGTAATAACAATTGATACAATTGTTGCAGGTATTGGTTTGGTATTGAATGGTGTGTTAACACGTTGACTGCTGGGGACGAGAATAATCGTCGTGATTGGTCTGTTTTGATTTGTTGCCTTTGTCGGCATATTTCTCCAAATATAAGCCTTTACAGAAGCTTTAGTTCATCTGTTTGAAAGTAGATAAAATTTCACACAAGATAAGTCCAAATTTTCGCGTGCTCAGTGCCAGTCGTCGCAGCGATTTTCATGAAAAAAGCTTCAAAACTGTAGTTTTTAAATTTCCGTCTGTAGTCAACGTGTTAAACACTATCCTATCTATCAGGTCCTTATTTTTGGGCTACACTTTCATATTTAGGGTTGGCCAAAGACCTTCCGTAAAACCTTGACACCAAACTGTGAACCGGTAGTTATCATGAACGCAATCCAAGCTATACTCGCGTGAGTAGAAAATAACGTTTGAGCACATACAAATGAAAATGAATCCCAACTCTTTCATGTTGTTATTACACGTTATTTTATATTTGAATATATTAAGCGGAATTTCCGCGATCAGTGCCCACGCTATCAAATCGTGGAGTTTCGCATTTAGACAGATCCCAGTGGGGAAAATCTTCAAAAAGTTTCAGCGGAGGAGTGTTTCCTTTATTGAAACAGCAAGCGATATTGCTTGCCATATCCTTCTCTGGGTTGGGAAAAAATAAAATACAGCCAAACCTCCCTATAGCGGACACCATCGGGACCAAACAATTTGTCCCATATAAGGTGTCCGTTATATGGGGTGCCCGATTTAAAGAGGTTTCACTAATATGGTTGCCGTCGTTTAGAGTATATGCTTTTGATTGATCTTATTATTTCATCATTTAGTTCAAGGGATCACCCGCTGAGCAAAGTGTTGACCAACCTCAAATTGACCACCTATCAACGGATTAGAACTTTACTGGAACAATTCGAAGTAGTTGCACCCACCACCACCACGAAAGAAAATGACTATCTATGTCCGGTTGATTCACTTGATCGACGAAAGTTCACCAGTCCACAAACGGTGGACGTTTCAAAAACAGCAACAGATGGCGACGCTCAGGTCGTTACTGACGTGGCAAATGACCAAACTGAGAGTGTCAAAGGCAAAGTTAGTCTTACAGAAACTAATAAGACTGACAACTCGACTTCTTTGGAAAGAGAGTTTGACGAAATGGGCTGTTCCATGTTCGATTCGGATTCCGAGGAAGATTTAAACAAGAACATGGATGATAAACACGAAGAAGACACCGTAAACACGAGTGATAAACACGAAGAAATAACTGGAGAAGTTGAAGATGGTATGACAGATTATAAAGTTTTAGAGGCCGGTTACGAAACCTTCAAAAGAAACCAAGAATTCTTCAAGGACCTTCCCTGTAATGAACAGCAGCCTATGAACGAAACAGACACTCAAACATCAAACGAAAGTGTAAAAACTCCTCAAACAAATGAATTTCCAGTAAATGTGAACACGGACGAGTCTGGTAACGCGGCCAATATAGATCTTTGCGGGGAAAGTAGCAGCGAGTACTCGTCGCTTGTTCCCGATGTTAAAAGTTGGTCCGATTACGACTTTTGTCATCTAAAAACACCGAAATTACCGGTTACATCTGACTGCTCTGTTGACGAAACTGACGCTAATTCTTCCACGCTTGGCAATACTTACAACTCTTTAAACCAAGTTGAAAGCGATGAATACGAAACACTCACAAATAAACGGAAGCCAAACGCAAAACCGGAGAGTGCGGGTATTTACGAAGAAATACTTTACGAGGAAACAAAGAAGGTGGAGAGCGTGGAAATAAAGCCGAGGATTCGAGCGAATACGAGAAAGATTTATCGGGAATTTAGCGATGACGGACTGGCAAGGATTAGCGAGAAAAATCTGCAGGAATTGGATAATATCGTCCAAGATTTGTTGTTTGGCATTGGTAGGTAAAAACTTTCTCCTTATCTGCTGGCATGTGTGTGGGCCTGTAAGTGTTTCCAGGTAATAACTCGATGAGTTACTTGGTGTAAACTGTCCAGTTAGGGCCAGACTATGCCTCGTTCTTCCATACAATTTTATAAGAGTTTCTACCGGAGAAGTTAGGTGGTCTGGAAATGATCTAAAAGCGGCAATGTTTGACAGCCTGTAAGTCGTTTCTATTTTTCGTACACATTTAGATCGTCTGCAGTCGGCGTTACTACTGACGTATGAAGGGATCGACACGCCGGAAGGTCGTGACCAATGTTATGTGACGTTAGAGGCTATATTATTCAAGTCACTGTGGTCATGGATAATTCAAATGTTCAGGTATCTGCGGAGGAGATCTTTAGTAAATCAAATTTATTTTGTAGAGTTCTTTCTGAGAACTCTACTGGTGAAGGCATTCAATATTTAAACCATATTGCGCCCTATAAAGCGCCCGGGATGTTATTGAATGTTTTTTTATTTTTTTTATTTTTATTTCATTCTATTTATTTCATTTTTATTGGTTGGGGTGGGGTGGGGTTGTTGGGTGTGGTGCCTTATAAAGTTATTTTGAAAATCAGTAAATGATAAACTGGAAATGACTAAAGGAAACTGGTTTGAATAAAGCATCGTTTTTATTTTCTTGTCGCTTATAAGAGGAAAGTGTGAATTGCAAATATTTAGAAGTAGAGGGGCGCTTATTGGAAGTGGGAGGGGCGCTTAAAAGAGCGTTGGCGGTAAGTAGAGGAGATGATACTGTATTATCTTTTTAATTGTTTTCTGTGAGCTTCGTATTATTCTCACCTTATTATTCTTGTTGTTTAGGCAGTTGAATGCGTATAAAGAAGATGCCTTGCGAAAAATCATGCAAAAACACTCTCGTTCTGGTCCAAAGGAGATGAATGTTTCTGAAAAGTTTACTTTGCTTGATGAAAGCGTAAGTCGACAAACATTTAAACCCTGGCGCAAACGAATCTTAACGTCCAGCGTTTTTATTGGACGCAATATATTTTGAAAGTGTAAGTTAGATGTTGCATGAATTGTTTTGAGCAGGTCGAAAAGAAATTTGTCGGACATAATATCGTGTCAGTTTCGTGTGCCTGCTGTATTTTATATGTTGGCGTATGGTGTGTCTTATGATTTTTTTTCCAGCAAGAATTCACCGATCAACTTCCTTATCAGATTGCCATTGAAGAACTCAAACATCTTCCACAATATGAAACACCACTTGAGAAGTTGGAATGTGTAGGTTGGTAACGAAGTTCTTCTTTTTTTCTAAGTTTCAACTACATAATATGTGGTAGTAGTGATTGATGAATAAAAACTGTGAAATTGTTTGAAAGAACGACGCTTACTCTCGCTAACCCAACCAAACTTTACAACGTTTACACCACGAACTTTGGCGGTCTGCAAAACGAGACATTAATTGTATGCTTGTATGAGCAACAAATGTTTTAACTTTTCCTTTTTGTAGTGCGCATGTCCAAGGCGATTTGTCATTGTGTTGAAACGTATTGGCAGAAGAAAGGGGAAAGTAATCCTCCGCAAGTGTAAGTCAAAACAACACTTCGTACTTTGTGTAAGTTCTCTTGTGAATACGAAAAGGGATGTTCGAAAATGAGGTAACTAGCAGTTTGAAGTACCAGTAATAAGTGCTGAATCATGATCACCGATGGAGAACTCTGCGATAGAAATATAAAGTAATATCAGTTTGTCTTCATGACCAATAAATGATAACTCAGTTTGCGAAATGCTGAATCTGTTTACGAATCCATGTTGTGTCGTATACAAGGAGAGAATTACCATCTCTATGAAAACTAAACGCTTGTGCTAATAAGATCTTTGTAAAGTGCATAGTGCTACTGGTGGTTGTCAAGTGATCTCTCGCTAACTGACGCCATTTTGTTATTGCAGCGGTGGTGACGACCTCCTTCCTATAGTCACGTTTGTCGTACTAAAATCACGCGCGCCACAACTGGTATCGGAATGCCACGCAGTGGAAGAGTTCATTCATGAAGGGTATGTTTGTCTGGCGTGGTATTTTCTTCGTGCACACATTTTCTTGTTTCCTGACAATCATCGTTGTTGTTGTTTCGTTTGTCGTGTATTTAGATATTTGCTCGGCGAAGAAGGCTATTGTTTGACGACGTTGCACACGGCTGTGTCGTATTTAGTATCCCTGGGCAGGGAGCTGTGACGGTCGTTTTATCATGTTGTTTACGTTGTTGTTGTTTTTTGGGGTTTTTTAATTAATAAGTAACGTCCTTAAAACCGAAACGTTCATTGCTTTCTTAACATCTGACATTAGAAGGACCTAGTTGATAACAGAAACATTACTAAAGTCCTATCATTAGACCTTCTCTGTATTTCCGTTTAAGCACCGTATACCCAGTGGGCAAAATCTTCTGGTCTGTAAGGAGGAGTGTTTTCTATAGGAATGGCAAGCAATATTCCGTCTGCTGTTTCAATAAAAAAACAATCCTCCACAGAGACTTTTTGGTAGTTACCTTGTTCCAACTCGTTTTTAATATCATAATTATCTGATGTACTGGGAATCGGAATAATAAAGACCATTACTAAGTAACAACGTTATAAAATCATTCAAAAAAGGAAATGCATGAAAACGAGGCAGAACATGTTTGCTTGATCATAATACAGTTTTTAAACTGAAATTCGGGAAAGGTCTATAGAGAACATTCGGCAACACTGGTTCCGTATGAATGCTCCCTTTTAACGCCCTGGTCGTTAAATAAATTGTCAAGATTTAAAAATAGGCATTAATTAGAGAGAGAGGCGTTAGTCAATCCTTGAATTTTTGCATTTTAAACAATAGAAGCACAGTGGGCAAAACTCATAGACTTTTTGAAGATTTTGCCCACTGGGTAGAATTACTTGAATGAGACACGTTCAGTTTTTGTTATTTATGAATACACGAGGCTGTTTATATATCGTTCCAGACGTACTTACATCTCCGGTAAAAAGTCTAATAAAAATGTTTGAAAGAACGAGGCATAACCTACCCTTAACAACTTTCATAATCCTCAATGAACCAAACAAATTTTACAAGTTTTACACTACGAAGTTTTGATGGCCTGGAAATGATATATTAACTGTGTGATCCTATCAAATTGTTTCTCTAAAGGCCGGTTTTCAGTTCGCGCGAATCGAGGGACTCTTTCGCCTGAATGTGGAACGAGAGTTTGTTACTTCAGAAAAAATCGCCACTTTGTGTTGGCCAGAAAACAAGAATTTGATGCGGCTGGACCGAAATTGAATTTTTTTAACCTCGTCGCTGGTCGACACTACAGAAATATTATTAAATGTCCCCGTAAAAAGTAACTTTTGCACATATTTGATATAGTATTCGCTCATTTGTGCGACTCATTCGCGCAAAATGTAAACCGGCCTTATTTTTTTTTCGTAAACATTACTGTAAAATTTACAAAAACATATCGACTGTCAGACGTACGACTTCAATCGACATTTCCGATGGTTGACTCTCTAGATGTCATTTCTTACCTTTTCATAATATTTAATATTTAATGTTTTGTTAGAAAGTAGATTGTCCGTCCGTCCGTTTGTAAGTTTCATATTTTCGTTCGAAACAACTTTTGATTGGTTACCATCTACATTCGATTGAAATGAACATGTGACGCAAATGTATGACGTAACACTTTCAAACTCTTTCATTTGATGCAAACCAATCAATGGTTATTTATGTAAATCCATCGACTTAATGATTTTTTTACAAAAAAATGAGAATTACATTATTATTAAAAATATAGAATAAAACTTTTTCCTGAAACGCCACGCTTCCCAATTTGCCTTTAACATACTGTTCAATTTTTCACATTCGATTGTCAAGTATCACCATACCTTAGTACACAAAATTAACACATGGTTGTATTTAGCGCGACCAAAATTTACGCGGTCATTAATTAACGCGAATTGTCGAGCTAAACTTTTGAGTGTATGGTTATTTACGCGAATCGGTTGTACTCGAGTTAATTATCACACACTAAAACGTTCAAAATGTGTAGACGTGTCGACAAAAAAATATTGATAATTCTCATCAGTTGATGAGGTTGAAGAACTTTATGAGTTTGAAAAATAACACGTAAAACACGTAAAAAGTTGTTTTTTCTGTAATTACAACTGGCTAATTCCTAGGAAATCCCGTCAAAACCAAGTTTTTGAAGAATGCTTGAAAAAATAACTGAGTCAGCAGTTTTCTACAAGGGAATCTTCACGAGAGAGCCAATCATTTGTTTACATCGTTTGTTTGCTATTTTGATATAAGGCAGCTGCTCCTTCCAGACCCATTTCTTATTGTTCAAATGAGGAATTCACACTGCTGACATCAGCACACTGCAACCCTCAGTTCTATTTATAACAGTTGAATTGGCACCATTGAATTGTTCTACATGCAATGTTTCTTGAAAATCTTCAAAATTTGGTCCAAAAGGTGCCCAAATCGTCCTTTTTTGGTCAAAAGATAATAAATCAATAAATAAACTAGTAAATATATACAATGCGTAAAAATGTAAAAGCATGTCATTGTATAAAATGTCAGACTCAATTGAGTTATCATACAAATGCTTATCGAATAATTTTAGATATGCGATAGTAGCTCTCCTCCGTTATATGAACCCTTTTAATTACTATCGAATATCTAAAATTATTCGATAAGCATTTTACGTTACAGATGTATGATAACATCAGTTGTACGAGTGTTTTTTTGGAAGATCGTTAAATAATCCTACATGATTTTCGACTGGTGGCCTTGTGGTAGAGTGCTCGCCTCCAGTGGGGGAGGTCAGGGTTCAAATCCTGACCGAGTCATGCCAGCGACTTTAATAGTGTCAATGGATCCACTCAACTTGAGAACGGGATTAATATCTAAGGGGGTTGTCTGGTTGAGCGGTTGAAGCATACTTGTGGCTACCGTAGCTCAAATGGGGGGCTTTAAATGCTCTGGGACCTTCGCAGGACCCTCATTGATAACATTTCTATCAGAACTGAAGAGGCTATCCTGGGTAAACATTAATAATGATAATAATAATAATTTTCAAAAGTATTTATCTTTATTCGTAGCAGAACCAAATTTAAGATGCAGATAGCCAGGAAATGTTTCGTCACAAAGTGATTTGAACCTTCACAAATACTTTCGCATAAACTCGAACTGTTTTTACCAGCCCTTCCACGGCTCATTATCTCCTGATAAGTGGATATAAATGAAAAGAAATAGTCGAAAGTGACTTCACTGCTACTAAACTTCCAAGCTTTCTACACCATCAAATGCAATTGGTAACTTTATATATACTCGAAATAATAATTTCACTCTCCTCACCTCAAAGTTCATATATCTCGATAACTCGCACTGTTTTCATTGGTTGCTAACGGAACGGAAGTACATACTCTATTTTTTATATCAAACTTGGCAATTTTTATTTCCTATCTGCATTTTCCTTTTCATTTTACAGTTCCTAAAACAATGTTTTGCTTTACGTCAGTTAGGTAAACGATTGAACGACAAACATCAAACGTCGTGCTAAATCAGAAGAGGGAATACGGTTCTATTATTTTTATTTTCAAGTTTACTTTGATCATTGGTTCAAAATTTATTTACGAAAGTCCAACTAGACTTTGTACGAGCTGATGAAATTAAATCAAAAAATCGAAAGATGAACTCCTTTGTCATTCATTACCTGAAGCCGTCCAAAAATGCGATTCTTTCGAGTGTTCCTTCTGCAAGGTAGGTAAAATTTTAAAAACATCAGGATAAGAAATGCTTTCAGCAGGGGAATGGATTATTGGAAAAGGCAATCGTTTGGGCATTATCTATTACTGATCAACAATTCTGAACAAGACAGGAGAACAGCACACTAGTTTTCTCTTATGGTTTGAGGAAATTATCAAAATCTAATTAAAAGATGTCAGAGTGTGCTAGGTTACATGATTGATGGAACTACAGATTTTATGCTATCTGCTAAGTACGAAACTGTGTAATGTAAGTTAAGATGAGCTTTCATTATCAGTTGATGACCCACCGGATTCTGAATCGGAATTATCGGATTTACTTGATTCAAATTCGGATTGAAGAGCCTCACTCTTCTCTCCTTCTCTGTCGTCATCTTCCACATCGGATGTTGACTCTGAAACGCTACTTTCGGTTCCATCCTGTTTGTCAGAAGATGGAGGAGTTGAATTGCTGTTCTGGTTTTCCGGTACGTCGTTTGTTTCGTCGTGGTTATTTTGGCGACCGTCGTCCTTTTGAATATCGTTCGTTTTATCTGTCGCTGGTTCACTATTTGCCAATATGTTGCCGTCAAGATCAGCCTTTTGAATTCCACTATCACTAGCCTCGATGGAGTAGGATGTGAGTTCATCGTCACTCCTTCCTGATGAAGAATCGTTTGTTCCGGATTCATTTTCCATTGTGTTATACTGCTCTCCTCCCGCAGTGTCAGTGCGATGATCTTCTCCGTTGTCGATGTTATTGTTTGCGGAAGATAGTTCCAACGCGTTCATAGTATTCGAATTATTTGTCGATCTGTAATTTTCTGTGACTTCCTTTTCACTGTTACTTTCGACACCTTCTTCACTTTCATTTTCTTTGAAATCATTGCTTTGCATGCCGATTGTTTGTTCTTCATTTTTCTCGTCGTTACCATCATCCTCTGCACTACTATCAGATGAATCGGACGAAAGATCGGACACATTTGCTACATTAGCGTTACTCACGAAGTCGTCAGGGGTTTCTGTGTTGTTTTCATCTCCGTCATTTTCGGCTGCTTCATTTTCGGAAGATACATTCGGATTGTAATCATGATCGGATTCATCGCTTGAATTGAATGATAAATCGTATTTTTCGGGCTGTTGATTTTCATCCAATTCGTTATCCAATTTTGATTCAGTCAAAACCTTCTCCGGCATCGACTTCCTATCTGCGTCGTTGTCGCCTCCTATTGTAGTATTGTCACTGTCAGAGTCGTTGTCATCCGTGTCTGAAGAACGATCCGACGACGAACTATCTTCGTATGATACGTCGTCTTCATCGTTATCCTCGTTGCTGTCTATTTGGACGTTTTCAGACGATGTATGGTCATCTCTGGTAGCATGGTCCACATCGTCTTCCGAAAAATGATCCGAATTGTCTTCCAAATAATGATCGGATTTGGCCGAATTATCTACCCCACCTACGATAATCATCGACGAATCGATCGTTTCATCACTCCTATCACCAGCACTCAAGTTTCTATTGCCGTTAATGTTTTTGCTGCCATCGTTATCAGGAATATTATCTGTATCCGAATCGGACGCAACATCAGATTCGACATCCGTTTCTAGAACATTTTCATTGGTTTCTTTCACTCTGTGTAGTTTTTCTCTTTCGGCAGCCATTTCTTTGAAGTATTTCTCAGTTAACCACATGTCAAAGATCAAATTGGAATCCTCCGGATATCTTTCAGGTTTCCGTTGATCCCTTCCGGACTTCTGGTTCCGCTTCCTCCCTTCGTACGTTTTCTCTAGAGCCCATTCCTCGAACGTTTTTAGATGTGGGTTATTCCATCTAGATCGCCGTTTCATTTCCAAGCCATACGCTTGCTGCGCTATCTTTATCTTCTGTATCACAATTTGATTTTGACGTTCCTCTTCCTTTTTCTGCAACCATTTCTCAAAGGAGGTGTTCGTTCGATCGTATCTAGACTGTTCAGCTGATTGCATCGCCTTCATCGCTGCATCACGTGACTTGGCTTCTGTATTTTTCCAATCAAGCCATTGTTGAAACGTCATCCCGTTCTTATTAGTGTCGTTCCGTTTCGGACAGGCCGTCGTATTAAATGAATCATTTTTGTTTTTTTGATTTCGCTTTTGTTCCAACCATTCTTCGAAAGGGCAAGCTTTTTCAGAAAGGGAGCGCTCCCCCTTTTTCCTGTATTTCTCTTCCTCATTCTCTGTGTTGGATTTGGAACGCTGTCTTGTTTTCGACATTAACCATTTCTCATAGGCTTTCTTATTCAGCTCCTCCTTTTCTGTTTGCTCTCTAATCTTAGTCTCGGATAGATCCTCTGTCTCTAGATTCCTTTTTCTTCGTTTCCTTTTCAACCAATCATCGTAGGCTTTAGCGTTTTGAATAGAAAAGACAGGCAGTTCATTGGTCAGAATCGAAATCGAACTCTCTGGTTTCCACCAATCATTTTGATGTTCGTTTAGATAATCTTCATTATTTTTGTTTTCTTCTTCTCTTTCATCATTGATCATGTTCATATTTTCTCGGCAACCGTAGGATTGTTCTGAAAACCTTTCTGTTCTTCCTTTTTGCTTCCTACGCGCACTTTTCATGATTGGCGCTTTGGTGATCATTTCGTCCGAGTGTTCTTCAGGAATAGATGTTTCCGATTTTGAGTTATCCGTTCTAAAACATAAAAATAAAAAATACTTTATTGGCCCTTTTTATGCCGGCCGTTGACTATCATGACTTGCCATTAACAGGCCAGAGTTAGATGTTTCAGCCTGTGTTCTGAAGATGGATATTTCAAATATAACGCCAATAAGGACGGGCGTAAAAGAGACCAGCGTTAAATTTGAGCTGGCGTAACAAAAGGCCGATAATCAAAATAAATGCAGGATTTAAAATTACCGTTTCCAATTTAAATTTTTCAACTGGTTATCCGATTTCCGATATGATGGCTTTTCAGTTTTTATAACTGTCTTTCGGTTAGGAAAGCTTTGTTGTAAATCAACATTCTCTAGCACGTGGATCGGTAATACTTTCTTCACATCTGGTTCTTTTACACAGCTAGCTCTCTTCAACCAATAACTTCTTTTCTCGTCATCTGTTAACTCCTCAAAGTTGACCGAAATCCCGCATCCATTTTGTTCATTATCCAATGGTGAATCAGCAGGGGATTTTCTATTATGCGACGGCGTATCACTCGTAGCTTCATCCGATTCATTGGTGGGAAAAAATGCGTTTCTTTTGCCATCACCGATCGAGCTGTCGTATCTGATTTTATTTATTTCTTTTGGCCTGTAAAACACCATCTTGCCAGAGTTTGTTGTGAAGTTTTTGTCATGCTGGCTATCCGTCCAAGCGTTCACCCGTGTACGAACTTTATAGGTGGGAAAGATTTCAGTAGTTGTTGCTTGTGGTGCGGACATTGTTATACGATGTTTCCGGTGACTTGGCTTATCACTTCGAAGTTGTTTTAAGTTGTTCGAGTTCAAATTATTCCTCATATGCGCATGCTTGGTGTTTGATGATGTCTCCTTGGTTACCACAGGAAGTACAGAGGTGATCGTCTACAAAAGCAAAATAACTTACTCATAAACACACAATCCAAACTTCGCTTTAAAGACCATTCCGTAAATTATATCAGAGCAGGTTTCCCTTATTACGTATAATCTTAGAAGCGGTGATGAAGACGGCAACGTTAGCGAAGCAACAGGTTTTATTTCGTTATAGAATTTAATAAAAAGGAAACACTAACTTAAGATCATCAAGTCAGCACCTCACTAGCACGATTCTGTTTTCTTTTAGTTCCTCCTAATAATAATTACATACACTGTTAATGTATCTTTTACACAGACCTACTTACTTCGTGGTCTAAAATATTTGTTTGGGTCAGCGAGGGCTTAGGGTTAGGCTTTGCCTCGTTGTTTCAAAAGCGTTTTGCGGAGAAATTAGTACGTCTGGAAATGATACACGAACGGCTTCGTTATTACGTATTTAAATAGGCACTAAGCACTCAGTATGTACACGACGTCGGTTGAACGTTCTATGGACGTCTTTACAACGTGGGAGCGTTTGGACGTACGTTAAAACGATGCCATGTGCATTCTGGGTAATCTTCTTCTGAAAAATGGTTTTTTTTATATACGACGAAATCATCATCAACATAGATCAGTTTGAGAACGAGGCGAAATCTACTCTGACGTAATTCACGGTAAGGTCTATTCGAAATAGCTTATGTACAGAACTAAATACACCTTTCCCGAGTGTCTGTTTAAACACCATGTTTTGAACTAGTTAGTACACCCAACCTCGATTTAATTAAGTTTATTGTTTCAATAATGTTTTAGCTTTATTACTTAGTAATTATCTCTATTACTAAAACTCCCAGTAGAATGATTAGAGGCAATTTTGATATCTAAAACGAGGCCGGGTGTAGTAACTAGGTCAAACGTGTTTTAACAGAAATTCGGGAAAGGTGTATTGGTGATGCTCCTTCTTTAGTTCACCTTATACATTCGTTGTCGATCTTCATGCTGTTTACGATCTTCCTTGTTGTTTATGGGTGGGAAAAGAGAATAGTTTTCTTTTGTTCTATAAAAAGAATATAATGAACCGAAACTTCCATTTCTCGATAATTTTTCACATTTTACATTCAGTATAAATGTTGAATAGACGGGTAGAAAAAACTACCATAACGGCCAATTACGGTCAAAACTCTATTAATAATCACAACAAGAAGAAATCTGTCCATATTTGCTTTTCTCCAACAAAACAAATTAAGCAGACTTTTACTACCAAAGAACGAGAATCTGTTTGATCAACGTATAGTAATGATAATCACGGTCAAACCTTTTAAATTCGTTTTGATATCTTTGTGCAATCTCGTCCAAATCCTTTTTTTCTATTTCCTCATCATTATGAACTTTTTCTTTCCTTTCCGGCTCATTCAAAACATCGAAATTCCAGTTAAACAGCCAAATTCGTTTCTCGCATTTCAAGTGGCCATTGTTGGCAGCCATCATTAACGCTGTAATACCTAAGATACGAACCAATCAAATTAATGCTGAAACAGCAATCAAAAGACTTTGTAGAATACTCTAGTGAATTACTGTTGTTGCTCTTAATGAGCCTTCATTTAACCTTGTTTTTCTTCTGAAGAGGAATTTGGAAAAAAACTCTTTATTGTCCCATTTAAGGCCTTCCTAAGTTTAATGTCGTGCCCTTTTTACCCCGATCTTTATTGGCGTCAAAAGATAATGGTGAAACCTTCTCAGATAAACATTTACCACCGGCCCTTTTAATGCCAAGTCATAAAAATTAACGCCATCAAGGCGGGCGTGTCAGGTACAAAATTAACGCCATCAAGGCGGGCGTGTCAGGTACAAAGAAGTTTTCAGGAATAACTTTATCTTCCGCAATATTTGAAAATATATCAGGAATTTTGACATCATAAAATTCTAATGAATAAAGTAAAATCCGATAGTGATCATTCGAACAAATAGCAATCCATATCCATACCTTCGAAGTCACAATGTTTGGAATCTACGCCTTGTGATAGTAACAGGCTAACACAGTGAATGTGACCTTCACTAGCTGCAACGTGTAAACACGAACGTCCATTTCTGGAGACCATTTTCACATCTGCCGCACTTTTTGAGATGAGTTCAGTAATAAGTTTCAGGTGCCCTGAACGAAAGAAAAGGTTCCGCGGTGGCCCAATTTACACCAGACATGTGACTTTTAAGAAACTGGCCATGTGGTCCATAATGAATCGTGAGTCTGTGGCAGAGAATTTCCATTCGAGAAAAGATTATATAGAAGTAATGGATATCCTGAAATAGACCTTTCACATGAGATCCCCGTACTGAACTCAGACCGGGTTGAGATTCCAGTACGGTAGTATGGTCACTTTATTATCCTTAGTATCCCAGTGGAGTACTTAAAAGCATTATGTGATATTGGAAATGAGGCAAAACTAGGGCGTAATACAATTTTTAATCTTGAAAGGTCTATTTCAAGGAATACAGAGTGGAAGGGAACCACCTACATTTGAAACACGCTTTCATAACTACAGAGGAAAGAAGAGGGCTATAACTCTAAACTAAATTCTACAGTTTTTGACTCCTTCTATCGAACACTATAGTCGAAACCATAATAAGACCGACAAATTTTTGATTCACTTTTACTTAGCGAAATTTCCGATGAAACACGAAGTAGCGAAATCAATGTTGCGCGGAAATTTGTTTTTCTAATTTAATTTCCTGTTTTACACTTTCCTCTAAATTAGAGAAGAAATAAGATGGCGCTTAACTAATGCAAGGATTGTTTGGCCTAAGATATTGCGACATGATGATTGAGCTTGCCACTCTCATGAAGTATGTTGTACCTTTAAAGCAGGAGATGAATAACGCCTGGAAGGCTCTCAACGGAACAAACTTATTCCAAGCGCTCAGTTCAAAATCATCCACAGTTTGGTCACCTTCGCTCGTCTCTCCATCTTCTTGTATAAATTCCACACCTAGAGAGAATATCATTTTGATATCTCCTTTGCTGGCACTAATACAAATTTGCTCCAGACTTTTTTCTTTACATTTTAGACGCAGCACAGCGCCATTTTTTATCTTATTTTCTTCAAATGTTTCTGCATCGTGTATTTTGACGTTGCTAAGATACAGGTTCTGTATTTCCGCCAGTATTCCGGTCTTGAGTTCAATTTGCGATTTCAACTGATGGATACTAGCGCTCGGATTAACGTTTTCAAATGAGATGATTTCGTCGACGGGCGTGTGAATGAACACCTGAAGGCGCAATGATAAAGGCGCAGGAGATTTCATCCTTGACTTAAACTTTGAGGTGTCACTGATGTTATAACCACGTAACTGAGACCACCGATAAACTCTGCGATGGAGGGTGATTATGATCTGGATCCATGAATGATGATTTAACTTCACTGAAATGGAAAAAAAGATCAATCAAAGTAACATTATTAGATTCTATTAACGTCGTTTTCAACACTTCTTGCCTCGCCTATGATAATCTGATTCAATGTTTGGATCACAATTAATTATCTAACGTAATATTTTAACACAGGAAGTCGGACAAAGGAATTTCATTTTTATCCTGTTACATTTTCTACTTCCTTTCATTTCTAGTTACAAATAGAAATTTTATAAAATGTTACCAAGGCAACGTAAGCATTCACTGATCATGCAACAAAAAGCATCTTAAATTTCTTCATCTTTTGTGCGTACTGCCGAAGAAAAATACCACTTCAGAGAAACATGCTTAATAGATTACTGCAACACTTTTCATTATTACGACTCAAACTGATATGGTTTGTTTATTTAACATTGACACACCTGTTAGAATATGTAATGTGTAATATATAATTTGTCTGTGATATGACTACTGGCACGTAGTTGTCTTAAACGTTCTAGCATCACTACGAAAACTCAAAATCGGGTTCACCGACATAATTCCTATACGGCATCAATCACTTAAAACAGACGGAGAATTTCTACATCAATGGAAGAAGTTTAAGTATAAGACCAGTTTTTGATCGTTTGTTATCAAAATATCACTGTGTATATTAAAAAAAACAAAAAAAACGTCATCTTCCCGTTTCATTTTACATCGGAAATCCGACGTTGTTATAACCAAAAAATAAAATAAAGAATAATTTCCATGGGAAATAAATTTTAATGACATATCAAATGATTCTCTCCCGGAGTCCAAGTGAACCACCTGACTTCATGTATCAACTTTTACGTATACGAACATTATTATGAATTAGCAACACAAAATATTAAAACGTTATAAACATCGCAGTGTATCGCATCAAATACTTGCAAACCCATTTAACGATATAACGACAAAAAAAAAACACGATATTATTAAGCGAACCAAAATTTCTCTGTCACTCAGCAGAGTTGAACAAAAAACTTAAAAGTTTATTATTTTCAGAAGATGGTATAAAAAAATCATAGCAACTGCGGAATCTTTTTCTTTTCTTTAAGTCCTAATGTGTGTTTGTTTTTTTATATTGAATGAAAAAAGTATATAAATAAGATATATTATTAAAATGTAAATATAAACATTTTGAAACCTTTCGATTTAACTGGTATGGAATATATTTCTTTTAAAATCAAATGAAACATATTTACAATTTTAGCTTAGTAAGAGAAGTAGCACAGAGTTTTGTCTTTGAGCTTCCATCCAATTCGATTGGTTCTTCCGTCCGCCGACTTGCAATTGGGAAGTTGACTTACCGCCAGAAATACGTATAGCATTGGTCTAACTTGCCCAATGACCAGTGTGCAGTCAGTCAATGTCTCCAATATACGCTGCTTTTAAAGCGCAACGAAGTGAAGTATCAAGATACGACATGACTGAGACACGAACACGGGCCACAGTGGTCGCGATCGAATGTATTATCCACTACACCATCACTGCGAAACCACATCTGAAACTTCAGATATTTTCATTATCACATATCTCAAAACCCCTAAGTACGATTTACCACAGTCTTTTCCTTTATATTTAACACACGCTCCTCCATAGATTTCCACATCCAATTTTGGAAATCATACTTTTTCTTTGCTTTTTTTTTTTGTTGATGTGTTGTAAAATGGAAGAATTGGTGTCGAGCATTCCCATCGTTAAAAGCGTTCAAATAGAACCTAATTATGAATTCGGTGCTCTTTCAATTTTTTTTGTTCTATTCTGTTCCATTGCGTGACGAGGTCAATATACCTTATCGGTAAAAGAAAGTCAGCAAAAAGTGACTAAATTTTCTGCCGATTTTTTTTTGCCGACCAAACTTTTTTGCCGATTTTTTTTTTTTTTTTTTTTTTTTTGTTGCCAATTTTTTTTGGCTTATTCTTTGATTTCATAATTATTGGTTTTGATCATATTAATATGAGATCAAAATTTTCATTAAAGAAAACAAGTATAACAACACGACTTTTTTTTTACCGATAAGGTAAGACGCATAATACGGTAGCGGGCAATACCGGAGAATATGACTATTAAATTATTGCAATGCAGTTTTGAACCACTAACAACACTACAACACAAACGGCTGCAAAAGATTCAACATTCAACTGCTGCTTTTGAAATACGTCATCAAATTAGGCTGGCTACCAGTCCAAGAGTCAACAGAATAGCCATCTTCAAATTGATTCACAAGAGCTTGTACAACGAAGACGCTCCAGAATACTTGAAACTTAAACTTCAATCTGAAAACGAAAGAAGATGTAGATCAACTCTATCTATCTATCTATCTATCTATCTATCTATCTATCTATCTATCTATCTATTCAGTCCTACTACGTGGGTTATAACCCGGGGCATATAAGTTTGGTTCTAACTTGTTGTTCGGACCTCCGGATGTTATCTTAATCTTTGCCTGCGACACTTACCATTTCAAATAAAATGTATGTTAAGTGTAAACAAAAACAACTGATGTATCAACAAGAAAACCAGAGTTTTGGCGTTACTGTTTGAACAGATTCTCAAAATGTCTTGAACTGTTAAATAGTTTACATTTGTTCATACATACATTGATAACATCCAAAATAAACATTTTGTAAACGATTAGGGTTTTTTTATTTTAATATGCTCTGCTGTCAATTAGTTAAAATTCTCTTCAATGAAGAATTTATCATAGCGTAATCCCCCGTCTACGCAAGCCATCTAAGGTGTATATAAGATTCCTGAACCAAACCAATTTCATCAGTTTGTTTTTCGTTTGGAATAAAAGAAGAGCTCCAAGTAAAGACCAATATGAAAGCGATTCTTCTTCTATTGGTTTCTGTGACTTATGTTTATGGATGGAACAAATTCATGGAAGGTAGTAGTTTTTTCTTAAAGACCAAAGCAGAATCATTTATGCTTTACGAAGTTCATTGGTATAATAATAACTGTTCTCATCTTGCTTGATCCCGTTGTTTCTAAGCATGTTTTTCATAATTCTATGATTTTTAGTTCCTGGCATGTATCAAGGAGATATTCAGTTGTCACCGCAGCAAAAGTTTCTTCTGCTTGCTGGCGCAAGTCCTTTTGGATCTATCACCAACAAAAGATGGCCAGGAGGAAAAATTCCATATGTTATTGAAAGTTCGATAGGTAATAGTTTTTGAAGAAATATACATTCGTTATAAATTGAATATGAAACAGTTTCAAATTTTCCTGTGCCGAAAAACACTTTCAATTATCCTTGCGTAGAAGGTTGTGCGAATATTATATGTGCAAATATAAATTTGTCATACACTTAACCTTAGAGTCACTTTCTTCTTTGATCAGGTTCAACAGGAAGAAGGGCTATAGCAGCTGCAATTGCTGATTATCACAGACACACTTGCTTAAGATTTCATCAGAGAAGATATGAGAGAAATTACATTAGCTTTTTTAATGGACAAGGGTAATTTGTCTCTATAAGCATGGAAATATAATAAGAGGAAGATTTACAACTCTCATTGATCTATTCAAAGAAGCACGTCTTGGTTTATAGAAATTTTTACAAAGACAGTTTTAAAATTCCCTTAAGCACAGCTAAAAATACATGCTTCTATGGCTTCTGAGATTTTAACAACCAACCAGATATGTTTTTTATTATTTTCTGTTCATTTTGAAGGCAATTTTAAAACTTGGATTCCTGAGGAACTACTGCAGACTCAGATTTCAAACTTTCAAAATTGAGGGACAAGATATTCTTCTTTCTATAGATTTCGCGCCGTTTACCCGACATCTGTCTAAGTGGTGATTTTTTTGTAAAAGTTGTATCAAGTTAAATACTACATAACTCGTTAAAATTCGCTGTAAACGCCCATCCAACATCATGAAAACATTAAGTAGTAGTTTTGAAATACTAATGGAAATCTCAGATTTATATGCAATTCACATTTCTTCAATTTCTGAGTTTTTTTAAATATAAAAATTCGTATAAAACCGCCCATTTCACCCAAAACTCTATTGAAAGGACACGATTAACATCAAGGAATGCTGACATCAAAGATTTTAACAATAGAACTGAAATGCTTTAGAAGTTAGTTGTAAGTCCTTCCCTTCTTATACGTCCATGCTATAAATTAATCACATTTCTGCCCTTTAAAACAGATCGTCAAAATTCTTATTCATCCTTAAAGTGTTGCCATAATGTTACATTCATTCCACTTATATGCAAATTAGATAAAGTTTCTACATCTACCTTAATTGCATTTTGGTATTTATTTGCAATCATTACAGTTGCAACTCTCCGGTTGGAATGAGCGGCCGCAACCGAATTTCGCTGCAGGCTTCTGGATGTCAAGATAAAGGAACAGTGCTACATGAAATTGGGCATAGTTTAGGTATCTATAAAAGCCTACTTCTCATATTTGTTAAATTCTCACATCGTTGGCGATAAATGATTACGAGAAATTAACGCGATAAATTGTCACAAATAAAACTCCCAGATCGTCACGTCACGATTTAAAAATTGGATCTGTGTTGTCTATTTTCTTTTAGTTCCTGCAAAAAATTAAACGGAATGAATGATTTGTTTTTAATTTATTTTATCGAGGGTGGTTGCTCTGAGAGCGGCTTCAGCATCTAGCCGATGTGGGCCTCCATCGGGAATGCATACTCCAGATTTTAAAGCACGAATTTGCACCTACCAGACTGATAACTGATTGTGGTCTAAATTTATTTGATATTAGGCACCTTCAGGCATCATTATCATCAATCATCGTTTTTATCATGAACTAATCATTACAGTGTGCATTATACGTCAAATTTCACTATATACATTCAGTGCCAGGATTTGAACCATCAGTTATCACCCTAGTATTACAAGCACAGCGTCTTACCAAGTGAGTAAGACCCCTTGTGAATGACTTAATGTCATTAGTTAATCAGAACATGTGAATATCCTTTTTTTAAACTTTTACACAGGATTGCAACACGAACAATGCAGACCAGATAGAAATAATTTTGTGACAATCCACTACAACAACATTGAGGGCCGTAAGTAACTTTATAAGCTCAGATCACATCAGTCGAAAATTTTAATTTAATTTCCCATTGAGTTCTCCAAGAGTAGTTCCAACAGGGAAAATTTCAAACCGACGTGATGTTTTTCTCATCAGTATATTTCATGTGAAAATCGCATTGGGAATTTAAATCCTTTTAACACCAGAGTGTCATTTAAATTTCTCATGTGAAATTCCGTGGCAAATTAAATTTCTCACTGCTGTTAACCAAGCATTTCCTTATAGATTTAAAGATAAAAATTACTTCGGACAGTCTAGAATTTTGGACAGATAATAAAACATCAATTTTGTCCCGTTGAAGTTTTTGGGTCTTAATGTAGATCGAACCCAGGATCTCTTGTCTTTTCGATATACGGACGGCGGCAAACAATACGACCCAAGTACGGCTGCTTCATTCTGCAACTATATTGCTTCACGACATGTTGAATAATTTAACGAATTGAAAATAATTTTACACTTCGCCGTGATTGTATATCTATTGATTTTGAACAGCCGGTACGGTATTCTTTGCAGGCGTACGAATATTGAAAATGCAAAGACCCTGGGTTCAAGGTTGTACTTAACAATTTTTTCCATTTCTTAGCATGGGCATATGCGTTTAATATTGAAAGAAATATAAATTCTCTTGGCACGCCATACGATTTTAAATCCATGATGCACTACAGGTATGTCAAGAAGTCTTTCAGTAGCGAATATATATTTAGCAAAAATATTTGAATGTCCGTTTTTCATTCCTGACATAAACATTTCTGGAAATTTTTCGAAATCAGCATTATAACAGTAGGTGTTTTAATTTTCCATTCAGCTCAACTGCTTTTGCGAAACGTGGAACGAAAACAATCACGACGAAAGATCGTTCAAATCAACACTTGATCGATACTTACAACCGTATATCTGGGTTCAGTCAAATGGATATCAAGCAGATTAATTTGATGTATCAGAATGAATGTAACAGAGGTTAATGAAGTTACAGATACATTTGTTTGGAAAACTGTTTGGTGAAATACCGACAAAAACATAGAACCTGCATCAATCCTTTCCCAAACCTGAACTTATCGTTCCCCTTTTCTCCACTCTGATTAAAACTCGTCCCCAGACCGTCATGAATTTTCGATATAGCAGTGGGAACTACCAAAGAAAGTCCTGGTGCAAATTTTGAAAATTTGAAACAGGCAAGTAAGGCATGGTTAACAAAAATTCCATTTAGCGCCAAGGTGACTTTTATGGCGTGCCTCATAGATGAATTTTAACACATTCTGATACCGAAGTGGCTGGAAATTTTCTACTATAGGGGCTTTCTTGTAATTTTATAATCTTAGCATTATATAACCTCATGGGCATTAGATCTTTAGAAAACAAGGGGAAAAAATCCTGTTTCTTTTATCACAACAAGTGCAATAGTAGTTTATGTTCCGGAACGATTTGCAACTTAATACGCCAGGTACTTATATGGATTCCGTGTTCAACGCATCTTTCAATTTATTTTGCTTTGTGTCATTTTACAAAAAAACTCGGCTTCATCGACTTACCCTACCCGGGGCCTGGATACGGACGTCTGGATCCCTGGACCCCTAGACCCTCGAAAAACCCGGACTTCATCAAACTGGAACTTAGAAAAACCGAATAAACATTCCTGGTAAAAAATGCCAAATTGTGTAAATTTTCTTCTTAATCTGAAGAGAAATGAGCAAAACTAGTTAACAGAGACCAGAGAAAGGAGACCAGAGATAGAGAAACAATCAAAAGAAGTTCTTTACTGAGAAAGTGTTAAAAATCAATAAACAGGTACGATTACATCACCAACAAAGATGTTACAGCTTTAAAGCTGCTGAAAAAAGACTCATAAAGAAACAATTGGAAAATCTGTCAACCTATAAAAGTAATGGCCATCATGTAGACAATGTCAATGCAGATTATTTATCACATTCCGCCACACTAATGGAAAGTAAATGCTCCAGTGCAAATTTCTAACTTAATCATCAATTTAACAGTAAATATCTGTCAAACTGCTGAAGTATCTGTGTCTGATATTGTACCCAAAGCGGACGGATTGCGCAAAATGTATGAGACGTGAAGAAGATATTGAAGGACATGTGCGTTTCTCGAAACATATATAATGATAGTGTACCTAATATTAATTCAATCAAGAATAAATGGACAGACTTCCAGTGTCTCGTTAAAGAAAAATCTATCTACTTTTTACGGAGAATTTTAATGAGAAATCCTTTTTACCTGATCTGGAATTCGACTTATTCAATATTAATCTTTATGTTGATTTTCAACGTATTTATTTGGAATTTTAAGAGAAGCATGCTCCTCTTTAATGAAGGTTTCTAAGAGGAAATAATAAACCCAGCTTATCCAAGAAAAGCGATCATGAGACGCTTGCGTCTAAAAAATATTGCTTTAAGGTCCAATGATTCGTTCAATTGGACTGCTTATAAAACTCAAAGAAATATAATGATTAATATGGTTAATATGAATCGTTTCCATCCTTCCACTCCATCCTTCCATTCCATCCTTTCTGTCAATTTTCATCTGGGACACATTGTATATGCATGTAATGTTGACTTACACTTAGCGGGAGTTCCACTTATCCAATGTTGGGTCAAAAATTAGTAATAAATGGAAACAAAGGATAACAATCATATTACTGTTTCAAAGGTTGTTAAGTCCTTATTAAGTTCTCATAAACAACAATTCCGTATGAGTCTTAAATTGCAACAAAAAAACACAACAATAACAACATCTCCAACACACGTCCGTTTTTACTTTTGTAAAAAGTCCTTAATCGAAGCTTGCTTGAGGTTTCTCACAAGTTCAATTTCAATAAGTCTTTTAGCAACTCCATATTTTCTTGAATTGGTAATGCAACTTTGACCTTCCTCAATCTCCTTTAAGGCTTTATATTTGTCAATAAGACTTGTAGAACTTAAACATCTCTTAAGACTTCGCACAGACGCCACATTGTTCTACATGTGCAGCTTTTGAAAATCGAATGTTTTGTTTTCATTCAAACTTTTTGAATTTGAACATTTTAAGAGTCTATTTACACGGAATTGTTTTTTGAAAACGGCGTTGTTCCACTTGTGAGAGGTAATTTTCCCCATGAGACTTAAAAAACGGTTCCACTTAACGAAAGTTTCATTTATCGAGGGTTCCACTTATCCAAAGAAATTGTAAGGGTTTCTTAAAGCAAATCCAAGGGAATAGCGAAAATGGTTCCACTTAGTAAAAGTTCTATTTATCCGGGGTTCCACTTACCGAGATTCAACTGTATTTTATTTGACAATTTTATATTTATTTTTGCTTTTGCTTTTACTTTTTACAGGACTTATATGAAAAACAGTTATGTAACTGATATAATGTATACCGGCATACCGGAAAAGTGGGACCCGGGACCCTCCATATGAAAGGTAGGACCCGGGACCCTCGTTATAGTAGGTGTGACCCGGGACTCTCCATGCGATTAGGTTCAGATCCTTTCGCTTATCGGGGGAAATTTCGAACTTGGATACTATTATTATTATTATAGTTGATGTTGCGAATTGGTTTTTTGAAATATTCGAGAAGTGTGAATTCAATTTTGAAGTAAATAAAGTTGTTTTAAGGTGACTACCATATAATAAAGATATAACAGTTTCGTGTAACAGTTTCGAGTAAAAAATAATAACGAAAGGAAGCAAATAGCATTTCTGTAACTCGGAGAACTGTGAATTCTTTCTTGTTAAATAAATTATTTTGCCGAGTCAATTTCTCGAAGTAAGGGCGTCTAAATGGTTGCTTGCAAAATGCGAAAATTTGGAATATAGTTTTCAGGGAAACTGTCTTCAAGACAATATTGTCTTTAGAAGCTCGACAGCATTTAAAGTACGGCAGAGTAACAGTTGTAAATCAAAGATCAGTAAGGGTGTTATTTTTTATTTAATTTTTAAGGTAACTTTTGTAACTTTTGATTGGATAGACAAAATTTAATGAAACTTTCAGGGTTTATATAATTTGGTCTCAGAAATTCATCCACGACATTGAAATCAAAAAATTCTTTGCCGAAATTGCATAAATTAGCAAAATTATGCTGAAACATTGTTACTGTTATTATACCGAAGCCTAATTTTTGATATTACAAGATGGATGAAATTAAATAAAACTTGGTAAATGTAATTTGGTCCCAAAAATTCATTGGCAACATAATTCATACTGGAAAAGGCATACATTAGCATAATTATGTGATCTTACACTTCTCAATACCGGAACCTCTTATTCAAGTTTAATTTCGATTTAAAAGAACTAAATTGAATCAAACTTGTCATAAGTGAATAATGTCATGAAAATATTGCATAAATTGGCATAATTATGCCAAATTTTTGTGTTTCTATATTGCTGAAATCTCCTACTGGTATAACTTTTGGTTGGATGGACGAAATATAACGAAATGTTCAAGGTTGATGTAATTTGATTTCTGAAATCCATTAGTGACAAGTTCTATAATACAACCAGGAAATTGCATAAATTTGGCATAATTATGCGGTTTGTTTTTGTCCCTCCCAAAGTGTTCTCGCGCAGTTGCTGACTTCTTAAAAATATTGGTGCCATTTTTTCAAAACAAACAATGATTTTGACTGTATGTGATTATTGCATAACTATATGAACAGGCTTTCCCCAAATACTTTCGAAACTTATGTATATGTAATCTGCGATAAATGCTAAGCATTTTTAAAAAAGCTTGATGGTTTTTAAAACAATTTTTGAATAAGATAAGGGTTTTTTTTAAAAATATTTGAACATTTTCTGAAAAATCCTAGTATTCTAATGAATACCTTGCATTGTTCGACCACCCAATACCTTTTGTACAAAAAAATATTCAGTCATATTTTTTTGCAATCAGAGTTTTATTAACTGGAAAAATTTTAATTATGTTTCTAAATTTGTATAAAAAATGTATTGTTTAAACAACAATGTCTATATATGATATTAGAACTCATTTGTGACAGTCTAAGGGAAAATCACTACAAGCAGAAATAGTTATAAATATTTCTGGTAATATTGATAAAAGAACAATAGATTTTATTGCTAATACATTCGATTTAGTCTTAGAATCTCAATATTTGCGATAATTCTATTGATAAAATTTATCGATAATTGTGATAATTACTTTCTTTATCGCAAACTTTGCCCTTATTGCAATAAATTATCAAATTATCACATAAATGACTGACAACGTTAATATAGTGAATAAACGCTGATTAATTATTCCAGATCTTTGTAGAATAATTAAGAAATTATCGCTATTATCAATAAATCTCATTAATTTATGACTATATTTATCAATAAATCTTTGCAATAATATTATTTTTTTGCGATAATTATCGCAAAATTCTTCAATATTATTGATATTATTGATTAATTTATCAATACTGTCATTGATTATTGCTATTTGCACTTGTAGTGATTTTCTCTTTTACCATCACATTTATGCAAATCAGTGTCATTTCAAGGCAAACTTGTTTAAAATGTCTACAAATAGTATTATCTACGAAAAGCATTTTTTCGTTGCATATTTATCTGCAATCGGCATATATCTCAGATGAAAAATCACTGGGGTCAGTTTCGTTTAACAACCAAATGATCATTCTTGTCCTAAGAAAAAAGTACCAAGAATGCAGAAAAACTGGAATTCCCTGGAAAGTAAAGTCTTTCCAGCAACTTCCTTTATTATGTTCAATTAAAGTGTATTCCAATACATTTTTTAATAAAATGAGCAGGTCATTCCCTTTAAAAGATCATTGTTTTCGTGTTTATTAGGATTAATTATCTGATATATGAGAAAGAGCATATAATGGAAGCATCACATGATGAAAGTCTAATGGGTAAGTTTGTTTATCACATTATGTCATATATATTTATACAAGAAATCACATTTTTGAAAAAGAACTATATATTTCGGCACAAGCCTTCTTGAGGCCTATCATATGTCTTAAATATGTACACAGGTTTGAGCAAGCTTGGGGAGGAATTTTTTAAAGAATTCAGTCCTTTGTTTAGTTTGGTTGAACTTCTCATGTTTTTCAGTCAATATAAATATAAATAATATTGATATAAATATTTTTCTTTTTCTTAATCCCAACATAAAAATGTATTTGCATCATATGGCTAATCCTGTATTTTAGCATCACATTCACATCTAACCCTAAACTGAAATCCTAATCCTAACCCTATGAATCCGACATAAAACAGCTCTTCCTCTGACTTTATTCACATTAGTATGGATTCCATTTTTATCTAGAATGAATCCTTAAACCAAATTTGTTTGCTAATATAAGTGCATCAATCTAGTTTTGTCACTTGTAAAATGTCTCTACCAAGAAGAGCATATTCCTTTCCCTTTGCGATGTATATTTATTTCTTGGGCATTCCATCATAAGATAAGCAATATCAACTGCTTATACTAAGCTATTTCACTCCCCTATATGTCAATGTGACAAAACAGATTGTCTCCAGTAGGATTATAAAGCTTTCACTTCCTGAGTATATGCAAAATGTTTTCTCAATGTTTCTTCTATTCAATAACTTATTGTATATAAACATTTATACAGTGGCTCTATAACCTCTGTTTTGTCAAAACCCTCCTCGCTCCAGGACTGTTCCATTTGGTTGACATTGGGTATACCCTCACTTGGAAATCTATAGCAGGTTTTAGGAATGCGCCCTTGGACACTGCAATTTCTACAGATTAAGGGCTGTATGCATTGACATAAGATTTGGGTCACGAAAACAGTAACAGTGTTGTAAAGCTTTTAATTGCTTCTGTGGTGGTGTACGATATTAGTTTCCTCAGCTTCAAATGATCATACATACTGCATGATTGTTAAGATTTGTTTTCTATCGAAAAGTTTATTTGAAGACAGTTTTGAAATAATATTTCATGAGTGGTTCTGTCTCGTTTAAGTCTCCTTCGGTCAGTAGTCTCTTTCTTGTACATTGATTTTCTCATCCCATGACAAATTTATTTCATCGTGTTTGGTTCCAAAAAGTTTTAAAATCACAAGGTTCTTCTTCTTTTTGTAGATGCAATGTACCCTCCCAGAGATTCACCTTTCTTCTGTTGCCGTTGCTACAATTTGTACTGTTTGACAATTATGACGGGGGGTCTAAAGTTAAAGTAATAAAGTTATAGTGTATGTTTTTGTGATTTTAATAAAATTGAAGCTAAATTTTGGAGAGAGGACGCCAAACGTGCCGTAAAAATAAGCTTAATTTGGCGGCAAGTTGAATTTGGCTTCGAAGTCTAATTTGAAGTTGTCCCTTACTAATTGTATATTCTCTTTTTTTCGGTCATATATAAATGATTTGGGTTGGTGTTAGGCCTCTATTAACTTTAATCGGAGAAACTTTGGTGAGAATAACTTGTAAGGAAGAAAATTTGTGATTTTTTTTTTAATAAATTGTTTTGCCAAAAATTCAAGATATTTCGCAAGATATATTTTCGCGAATCACCAATGTTTATTATTCAGAATTAATTTTAAAATGTTTATGTTTTTGGAGAAAATTTCTTTAAAAATATCGACTGGATAAAGTTTCAGCCAACTGAAAAATGTCAAACTTTCGCGAATGGAAATTTTTGAGTAATTTCGCGTGTGAATCTTTCGCAATAATGACAAAAAAAATCATGAATTCAAGTTTCTTTCGTGAAAGTTTCTCCGAATCTTTGTGAGTTGAAGCCCAAAAAAGTGGGTCGGTCGGACGGACGACTTTAACACCACTTATTTTTCATAACAACCTTTGGGTGAAAGTGTTTTATAAGCGAGTTGAGTTACTCTGAGCATGATGACAACACAACTTATTTGCCTTTGAGCTTTTGAGGGCTCAAAGTTCAATCTGTTGTCTGGCGCCGTTATGAATCACAGTAGAGGATATTTTCCTAAGGGTGCCAATCCCACAAAAACGGCAATGTTTCATCAGTAACAAACTTTTGCTGTAAGATGGAGTGCACTGAAAAGAACAAGCTAAAAAGACACGTGCTTGTTTCGATTTATGGTTTTATATTGTGTTTACTTTGTAAATCATACATTATCAAACTTTATTCCTTCAAATGTTGTCTGTTAAAAAATTGATGTCTACTAGCGCTGTGTCGGGCTGTGTCGATTCAAACAACATGAGTTCCATACAAATTATCTTTATTGTAAAATCTTTTAAAAACGGTTTTACAATTGAAAAATACATCGCGCGCCTATACGTGCACCTGAACATCACGAGAGGCGCGTTTACTCGCTCGCTCGCATGTTAGTTTGATTTAATTCACATATCGTTTTTCAAAATTATTGTGGAGAAAAGCTATTGTAGTACAAACTCAAAACTACTTAGGCCTGGATCACCACCTAATATTCTATTTTTGACATTGGCATCATGGGTTTGCAACATTTTGAAGCTACATTCATAAACAGACTTTTTGCAAACGGTTTATCTCCCTAAAAACTAAAAACTTGGCTAGACCCATTTAACCCCACCCCAGCCCACCCTATATTCTTGACAAATACAGCTCCCCATAAAATTGCTTTAGATATAATTATTTTTAGATTGCAGTAATAACCCATCTAAAAAGGATACAGAAACTGAAGCAACTATGGAGATTGATGCTTCAATATTAACAAAATTAAAGATATCAGATACTGGCGATAAAGTATTTGTGGGAGAGTTAAATGATCAAGGTGAGGTACCCTGAATGAAATCGTTTTTATTTTGTTTTTGTATTTAAAATGTATTTTCTAGAATGTAATATGTCTAAGTTTAATTTCAAGCAACATGAGGACCAGGTAATATGTGGTCGAGGTAACCATATATGAGGCCGTTTTATTTGATTTACTAATGGAGGGGAAAAATCAAATACCAATTGCAAGCGTTACTGATGAAAGTTAACAGGGGGCCCCCAGAAGTATGTTGAAAATTGTGGTAAAAGTATGTTACTTTTATGCTTTAATAGCTATCGTTCTCCTTCACAAATTTAGAAAAACCTCTAGATCCGCCGCTGCTTAAATAATGAAATGAAGTTGTGATATTATGATAAAAGATCGTTCTTAAATTAATATTATTGTAGGCATATACATGGATGAGGAAAGTATTTACATTTACTTGGTAAATCAAAGAGTTGCAAGTAATTTGCATAATGCAGAAAGATTTTCTGAAGTCCTTCTGAAAAACTATTTCAAATCCGAGGAAGCATTATATCTACGTTCAACGATACATCCTGTTCTTGACGCACTTTTGTATGTTTCCAGAACACACTGCAAATATGATCACTTCGTAACCGCTGTTGATGAAGTCTTGGGTGCTTGCGATTTGCAAAATGCGAAAGTAGGAAAAGAAGAGGTCGAAGAATTTATAACGATCAATAAAGACATTGTAAAGTTTTATCAAGGTAACAGATTAATGATTTTCAAATTAATTTTTAATTTAGTTCTGTTTAGTTATCCGACATTTTTGGCATATATTATATTCATTCACATTTCTAGTGTGTAAGAACCATCGTAAATTATGGATTCTAGAAATACATCGGTTATTATTATTATCCCATGTATATGCGAGAATCCATAGGGAAAAACAAGGCAAAGCTAGAGCTCAGTCAAAATTTGTGGAGGAGAGTTTAGTCCTTTAAAGAAGAAAAGGAAAAACATGGCAACCTAATCGACACTTCAGACTGTGAAGAAAAATCATAACGTTGGACTCCTCCACTTTTTTTTGACTGACCCTGAATACGCCTTTGAAAAAGTACCTGACAGTTATTTGTGTATCAGTAAACTGATAATCACTCTCTACGATTTTCCATGATTTCACCGGTTATTTACTACGGTGACGGATAAGTACAAAAAATTAGAATAAAAATACGAAAAAATAACCAAAACTTCGTATAAATAGACTTGAAATATGACAGTATATCTGTTTACTGGCGAGTAACTTCAAATAAAACCATGGTACTTTTTCCCCCTGGATAATGATTGATTGCCACACAGGGTGATACTCATACTGGTCTCTATACATTTTCAGATCAGCCGCTTGCATTTTGTGCCAAGAAGGTGACGGAAGAGATGCTTCAGTTTATGTTTCGTGAATGTGACGAAGTCTTTCAATATATTAATTATATCTTCTCAAAAAAAGACGGGGACCATTTCGCGAAGAAACATAATTTCGATTTGTTTGATTACATCAGGCGTGTAGAAGAAGTACCCAACCTTTTTTTCATTACTATACGCATTTTAGCAATTATGGAAGAATTTGACTTGATTAAAAGTAAATCTTTATTACTTCCCTTTCTTTCTTTACTTTCTCACTTCATATACTACAGTAGATTCTCTCTAATTCGGATCCCATGGGGAACAGATAGAAGTTCGAATTAGAGAGAGACTCAAAACCAAGAAAGCACAAAACAAAAACATTCCAATTCGAATTCGAACGTTCATATGTCAAAAACATAGAAAAGTTCGAATAAGAGAGATAATTTTAACAAATTTCAGGAAAATCTGTTCGAAGAGAGTTTTTCGAATTAGAGAGATTCGATTTACGGAAAGGAAAATATAAGAGTTTCTTAAGGAAATTTCACGGTGACAATGGGTTTGATCGAATTATAGAGATATTCAAATTAGAGAGAGTCTACTGTAGTTAGTTAGCTTTTCAATGAGTCATAGCTGAACACGTATTTTTATCTATAATATTAGAAACCCAGACCTCCAAAAGTTTAAGAAACGTCGCGAAGTATTTTTCCTTACACCGTCCGCAGTATCATTTTTGGACTTAGAATATCTTTCACAATTGTAGAATGAAGGGGACTCGAACCACCATCTAAAGATTCTATCTTACTTCTGTTCTTTACAGAACGAGTCACTAGATCACTTGACCAAACAGTCGTTGCAGATTGCTGTGATATTTATTGTATTTCATAACAATATCTATTTAAAGAACGAAGCATACACTATTATATGCAAACAATAGATAATTATCTCCTTGACTGTACTGAATACATAATTATTATGAATCAATTATTTATTCCCAATGGGCTTCTTATCATGGTACTGCCGATGGTTAAAAATGATACTGCAGACGATCAATGATACTGCGGACGGTGTACGGAAAAAAATTCGTCAAGATCAATATTACGCATCGGGAAGCCCAATTTAACAAGAAAACACATATTTGGTTATGGATATTATTCGAATGTTAACGCGGTTTGACAATCGAATTTTACTGTTGCTGCGAGGGTTGAATTTAACTTCACATTAACAAACAAAATGTCTTGCATTGAGCTTTTCTCTAGCACTTGAAGGAACCACATAAGAAAGTTGTTACTAAACTTTAATCTTGTTACTAAAATTATTCAAATTATTCAAATTACAATTTGGGCTGCTAGAACGTTTGCTTGGTATACGTGTATTTCGAGTCTATAAAAAACTTGAGTAAAAAAATATCTCTAACTTGCGGCAGTGTATAAGAGTTGATATATTCTATTAAACCTATTCTCCACCACTTTGCGCATGCTCTCTTGTCTAAAAATATGATTTTTGAGCTACAGAGCATGTGCAAAGTGCAAATTTTCTTTATATATGAAAAATCTTAGCTTTGTTTTTAGTTATGGAATCGTTCTGGAAGTCGTTTTTGCAGTATGTTTTTTTCCTTTTTTTTTTTTTTTTTGATTTTTGGATGTAAATGAAAATGATTCTTGATCAATTAATCCGTACAATTCAGGTGTGGTTTGGGATGTTTTGGAAATTTCACTCTGCAAAATAAAATTACGAAAATAACTGAAAGCACTTATTAAGGACGCAGTGAACAAGAAGAGTTATTTTCTTCCCACACATGCTCATTACTTGAGGGATAAAAATTGCTGGGAGAACTATGTTGGTTTGCAATTGGTTTCATGAAGATAATCATATCATTCTCCTTCTATAGACCTAATTGTCGTTATGAAAAGTTTGATGTCACATATTGGCGTGCCCAAAAGAAACCTTCGTTATCTGAAGGTAAGCTTTATTTCTCGAACTTCTCATGAAATGTTTTCTTTTAATTATTTGTTTTCATCATTTGATTATTACGTCATAAATTTTGCATGGAAGTTGCCAAAAATACCACCAAGTCTGTAACAAGATAAGATACAATCATGGACATCAATTTTATTAATGATGGAAAATGTTCATAACCCCTTACCCCCAATTCACCAAGAAATGCTGACTCTTCGAATACGAGGAATACGTTGAGTGTGAAAAGTGAAAAATAATTGCTTGAAAACAACTTTGGTGCGTAAAAACACATGTACATTCAAGCTTTAGAATGAAAACTTAAGGTAAATTTTGAAACTTCTTGTATAATGATTATAAAAACCCGTTCCCCCCATTTTTTCAATGTTGATTCCGCCCTCCCCCTCGCCCCTCCAAAAAAGAAGCCAAACAATCCTTTTTAACAACATTGATTGGTGGGGGAGAGTAGGGATGTCATACAATGAAAGCACGTGTTGGAAATTTTATCCGCGATTGAGAACTACCTTACGTGGATTTATTTTCGCGTGGACATATTTTCGCGGACACCCCTTTTGACCTAATTTCGCGTGGATTAATTTTCGCGGATGGTTTAAAAATGGGATATTTCGCGTGGATTTATTTTCGCGGACGAAGAAATTTTGACTTTATAAATTTTCGAATTTTCAAAATAAGAACAGGAGCACAAGAAAATTATGCAGTAATGACCTTGGACTCTTCACAAAAACTTCAGAAGAAATTCAAAAACAAAAGACTATATGTTATAAAGCTATAAAGTGTGTGGTTCTTAAATCAAAGTACTTGAGTTACATGACTCTGCTTTTATTTCTCATTGTGAATCAGTGACTGTGTTCTGAAATATGTTCTCAAATGCATTTCCGTCTTCTATATTCAATTCGTATTCTTCCTCGTCATCTGTAGAATCAATTCGGTTAACGTTATGATCGTTTGCCTCAGGAAAGTTATCATCACGAAGATCGTTAGTGCAAGCTTGGAGATTTATATTATCAATTTCTGAGAATGGATCTAAAGGTGGCAAATTTGAAAGTCCCATTTTAACGGCATCAAATATTCCAGAAGCTTTCCAACCATTTATTATGATTTCTCTGCCTTTTTCCGACGTAAAGGAATTGTAAAGTTCTATCAGCCAAGAAGCGTGTAAAGGCTTCATGACAGATAACGGTGTTTTAATGTCTATTTCTTCCAAACTCGCTCCTTTATCCAAACTTTCTTTGATCTTCATTGCATACCACGAAGCAAATTTTTCCCTCATAAAGTCTTTCGCCCATGAATTGACTGTGAGGTCTAAGGGTTGGAATAAATGCGTCATATTGTTTGGTACCATTACAAGCAATATATTGTTGGACTTCAGTAAGTTGAGCACATCATTGGTCATTTGACCCCGTCATCGTTATCCATGATAAGTAGAGCAGGAAAAGTAGGGGGTAGGTTAAGCTTTTCTCTTGTTTCATCCACGTACGGAATAATGATCTCTTCAATGACTTTTACTGATTCCTGTGAGTTGCTAAAGTGCTTGGGATTAGCACTCAAACTAAAGCCTTCTGGAAACTCAACAGTTGGTAAACTTTTTGTCGTTTTACCACCGTAAATTAACTGCATAGGTAAAAATTGACCCTGAAGAGTAATGATAAATGTGGCAGTAATTGAACGTTTATCTGACGATCCAACTATTGAAACGGACTTCGTACCCTCTTTCTCCATTGTGTAACCGGAACTTTGGATGTACTTTGACGGTGTTTGGTCAAGATTCAATACAAGAGAATCTGGTATGTTGTTATCTTCTATCTTCTGAACAATACTATGCATGAAGACAAGCTCTGCTTCTCGTTTGGCTCCGTCTGGAATCAAAACCTTTCCTGTTGTTGCCGCTCTTTTTTTGAATCCCATTCGTCGAAAAAAGCTTTGGGCCCAATCCTTCCCTACTCTAATTGATCTTACAGCCTCATCGTTGCTCCTCTCAATCAAGGCTTTTGCGCCAGCTGTTGCAATGGCAAACGAAACTTGTCCTCCGCGGTTACGCAAAGCGTGGACAAATTTTTTGACTTTCTCATCTATTTCATCTCCCAGTTTTAGCTTTCTTCCTCGTTTTTTCGCTTGGAACATTTTTGTTGGTGGTCTTGATGTCTTAATTAGTGTCTGGTATTTTTTACGAAAGCCCCTTACAGTACTTTCATTTAAGTTAGGGAATTTCTTCTTGAATTTTCGAACAGACGCAGCATCACCCGTATTACTTGCGTATTTGCCTATTTCATATCTGTCATTTGCACTGTACTTTTTGTATGACGAACGAGAGGTTGCGTTCTTCTTGATCGAATCGATAATGCTTTGGTGATCTACATTTCCAAGGCCTGTATCAGAAGCTGGCGGAATCTCTTGCGGAGGCTCTAAAATAGAATAACAATAATTATGTATATAAATAAATCTACTGTACGAACAGAGCCCTCGCAAAACTTCCTTTTATGAAACGTTCAGAGAAAACTTTTCTTTTTTATAAGCAACAAGAAAAACCAACAATATCTTTTTCATTTTCTTTAAAGAATATTGGTTTATAGTTTATTCACAGATAGTTTATACACAGTTTTTTAATGATGTATTATCTACGCATTGAATGAGATAATTACTGTGTATAAACTGTCTGTGAATAAACTATAATTAAGTAATCGCGTTTTCAGAACAAAAAAAGATTAATTTCAGCCTCAAATTCAAAAAAATAAGAACAATCCCAAGCTCAACAAAAATTACTGGTTCTTATAAAAAAGTGCGTTCATTCAATGCATGAATCTCTCACCTCTCTCTGTTGATGGTTGGGAAATTTGTGTTTCATTTGACGTTTCAGTTGCTTGCTTGTTTTTTGCGAGAAGTCTTATCAGAGACATGATGCTGATTAAAATAATTTCAGGTTATTGCATGTGTGTCTGTAGTTCCTATCTAAAAAGCGACATGGTTGATATAGCCGCGCCTCTATTGTTCGAAAAAGTTTGAACGAAGAAAAATCCTATTGTCTGTCTGTCTGTCTGAAGTAAATAAATATAAAAAGCAAAAGTTACTCGAAAAACGTTCTTCACATTTTTATGGAAAGAAAAAAGAACCTTATGATTCGTGTCTGCAGATTGGCAAAATCGTATCACAGTACGTCCTAAGATAATGGCTTATAGAGCTGTTTCAGAATTCAAGTTTTCATGTGCAATTCGTGGATTTCATGTTTATCGCAAAACCTGGAAGCCAGTAAAAGGTGAAATTCTAGAATGCCTTCACGAAAAAAACAATATATTTGATTTATTTGCGATGAAAGTCTGTGATAAAGAAAGCAAGGAAATTGTCGGACACTTACAGATGGAAATTTCTAGAATTACAAAATGTATCATAGATCGTGGGGCCATCGTAAGCGCAGAGGTCACTTCAGATCATTATCGAAGATCACCACTTATTCAAGGAGGTTATGGAGGTCCCTTGTTGTATAATTGTTAAAATCCACCCTGCTTTCAATTTGGAGATTCTCAAAAAGTATGAAGACATGGTTAAAGACAGATATTTAGAACCGAAGAATGAAGAAATAATTGGAACTTTCATTTCACTCGAGAGTCAGGAGAGCCAGGAGCCACCAAATAATAACGAAGGTTCGAACGCTGATAAACAAAACGGAGATAGAAGACGCAGAAAAGCAACTAAGAATAAATCGAGTAAATCATTTAAGTGCAGGGATATTCGCGACTGTTTCAAATCGAGGCCGTCATCATCGTCATCAGTTAAGAGAGTAAAGCGTTCTGCAGTCATCACCATAGACTCAGATTAATACATACAGTTTCATATTAATAGCTTATTTTCTTCTGTTTACACCTGGTTATTAAAGACAATAGAAATCTTTATGTTAACATATTTTTTCTATTCCTTTAAACTCGTCGATGAACGGACAATTTGCATTCCATCAAAGCTGGTGCATGAGGTGTGAGTGGACAAGTGGTTAAGGGCGCACCCTAATAAAACCAAATGGTCAGGGTTCAATCCCAGCTCATGGCATTCTTGACTGAGTGTCTATAACCTAGCCCGTGTCAACCAAAGTTGTGTAGGCAAATTTGGTAGAAGGAAACTGAGCAGAAGCTCTTCGTCCGCTCACATTTCGAGCGCATGCATAGCATGCGAACTTCCTCCAGCACTGAGCCAGCACGGAGGAATATGGCTCTAAAAACTCCTCTAAGGAGTGCGTAAATCTGCACGATGCGGTGTGATGCGATTCCTTCTAGGTGTCAAGACTAAAAAACGACTAAAGCAGGTGTCATGAACGAGCGTCAAAAGGTGTTCATACAAAATGGTAAAAGCCACCTGCTTTTTGACAGGTTAACTTTTGTGTTCAAAAAGATGTCTAGACAGCTTGTGTCTTGTCAGCATGTGCTCTAGACTGTTCTAGCCTGTTCCAGACTATTCTAGCTTGTTCAGCCTGTTCCCCTTTTTAGTACGTACGTAAATATTTCACGTGGGTTAACTTTCACAGAAAAAAAAGTGTGTGGATTAATTTTCGCGGATGGAAAAAATGAAAAATTTCGCGTGGATTAATTTTCGCGGATGGTGTCATTTTTGAATATTTCGCGTGGATTAATTTTCGGGGATTTTTCGAAAATCCGCGAAATCCGCGAAAATTAATCCACGCGAAAATTAATCCACGTAAGGTATATGCTTCGAACTCAACCAATTTGTGAAAAAAAATATTTTATAAAAAAGTATTAGATAAAAGGGAACCCGAAAATTGACTAAAACCCCTTGTATCATCAAGACTGGGAAAATTTAAATATTGTTGATTAATTTACTGGGAATATAATCTGAATGATATCTGAATATTCTAATAATGAACTAACAACAATTAAACTAACCAAGCATTGTAAACAAACTCTAACAGCGCTGGATCTAGCATTAGGCAAAAAATAGTGGAGGAGTACAGTGTCATGAAATTTCTTATTAATCTTAAGTGTTGATTGGGTTACTTGAACGTTTTTCTTGCACTCTGAGTGACCTTGCTCTCCTCCATAAAGTTCTAGATCCCCGCCTCTGTCTAAATAAATAGATAGCCTCTTTGGCCGATAGTCTTGGCAGCTGATCACATGGAGAATGAAAAGAGACAGACAAAAAAAAAAATCATCTAACCAACAACAGAATAAAACGTCAATACCAAGAAGGTAGTTTTACTGACATTTTTTTATTGAAAAAGTTATTTTTTAGTGCTGAATTCCCCGTCTTTGTCGTGCGTCTTTCACAGTTTTTATTTAGTTTATTTTTCTACTTTTTTCATCTGTTCGAATTGATTTTTTTCGTTCATTTAACTCTATACAGTCGACTCTTGATAAGTGGAACCTCCACGGGATCGACGTTCGTAAATTCGACGAGTCGCAGTTTACTCTCACAAGGGTTGTCATTTTGTTCAAAAATAGTTGGCACATCTCATTCCACCATCTCTATAAGTTAAGCTAACAAGATGCGATCTTACTATTTTCCGGTGGAAACTTTGTAAGCCCTGCTGGGTAAAAGAGATTTTGATTACGTCCTGCCTCGTTCTTTGTTGTTAAGTCTTATAACCTTAACATAATCATATATGGTCATTTCACAATTTTAGCTACAACATGACCAGACAATTATTTTTATTGTTACCATATTACCGAAGTCGAATTATAAAGGCCGATTTCCAGTTCATTCGCCTGGATCGCGCGACTGAACTGGCCTTTAAGGGTGTATATGTTAAAGATTTATAATGAATAATCGAATATCGGTAAGATCATATATAAATGCCATTTCCTTTAACTGGTATGTAGCTGGAGCGGATATAAAAGGCATCAGTGACATATCTCTAAATGATAAGACATGGTAGAAAGGGCCAGCATTTCTGGACGAAAAGAAATTCGATAGTGTTATAGTATCATGCATTCTAAATTTTTTTTTTTTTTTATTGTTTTCACTAGAACTGATGCATGCTTCAAAAGAGGGCAGAATATCAGATGTACAGAAATTGTTACAAAGGGGATGTAAGGTTAATTTGCAAGACGAGGAAGGGTTAACAGCATTAATGTACGCATCGAAGTTTGGCAGGTGGGAATGTGTCAAAGAATTGTTAAAAAATCAATGTGACGTCAATATTACGGATAATAATGGTTTGTCGGCATTGTTGCACGCGTCACGAACTGGCAGTTGGGTTTTGGTACAAGAATTATTCGAAAATCAAAGTGACGTCAATACCAAAGACGACGATGGCTTCACGGCATTAATGCATGCGTCGAGGAGTGGTAAGGTTTTATGTGTAGAAGGATTGCTCAAACTTCAATGTGACATCAATACGGAAGATAACGATGGTTTAACAGCATTGATGCACGCATCACGGCTTGGTAACCGGGATTGTGTACTAGTATTGTTAGCAAATCATTGTGACGTTAATACAAAAGACAAACATGGTTACACGGCATTAATGCACGCTTCACGGGCAAACAATGGGCACTTGTGTGTAGAAGCATTGTTAAAAAAACAATGTGAAGTCGATGCTAAGGATAACGCCGGTCTAACGGCATTGATGCACGCTTCACGGGTTGGTAATCGGTATTGTGTAGAAGTGTTGTTAAAAAAACAGTGTGAAATCAATACGATAGATAACGCCGGTCTAACGGCATTAATGTACGCCTCGCGGTATGGAACTTTGCAATGTGTAAAAGTGTTGTTAGAAAATTATTGCGATGTCAACGCGAAAGACAACGATGGTTTAACAGCATTGATGCACGCATCACGGAATGGACATGCAGAATGTAAAAACATCATTATAGAACTTGCAAGAAATTTGGACGAAGATTTGTCTGAATAAGCTTTTAGTATTCACTAAGTTTGTGTTTCCTTCCAGATCTTCATTTTCTAGGCGGGTATCGTGTAAGTTCGTTTGTGAGAACAAACGATCTGGTTGGTACACGCTTTTATAACCTTCAAATTCATTTAAAAGATAAACAACTCTCAAAATAAAACGGAGAAAAAAAAATTCTACACTTTCTCTGCCTCAAAGAGACGGGTAGTCCTTCTCTGTTAAGGTAAGGTATAGGTAGCAGGTGGTTTTGGAAGTTTTGAAGATATATAAACTGATTTCTTGATATATCAAATAAGAACTACCAAACTAAGTTCAAATTGGCGAAAAATACGCGCCAATGAGCCTGGTCGATTTTTAATGGTTCTTATCAATGCTAATTTCCCACTTTATAAATAAAAAGTTGTTCTTGCAATTTAGACTGGTTGGACATCAACTGAGCAATAGTAAGCCAGTGGGCAAAATCTTCAAAAATGAAAATGAAAGTTTCTAAAAAGTTCGAGTTCTACAGAAAAAAATTGGGGACGAAGAAAGAAAACCTTTAATAACAATATGGAAACTATGTCTCGATGTAGTCCATGTAGTCTCGATAATGAATTTTATTCGCTTTAAGACGTGGTGCTAAATGAGACTTTATAAAAGTACTTATCGTGTTGTGATGATCACTAACACAGCAAACCTCAGTACTTATTTCAAGAATGAGAGTTGATTTTTATGGTGCTTAAAAAAACCTGTAAAACGTGGGAACAAATAAAAAATATAACCCAACAACATGACAAGGGTTATACGCCTATCAATAAAATAATACTAGTACAATCAGGTTCACATCAATAATGGAAAGTCCATGACAAAATAGAATTCGCCATCTTTATTTTGAATATCTTTGGCATTAAAACGCTGTTATCTATAGGTAAACACCTACCTCAAAAACACACCAAAGACACCTAATTTAGCAACAGTGTCTGCAAGAAACGACTTCTCAAACTCCACATGAACAAGGTAGTTTTTTATTATTGGCACCTGAACCATTTCCATGAGAATGTGCTGGCTTCTTTCCACAGGATCAGAAATTCAGCTACCATTTCATCATCATACATGTTACACCACAAAGAACACGATGATGTCTAACAAAACAGTGAACCCAATAAGTTCAGATTTCGAGGACTTCAGAGGAACAGTATACAAAACAATTATAGAACTGTTATCAATGAGGATTCTGTGGAGGAGGTCCTTTTAAAGTCCCCATTAGGGCTACAGATCTTTCTTCATTTATAACTATACACAGACATTAAGGAGATAATAAAATAATTCTATACATCGTTCTATTAAATGTTATTTTACAATCTCCTTGATGCATCTTCTATTTTTCTCGCGTTTTATAGGCTTTTCACATGTTTACTTCGACATTATGCGAAATCCTATCAACATTTTTGCACAAAATAGAATGGCAACTTATTTTTCTCTGAATGATTTCTGATGTCAAGGACATTTCTACGTTAGTTATTGATTCACTAATGAGAAAGTCACAGAAGGACAATAATGTATTCAATTCTCTTTTATTCCTCGTATTTTCAGAAATAATGTTGCGAAATTTTCATATCCAAAGACGCATAAAATCTGGGCTCTTAGAAAAAGAAATCAGCTCCACAATTCGACCAAGCGGCAATCGTCTCTAAAAAAACATCAACCAAGGTGAAAATTGTTAAACTCTTAGGGCCTTTTGTTGAATCTTTTTGCCTCTTGAATTTTCAGTTTGTAAGAAACAATAACAGAGGGATACTGCACTGACATTATTCTTTTTCACGAAATTCAAGAAACTAACTTTTCTTTACCAGAAGTGAAGATATATATGCATTACTGAATTTTTGCATTGGATAGGTCCTTCAAGTATTTACCAAAATGGTGAGCAAATACGAAAACACTTCCTTTCAACAGTTATTTTCGACAAAGTGGGATTTCATAACTACCTGTTCATTGCAGTAGTGGTCTGGATGATCTCCAGATTGATAATAACGCAACTTCATTCCCTTCCCTAAAGAAACATATCATTCCAATAAGAAAAGTAATCAACTACATGGTTTTTTCATAAACACCATTAAAAATCAACCAGGCTCATTATTGCTTCCCATTTTTCCCATTTTGGGCCTACTTTGGTGGTTAAGTGGTGCTTATTTGATATATCAAGAAATTGGAATATATATCCTCAAAACTTCAAAAACCACCTGCTACCTATACCTTACCTTAATGGAGAAGGACTACCCGTGTCTCTTTGAGGCAGAGAAAGTGTAAGGGACAGAGAAAATGTATCCTCTTCGCTATGATTTTGAGCTTAGGGTGGTGCTTAGATGGTGTTTACTTTGGAGTGAATTTGAGCCTGTGTGGTAGTGGTGGTGTGTGGTAGTGGTGGTGTGTGGTGGTGGTGGTGGTGCTTAGATGGTGTTTACTTTGGAGTGAATTTGAGCCTGTGTGGTAGTGTTGGTGTGTGGTGGTGGTGGTGGTGGTGGTGCTTAGATGGTGTTTACTTTGGAGTGAATTTGAGCCTGTGTGGTAGTGTGTGTGGTAGTGTTGGTGGTGTGTGGTGGTGGTAGTGGTGCTAATAAAAAAGTTTGCAAACTAAAGCATAAGACTCCTGAATCGTACTTCTACACTAGCTTAAGTTGAAAACATTTTTACTTCGCAAGAAGGCACATAACACTATCAAAGTTCTTCTAGTGATCTTTTAATTCTCCATTTTTCCATACTTGCTCCAGTGTTCGGTTTAACCTTTGTTAAATCGAACACTGGAGCAAGTATGGCAAGTATGTTCCTTTGAACATGTTTCAGAATTCCCAATTTTTTTATACTATAAAACGCAGAGTTCCGATATTTTGGTGATCAAACAGGCAAAAACACCAACAATGACAAGGAAATACAACATAAGTATTAACTGTGCCTTTCATATTGAAGCTTTACTGGAGGTGTCGTAAATCCAAAATTGTCATAATCCGTTGAAGTAAAGAGAACTATTGCATTGGAAAATAATATCAACATCAAAGACAAACTATTATTATTATTATTATTATTATTATTATTATTATTATTATTATTATTATTATTATTATTATTATTATTATTATTATTATTATTATTATTATTATTATTATTATTATTATTATTATTATTATTATTATTATTATTATTATTATCAAATATTCATACAGGATAAGTCCCTCAGTCATAATACTATATATAAAGTCCTGGAAGTCCTGTAACCCATGATTAGAAAAGGAAAACAGGGGAAAACATTCGGTTTGTAAATACCAAATCTTTAAAACCCTACTCAGTTTTCCCATACAACTGCCATACTTTAGATCATCCTTTTCCAAGTTTACAAAGCGCAAGATTATTCTGCAAGCTGTAAGAAAGGAAGGTGGACGGTTTTACCATTAAAATAAATGTGCAGTACACATATCATGATTCAATGCTGATAGAATAACTAAAGGAGACCTGGTTCTTGTGATATGGACTCTTCTCTCCCATAACATCAGTCATGTATCTGAAAAAAATAAGATCAAGAAGAAGCTTTAACAATTTCCGCATCGGTCCTGGAGGTAATCGCCTTAGTTTCTAGATAACTAAAGTAAATGTTTCAAAATAACGTGCATAAATTTTTATGATTGCTTTAGCAGCCAATTTTCAACCAATTTTAATAATTTTGGTATCGATGGAAAGGCATTATTGATCACTTATAATATGCAACTTATTTAAAAAAAGAAGAACTGAAGATGAAAATTTAAGATGAAAAAAATGAGCTTCGTCAATATGAAAGGTTAAGACAACCATTTTTACATCATATTGGGAACCTTAATCTTTGCTGAAAGGAGATTATATTTTTATTTTTTTATATTTTTATATTTGGGAGTAGTGTTTTTTATTTCGAACAACACGGATTCCCGAAATGCATCAAAACTTTCGTCTTTTCTGTCTTAGAACATTAGCAACAATCCGTGTCACCTCGTGACCTTCATTAGCAGACAAGGAAGCCAGTTGCAAAGACTTACCGTGATTATCAGTAAAACCTAACACTAATAATGTATAGTGCAGTGTGCTACACTGTTCGTTAGTAAAATTTCCATCACATAAGGTTTTTTTTATTCTTATTCACTTTGTTGATGTTTGAACAAGAATATGAAATTTTATGCGATTTGGCGTCTCTGTCTTATCAATAAATTGTCTAGTCTGGGATATCAAGCACGAAAATAACAAGCACTTTAAGCGAACTCCTCAGGCTAGAATAAAAGTCAATTACAACTGTACTGCTTCAATTTCCCATGAAACTTTTTGAATGAACATTGCAGTTATGGAGGCGTGAGAAATTCTTTGGTGTATCTCCCCTTTGGAGCATTAATAAATAAATCCATAAGCAATCATTCAAGAAGTCAATCACATATGAAGACATAAATTTCTTCTTTTTTATCTATTGGGTCGTTCCCTTATTCCGTTTTGCAGAATGGTACCAGAGTACCAGTCACATTAAATATCATCAGACCATAGTCATTAGAAAATTCCCTGGTCTGGACACTCACAGTTTATATTGCACTTACTTTGAATACATGACCTATGCAAGGAGGAGAAGTGTGGAAAAAATGCTAAAATTTCAGGGTTTAAGTTTTTTAGGAATTTTTAAGATATTTTAGGAGGCGTGGAAACCCTGCCTATCCCCCCTTTTTGAAGCCCCCGCCTTTGGCTTAAAAGCGGATTTTTAATATCGAAGCATTTTTGAAATTTAAAAAACAAAAACTGAAATGAAACCAGCACTTATTATGCTAATGGATTTACACTAGACTAGCCAGTTAACGTCTCAAATCAATGTGTTTATGCATTGTTGCTTTTTGAAAATTTTCCCTACATGAGCATGAGCAAGAACAAACTCAAAACTTTGGTAAAGTAGAGCATAAAGGAAAACTGATGTGGGTGTGGAAAAAAAAGGTTTTCAAAATCAGAACAACGTTAAAGCCCTGCTACAAATTATGAGCCATGTCACAATACAGGGACTTGAACCACACTAAACCAATGTATTGCAAATCCACCGTCTTATCTAAATTAACGCCATTAAGGGCCGGCGTAAAAAGGGCCTTTTTACGCCGGCCCTTAATGGCGTTAATTTTCATGATTTGGCGTTAAAAAAGGGTCGGCGTTACATGTTTGTCTGTGAGAGTTTTACCGTGGAATTTTTAAAAAATAACGCCAATAAAGGCCGGCGTAAGGCTAATAAGATAACCAAGAAACAGTATGACCATGTCTTGATTTGTAAAATTTACGCACGTCCTCTATAAAAAAATAAGCGGGCCAGTCCATTTATTCAGCTTACAAGGATAAGCATAGTATAATGCCACGATACCTGTAGCCTTTGCGTTTATATAAACAGGTGGAGATGTATATTAGAATCTCGATGTAATGAACGATGTAATAAAAGGAAACAAATCAGTTTAATATATCGAGAGTTCGTTAAAACGAGAGACTTTAAGAGGGTTTTTGGTGAGAGGGGAAAGAGAACCTAGCTTGTTATATAGAGGTTCGTAATATCCAGATTTCACTGTATTCACGACTTGTTCAAATGGATACCTTCAATGAAGACATCAAACGAGAGACCACAGATAAGTCTGAACTCACGTAAAAAAATCAGTCAACAATAACAAAAAATTATGATCTATATTCTCAAACAATGATCAATCGTATATTCTTCCACTAGTGAATCTATAAATTGTTTTCCAAAAACAAAAAACAAAAAATACAAAAATGACGTTGACAATACATGCAACTAAACCCCTGTGACACGTGACACTTTTTTTCCTATTGGGTATCCAATAAGAATCGTGTGGTGTCGTCAACGTTACAATAATCGTGTGACTATACTTAGAATGAATATGTGGATACGCAGATAATACTGAATACGCAGATTATAAACAATAACAAAAACTCGGATGGGTTTTCACATGGTCAAGACCTATAGGTTAATGTAACAATATGTTTGCGGTGAAAATCTTGTTAGTTCTGTCTAGGCTAAACGAGGAATGAAATGCCTCGTTCTTTCAAACAAAAACAAGAGAGTTTCAACCAAAAAGTTTAACGATCGCATCTTGTTAGCTCAAAACCCTTTACGACAATGTTTTTATACCATGCACGTTAGTTAAAAACGACTTGAAATTATATAATATTATATTATATTATATAATATGTACCGATAGGAATAGGATGGGAAATAGCGAATGAATAACATACTACAGATCCACTTTATAATTGAGTCTCAATTTAAAGTGCGCGCCATTTAATATCGTTCATTCAGAACCTTCTTCGACGTATTGTTTGTACGCGGCTTCATCCATCAGGCCGTCCAGTTCACTAGTGTCACTTAATTCAATGGTGAATAACCAGTCTAGTGGAGAAAAGGAGAAATAAATTTTGCAATAGATAACAAAACAATACAGACTGGGAAGGGAAAACCAAAAACAGGTTCTATTTTTCTGACAAATTGTATCGGACCGTCCTATAATCATAAAACATTAATCTTCCCGGACGCACAAAACATTTTCTCTGGGATTTTTACGATTATATAATGAGAATGTGGAAACTACGAGTGATTGGGTTTCGACTAGGCGCATAGTGTTGTGATTAAAATCGACCATGCACAATTAAAATGATACAACTATTAATATACCACTGATAATACCACAAAGAGGCCATTAAGAGGCTGCTTAAACGAGGTTTCATGTCGACAAGGAACTTACCATTCCCTTCAGATGAAGTATTAAGTAAGATTGGTTCATCATTTAACAACTCGTTGACTTCTTTTATGGTACCAGAGACGGGTGAATAGACATCGGATACAGCTTTTACACTCTCCACTGTACCAGCGAATTCTGAAACAAAATTTGGACTTGTAAAACGTTACTGGTCAAAATTAGAAAATATCTGAAAATTTTCACAAATTGTTTTTAAAGAACAAAGTTCAAGAATATTATACAAACATTTTCATGAAAATACGAAAAGGCAGAATGTTGGACCAAATATGAATGAAATTAATCAGAATGTTTTTCACAATTTAGTCTCTGCTCCACCCAGTTGTTTCGGATTTTTATTTTGGTGAATGCAATTTATTTCAGATCATTTTTGTGTGTATTAACTTTCGCAAATTAAGATGATTTCTCAATAATGAAAATTGCCTACTAACCATCTATGGCCACTTCGGTATCAACCTCTGGTAACTCAACATAAACAAGATCACCAAGTTGATCCTAAAAATTTCATATAAAAAAATTGAAAATGTCATTACGAGCATACAATTTAATAATGAAAAGTATCACCAGAAGCTTAAACATTTTTTTTGCTTTTAGAAAACAAAGATAACGAATATGTTTTTCTAAAAAATTCTATATATTCGACCAGACCTTCCACTGGTCATTATCAAAGTAAAAAATTTATTACAAGTAAAGCGAATAAAATTAAAAAAAAAAAAAACTAAAGATGATATACACCGGTACAAAATTAGGCTCAAATTTTAATATAAAAGACAAATCTAAATTTGAAAATGAACACAACTTAGTATACAAAGCAAAATGTCCAGCTATTAACTGTGAAAAAACGTACGTAGGAGAGACAGCCAGAAGAATTGTAGAAAGGATAAAAGATCACCAAGGCAGAGACAAAAATTCGCATCTTTACAAACATTCAATAGAATCGTCCCATGAGGTCATCAATAATAAGGACATAGTAATTTTATCAAAAACATAAGCATTCCTATAATAGAAAAGTTTCTGAAGCATTATACATCAAAAATTACAAGCCTTCATTAAATACTCAAGAGACATCGGTTCCATTAAAACTTTTTAATTAATTTTTTATCTGTATATAGTATCCATAGCAACACTTCCAATTTTAGATTTCTGCAGTTTTTTACTTTGATAATGACCAGTGGAAGGTCTGATGGTATCAACCTCTGGTAACTCAACATAAACAAGATCACCAAGTTGATCCTAAAAATTTCATATAAAAAAATGTTTTATTCATCTGTTTTTACTCAGAATCCTTTAATTATAAATTGAGAAAATTAATAAACTAAAAAGCAGGATCGAATACCATTTTACAGCTGAGTTCTAATGTTGGCGTAATTTATCCTTTTCAGTAGTATAATACTTTGAATAATCTGGCACTAAAGAATTTGATCCTCTATCTGATCCGTTTTCATGCATGGAAATTCATTATTACATTCTCATCAGTGCATGCAGAAGAATTTTACATAATGGAGTAAAAGAAAGAAAGAATTTTTTTTTTTACCAAGCAGTTTCCATTTCACTATAATTTTATAAGGTTTTAGGTTCTTAGAGCCTGTTCATATGGATAAAAATTACTTTGACATACTTTCGTTCTGCTCAAATGAAAAACAATTTCCTGGGTAAGTGAGGAAATGACCTGCACACGCATGACAATGGTATATGAACAAATGAATAAATACAAAACTTTGCTGACTAAATGTAAAATTTCCCCATGCAATATAATTTTTTATAGCATTTCTCAAGAGAGGCAAGATCTTGCCAAGTAGAAAGTAGAAAAGTTTTCCCGCTTTAAAGAGGTAATTTTTATCCATATGAACAACCCCTAAATTAGAGGGAGAAATGGATTTATGCAATAATAGAAATAGTATATAATATATATAATATATAATAATAGGAATAACAATAATAGAAATGCCAGAAATAGAACTAAAAGGGGTCTTTACTTTGTCTAAAAAAATTAAATCGTGCAATTTTGATGAAATTCATCTTCTTGGCTCATGTTGTGTTATCAACACTCTTCAATTTTAATATTGACAAGACTTCAGATACAGAACAAAGGTTTTATGAAACTAAAAAATGTAAGTCCTGGAAGAAAATAATTTTAAGCAATAGAATGAACACAACCACATCTATCGATATTATTCTCCGATTCCAATGACGATGCTCAATATTGATATAATAGAGCATGATACACAAAGAAAAACAGGTTCGTACCCTTTGAGCACATGAAAAAAGTTTTAAAAAAATATTCTATGGATTACATACCAGTGCATGTTTTGTTATTCCAACTTTTCCAACATTCCCTTGCAGATCCAACCACTCATGTTCCTTTGAAAAGTACTTCTGAACTACCGAAAGACAAAGGATTGAAATCTCAGTATTTAAAATAACCCTATTGCTGTCATATTAAAAAAAAAAATCAATAAAAAATGGTTCAAAGTCACTTTTTTCCTATAAAAAGTAATTAAGCAGATCCCACTTTCAATTTCAAAATCAATATTATCCTAGTCAATTTGACATTTCTTGGTCCTGGTGCCTTCCTCATTTTGTTGTTCTGTAAGTAAATAGTCAGGATTTTGTGCTTGTTTCCTGTGCCCTGTCCTTGGCATGTTAGAGCCCAAAGAAACTATTTTTGTAAAAGATTGAATATACTTTCATTTGGGTGTTTCATATAAAAATGCTACAAAATCAGTGAAGGAAATGCTCAATCTTCTTTATCCATCTAAGATATGATGTATGTAATTTTTTTCACAAGTTAGGCTATCGCCCCTGCATAGGGAATTTTGAATGTGAAAGAATGTGAACACTTTGTTACAAGTTAGTTTGAAAGAAAAGCATACCAACTGTAATTTTTTTGGAAGTTTTTGGTTTATCCAAAATTGCCTGAAAGATTCAAGCTATTACTCCTTTGTTTATGCTTATATATTTTGTTGATATACAGATTCTTTTTTCATTTTATGACTTTTTACCATGAATTTTTTGAATGAATTTTGTTTTAAGCACCATTTTTTTGTTATTCACATATTATAATACACCATCAACTTCATCTTAGAAGGTATTATCAATTTTAGGGATCGTCTCCAATCGGTAAATTAGCTGAAATAAATTCTAATAAAATCTTTTTCTATTACTACTGGTTTGTTAGGTCAATTTTCTGCACTTGATTGGGAAGAAAAACTTCCTGTTTCTGATGCTCTCAGGTGAAGAAGGATTCCAACTTGCCCACCGATGTAATCATCACCACAATAGTATCATAATGGCTCCAGGATCTCTGAAATCGTCTTAAAGGACTGGTATCACAAATATGTGGCATTAGAGTTATTTAAGGTATCAAAATAGGGTCGATCATTGATCGGTCGATGAGAAATAAGAAACCAAAAAAGATGGAAGAGAATACATAAATCTCTGGTGCAATTTCAAGCGGAAGGTATCACCACTTTGTGATATTACCCGCACAAGTGAGAAAGTTTTTCCTGACCAAACAAAATTGTCAATTTAAAAAAATAAAGCGCAGTCTGCAAGTTTTAAACAAAAATATTATTTATTGAGTGAGGGATTGTTTATATAGCTATATTTGGAGTCTGACATTCCCCACCAACAATATGACATGAATGTCAAAAGAAGTGAAGAATTGATTTTTAACAAACGGGGTACCAAATCACAACATTCTTGCAAAAGATGTGTGTGTGTGTGTTGGAGGTGTGTTGCGCGTTTCCAGAGAGGGGCACGTACGTACAAAACTCTAAATATAACTTACATGGAGATTTTGTTGTGGATATTTCTCGAACAATTAAGTTTGAATGTTGAAATTTTGAGATTAACGGTACAGTTCTACTAGGTAAAGCACCAAGAAAAGCTGTACAAATACGAACACATGCGAATCTGTTCGCCATCTTTCTTTGCATTAACCTAGTGAGTGAACTCTGGTGTCGGGGAATTTCATAAAATATTCTGTAAAGGCTCATTTAGACCAAGCAAAACTTAGTGTGCAATATCATCTCGGAACAACTGGCTGACACTAGCAGGAATATCAAATCGAATTCAATTTCAAATAAAGGATTTTCTTACGTCTAAGTAAGTGTTATTTTCAGATACCATATTCACATCATTTGGTACTATAAAATTTTCCATGGAAATTGGATAAGTCTAAATCAAGCTTTAAGCAAAGAAACAAAACAAAACGGACCGGCAGACGGACCGGCCCCGTCTCAAGGACCAATGAAATGGGGACCCACATTAGATAAAGGGGACCCTTGCGTTAGCGAACAGAATGCTCTTCACATAACGAAACATAACGAAACCTTTGCAACGAACCCCTTTGTAGTTTCGGTGAAATGTCATCAAGCCTTCTGCAATTGGATCCATGTAAGAGAGGTAGAGCAAATTTTGAAGGAGACGCCGACGAAAATGAATACAATGTTATTTTCATTCTTCGTGTTCATTTCACTCTGATATTGCTTTCCATCAAACGTTCACACTATTTTGCTTCTGTCACATACATACGTGAAATGTTTTACGGTCTCTTTACGGTGACTGGTGGTGGGTGGGATTACCAAATTCAAAATTGGAAAAATCGATTAGGTGAGAGAATTTTTGAAAGTCACCTCAAGCACTCTATATCGGATAACGAAATCATGGTTGACGGGTATTTTGTTGAAAGACTCGATCGAAAATCTGGAAGCCACGGCGGAGTTATGTGTTACATTAGAAATGATATAATTTATGAAATAAGAAAAGATCTCGAAGTGGAGGGAATTGGGGCTATCTGGATCGAGTTGTCTATCCAAAACTCTCGTTCTATCCTTATTTGTTTTATGTATCGAACCCCGGATTCATCTCGTCATCTTGATAAAAGCTTTACTCAAAAACTTGAGGATATAATTAATATCGTAAATTTCGAAGATAAAGAAATTATATTGGCGGGAGACAAGAACTGTAATTACTCGGAACAAAATAATCATAAAGAAATAAAATACATTATGAAAATCAATGTTTTCAAGCAACTCATCAAACAACCAACAGCAGTTACTGAGCACACTAAAACACTTATCGATCTTATGTTTTCAAACAATGAAAGGACTATTTCAGAAATAATTGTTGAACCATCAGCAATGAGTGATCATGACATCGTGGGTATCGTAAGAAAATTACACACACAACAGTTTTCCCCGCATCAGACATTTACCAGAGATTTCTCCAAGTATGATCCTGATGCGTTCAGAAAAGATATAGAAAATGTTGTTTGGTATCGTGAACTTTTAAGCTCAGATTTCAATGTTTCTTGGAATAACTTCAAATCGAAACTACTTGAGATAGTAAACCATCACGCCCCCGTTGAAGAAAAAATGGTTCGCGGTAAACCAGCACCTAACTGTCGAGATTAAACGTTTAATAAATGAACGTGGTGATCACGTGATTACTTGAAAGAAGGTCGGCGTACAAATTCTCCAACCGACTGGTCCAACTATCGTCGCCTTCGCAATTCAACCACTTACGCTATTCGACGATCTAAAAGTAATTATTGTTGCAATCTCTTGCAGGAAAGTTCATTCAAACCTGCTGATTTTTGGAAATGCATTAAAAAACTTTTTCCATCTAAGCCGAAATCAAATAATAGTATACCTTCAATGATGAAAGTTGACGGCGAAAAATGTGCTGACAAGCAAACAATAGGAAATTAGTTTTGTGACTTTTTCTCAACCGTTGGTTCAAAGTTACAACGTGAAATTATCTCGTTACGTGATCGAGCTTGGAAATCATATAACAATATGCACATCGGTACTGATAAAAAATTAGGTAAACTGTTCAAATTTAAAGCTGTTTCTCCACAATACATTCAGAAACTACTTAAATCATTAAAGGTCTTCAAAGCCACAGGTCATGACAGCATTCCTGCGTCAATGCTGAAATATGCTCAAAGAGAACTATCTGTTCCTCTCTGTCACTTAGCAAATGCAAGTTTGAAATCTGGATCATTCCCAACAGCAGAAAAAATTTCAAAGGTCATGCCAGTTTACAAAGCTGGAGAACGCTCTAGTTTTGATAATTATCGTCCAATCTCTGTACTCAACGTCATGTTGAGTAAAGAATTGTGTTTGAGCAGCTCACTGAATTTCTAGAAACAAACAATTTACTATATGAACATCAATATGACTTTAGAAACCGAAAATCGACTCAGGATGCTGTCCTCAACTTACACGAACACATACGACAGAATATGGATAAAAGGAGATGCACAGGTGCATTGTACATGGACTTACGAAAGGCCCTTGACACTGTTTATCACTTATGCCTTCTCAGTAAGCTTCCGTTCTATGGTATCTGCGATATTGAATTGGATTGGTTATCTGACTACCTCTTTACCCGAAAGCAATACGTTTCATGTTATCAAACCTCTTCGGAACTAAACCATATAATCTTTGGTGTTCGGCAAGGATCCGTACTGGGTCCCTTGCTCTTTATTCTGCTAGTGAACGATGCGCATCTAGGACTTGTTAAATGCAAACTATTGATGTATGCCGATGATGCCGTTTTACTGTATTCTCACGAGTCTACCAAAACTATCGAAAATACATTGTGTAGTGAAGGAGAATATTTATTCAGGTGGCTTGAAAGCAATCATCTCATATTAAATCTGAAAGTTGGAAAAACTGAGTATGTCGTATATGGTACTGCCCAAAAATCAAAGAGGCAACCTTCCTGTATTATCAACATCCTTGGCTCAATCCTTCACCAGGAATTGAAATATGAGTATTTATCTTTGATAAGAATTTATCGATGCTTGATCAAAGTTCGAAACTAATCAAGAAAGAGTCAAGGAGTGAATTTATTGAAACGCGTACGTTATAACTTGACAAGTAAAGCTGCTGAAACAATCTATAGAGCAATGATTGAGCCGGTAATGTTATACTGCGCTCCAGTATACCTTGGAATAACTGTTTGTACGAAATTAAATCGGTTGGGGAAGAAAGCTTTGGAAGGTATCGGAGTAGAGTATCGAAAATCTGTAACCAGCAAGATCAAAGAAAGATCAGCTATTGAAGTGTTCAAACATTTGCATGGAATCAAAAGCGATTTATTCAATTTCGAGAGATTCCAACATAACGTTACAACAAGAGGAAATGGTAATCGTTTGGTTATTCCAAAATCAAGAACTGAATCTGGCTTTCAATGAATTGTCTGTCAACTTAAGAAGAGAAGAATCTATCTGTAAATTTAAAAGATTAATTTATTCAGCTACTTAATTTGTCTAGCTATTCCAGTGTCATCAATTCACATATTATCACTATTTAGGCATTTTGAAGATGAGATTTTTGCATTATTTCTCTATTTCTTTATTCGGTTGTGACTGATGTTTCTCTATTGACCCCCCTTTTCTAATCTTTATTGTATATAATTTTTAAAACAGGTCCTTTATTGATAGCAGAATTTTAATTTCTGAAAAAGCCAACCTGTATAAATATGTTTTATAATAATAACAATAATAATAAATGAATATCCGATATTTGAAAGAAGCACAAAAAACAACTCTGGACATGTGACTAATGAACACTTCACGGTTTCTCGTTTTCTTAGGGTAAAAAATCATCCAGAGCTACACGACGAAATGTTCTGGAGAACCCTGCAAAAAAACTAAATGTAGATCTAACAAATTCTTTCTTTAGTAAAGTTACTTAATACACCTTTCCCGAATTCATGTTTATATGTCCCAACCATCTCCATACGGGCGAAAATTGTTGAGTTTTAGACACTAATATGAGTTTTAGACACTTCCTTTTCCAGACAACATGTTCCTCGTAACCAATGCCCATTATCTCAATTTTAAGCCTAGTCAATTAGCTTGCCAATTAGTCTGATTCTTTCTGACTGACATATTCATTATTTATATCAATGTAATTGATCATATTACCATTCTTCTATCTTTATCTAGCTTCAATCCAATTTTTAATACGCTACTTACACCAAGTCCCAATCCTAACTAGCACTCTATGACTTTCCTATCAAGTTTTTAGTCCAGCTTCTTTGAAGTTTTTGCTTGTTTTCTAGTTTATTTTTATATTGAACGCTTATGCATTCACTAAAACCGAATTGTATACAATCTCGTTACTTTTGTCCTACCCACAATAAAGACAATTTAGTTTTATACATTCACTTTCATGCAAGAAGAAACTATGTAATTATTAATAGGAGGCCTGAAATATTGTCTAAAAAAACAAAAAAATTTGGATAACTACACAAATACACGCAAGAAGTTGATTGAGAATGATTAGAAATGATTTTTTTATGAATCCAACTTGGATTGTGAAAAACAGAAATCTGAAGTAGTAACATTTGAGGCTGAAGCAAACATAGCTATAGTGCATTTACAACAGAAATAATGCAGCTTCTCCAAACTGGAAGAGCAATGACATTAACTTGCTTGAATTCTAATTATATATATTTATTTATATATTTATATATATATATATATATATATATATTTGCCATAACAACAAATGAACAAATAAAAAAACACTAAAATAACAAAAATGATGCAAAAGTTCTTGACTTGCGTTGGAATATCTTGTTTTATATTTGTTCTCAAGTTTTATCATGAAATGTAGGGGGTGCTAGTAAATAAATCATTTGGAACATAAACACTAAAAGTTGATATGTATTTGGACTTGTATTTGTACGTGTGCAGGTATTTGTAACTGTTTTAATAAAGGTTCTGCAGAAAAGAATGTATTTCAGCAAAGATTATTCTACAAGCATTTTTTTGTTTGCTATATAGTTTTTTAAGCTTATAATGGTTAGTACTGGCCCACACTATGTTACAATATGTTAAGCAATTAAGTATAAATGGAAATTAAATATTTTTTTAAACTTAAGAGGTTTAGAAATGGTTTTGTTTTATATAATATACCAAGATTTTTGGAGATTTTACTTTCGATTAAGTTTATATGTTTCGTCCAAGTAAGGGATTCATCAATTATTATTACTTCACTGTTCGCTCTCTTTTTATGTCAATACCTGCAATATTGAGATTAGGTAACTTTAATGGTAGGTCATCGAGTTTAGAAGCTTTTGAGAAAAAATATTTATTTAGTTTCACCTACATTTAAAGAAGTTTGTTACTTTTAAACCATTCTTCTATGTTTTAACTCAACATTAGCTGTTTTGAATAAGGTTTGAATATTCTTGTTTGAGTAGAAAATGTTAGTATCATCATCAAAAAGTATAAAATTCAAAAGTTTTGACGAAAAATGAATGTCATTAATGAATTTTAGGAAAAATAGAGGGCCAAGTATCGACCCTTGAGAAACAGCAAATGTTAACAATTTGGCGATTTTTTGACAAATTAAGTTTGACTCACAAAATTATTCCAAGATTCCTATTCCCAAAAGTTTCCCTCACAAAAATCTTTCAACTGGCCAATTCACGAAGGTTAACGTTAAAAAAATGGGCTTCTTTTAACTGAATGCATGGCTACAAACTATTGTCATTCACAATCTGGTTTATGGTATTGTGGAAAAGCGTCACCCACATATTTCAAGTATATTAAAATTAAGTATTGTTGGTAAAAATAATTGAACAATAAAAGCGAAAATTGTCAATTGCGGAAAAAGTTATGAATTTTCGGCTGATAAGCACAATATCTAGTAAGTTTTCGCATTATTGGGGATTCATACTGAACGAAATAAAAGGAAACGTGTCTAAGCAGATATGTATTCTTAACTTGGGGTCTAACTTGAATATTTTTATATTTGCAATTTATAGAAGTAATTAAGATAGAAACTAAACTGCCACGTTGATGGTATTGAGACGTCTAAATGTGACCAAAATTAAAGTCTCCACGATGTCAGTAGGAGGTTATACGTGAAATGTATGGCAGGTCTGAGTAACATCAACATGACGTGGAAAAAAGTGGTTGTAAGAAAAAACAATTAAGTAACCGTCACGTCATCAAGACGTCATTAATCTAGATATGACCTATGTGAAAATTTCTGATCGGTCACGGAAACGTCATCAGAAAATTTGGCCTAAAAATGAAATTTTGAATTCTAAATGCCTTTCAAATGTTCAATTCCTTCTTGGTCATTTCTCTCTGCGAAGCAGGCTTTAACTATTCATACATAACTGTTTGACATTCGACCAACGAAATTTGTCACTTTTAACAACACTAGTGAAAACAACAACGAAATGCCCTTGCAGACAGAAGAATTTTTGCATTATTTCTGCATCATTTTCAAAATGTTCTTGGAAAAAGGAAACACGTCCTTCTAAAATATTAGAAACTTTGAAATTATATAACCAACCATCGGAAATGGATATTGGTAAATACAGGAGGTATTAAGCAAGCATGATTAGTATACATTAACTTTATTAGACCTCGTTTGCTAAATTAATCAGTAAAGTATTTTGTCCATAGGCCATGTATTGCTACAACATTGCACAGAAAATAGTGACTCCATTTACAAAAGTGCTTGAAAATTATGCTGCTTAAATATTAGGAGTGCTAGAATACGTACGCACTTAACTGAAGGAAATGAAAATATATGTAGGAAAGGAATAGTTGAGTGATTAGGTGACAGTAATAGGGAGAAGTTCCAAATCGACCTTTACCAGTTAGCAAGTATGACACGTACAAGCGTGAAATGAAAACTCAAACAAATAGCAATGGTTTAAAGGCAAGGGAAAAGCACAACAGCTAAACAGTTCCGGGGATTGATTTGTAGATTTTCCTCATGCTGGTTATCTGAAAATTATCCAGAAAGTAAATTATTTTATGCAAAAAAGGATTTGCACACACACACCTTTATAAAAAATATGGGAAGTTTAATCAAATACATAAAACGTTTAATGCATTTTTTCAAGCTGATTATACATAAAATTGATTATACGTAAAATTACAGATGGTTCCTATAATCGACAGGCCATTTTTATGTTTAGTTGCAAGGGTGAAAAATGGAATTTACTTTTTAATAAATTACCAGATAAGTGTTAAGTGTAACTTATCAACTACAATGAAATGTTCTCCATCTAAGTAGCATCAACGGCTGCAGTGGTTATATAATGTGGTTGACTAAACGCCTTTTATAACCCTATAAACGCTTCCATCATGCTGCCCTCCGACGCATATTTCCTGTTTACGACAGCCATCATACTTTTTGTTATAACACCCGGATGTTTTTGGCACATTATGGACATACCAATCATTATTTGTTGCCCAAAATTCACCCCAGTACTGCATCTTAATGAAATTGTATCCTTGCTCAGCAGCTATCTTTGCGCATCCACAAGTTAGCCTACCGTAAGAAAAGTGAAGGTCGCCAATGAGAAGAATGTAATTAAGGAAACAAAAAAGAACGACGCTTACGACAATAGGTTGAAAGGGTTCCAGATGATAGAGGCTCTATAGGATTTGAGGAAAACAAAAGTACTATTATAATCTTGCTTAGATATGCATCCATAACTTTCTAACTTGCCAATGAATCGCCTCGAATCTTTTTCCAGATCACATTGTAATTCTAAAAAATTGGTCATATAATCCAGAAATGATGACATAGTACAAGTGCCTACACCTCTCAAAATGAATTTTAAAATTCCTTACTGGTAACCACTCGATTTGCCGGACACTGTGTTGGGACTTTAATCGAAGAATCTTGTACATAACAGTCAGGGCATGATGTACCAGTTGGACATAAACATGATCGAGTAGCCAGATTACATTTCTTTAAGGAAAGATGTAACACTTAATTATAATTATCCAGCAAATCGTCTCCGTATTATTACAATATTCATTGTGCACACCTTGGTTAGCAATAGTGAAAAAATATCAAATTTATTCGGAAAGTTCGCTATTGTTGAGCTATGTACCAAGCTTTTTCACTCACCCCTCCTTTCCCACATTTATAAGGACAAGTTTTAGTCAGTATTCCGAGTGAATCAGGGACAAGTGGAATGTAGTGCTCGTGACATTGTTTTCCAGAAATATTTGTAGAGTCTTCGGTAGCACAACCTGGGCAACTGTATCCTGATGGACAATAACAATTCCCACTTTTATCGCACACCTAAAGAAAAAAGCAATACTTCCAACTTTTAAAGGGCGATTTTTCACACGTGCTAAAAGTGGATTTTATAACCATTTGTAGTGAAAAACGGTGAAAAATTAAAGAGTTTACGCCTCCATTTTTCCAATGGCATGCAGATCCTACATTGATATTAGGTCGCGGTGGAAATGTGGAACAAAGACCTCCTGGGCTAGCAGGGTCAGATGAAGAACAGTTCGGACAGCTGTAACCAGGCTTACAAAGACAATATCCTTCACTGGTACAATGCTAAAGAGCAAGTACTTGTATGAGAGCAAATATATCCAAGTAAACCAACAAAGGTTATGTAAGGATGAGAATTGATTAAATGTCTTTCAGTACCCCTTTTGATCCGCATAAGTTGTAACATTTTGATATAATCTCATGCAACGTTGAGATATGCAGACATTGTTGCATACGACAAACCTGGAAATTACATAAAAATAATGGAGATGAAAGCACCGCTACACACAAGCAAAAACTCAACTTAAGACGCATTTATGATAATCGATTAATTGAACAGTTTTATTTTTTTACAGCAAATCGAATGTACACTGCAGATTTTTCTTTGTTTTTACAATTCCATTTGTTGTAGAAATCAAATTTGTTTCAATTAATCGATTATTGTACACACCTCTTTAGAGTCACTGTGTAATTGTTTCATTCAATCTTATCTTTCTATCAGATGTTTTCCCTCATTTAAAAGTCTCGAATCTCACCTTCAAACACAGCACCCCGCATGAAGAACCATCGTGCTGCTTAGCATGGTTACTTTGTTTTACTTTAACATGCTCTTTCAATCCATAGACCATCTTTAGATAATTGCTAATGTTCAAAACGTTCCACAGTTACATCTGGTTTTGCGTTTTAAGTTTTTACAACACAAACATGGCAAGAGCACTTACTTCCACTTTCGTTCTACATTTGATAATTCTTTCTGAAGTTCTCTGAGGGGGTTTATATGGACGATTATCATTTCCTTTGGGAAAAAGGCCTAAGAAATGATATAAAAAAAATTACTTTTTTACCGGATAAAGTAAAGTACTTTTATTTTAGATTGCAAATGAAAAACGGAAAATGAAGTAAACACGAAAAAATATTTAAATGAACCAAAACTTTACAAGTCTTAAGAACCATAACCGTCATAAGAACCGTAAATGTTGAAAGATTTTAGGTTGCACTTACAGTTATCCTCCAATGTGCGTTGAAACAGTGACACCCAATGATTACGTCGATATTCTCGTAACATCCATCCAAAGGAAAATCTGAAATAAAAGCAATTAACTTTTTCATGTGATGGAAAAAAGTATCAATATTCTTAGTTCTTAACAAAGATGAAACAGATGATACTAATGATAAACTGGTTGATTTTCTTGACTAACATTGTAGCTACGTACTTTCCATAAAATAATCGTTTGCATTGGCAATGTGTGCCTCTGCTTGTGTGTTAACCGCTTGATCAAACATTTAGGTTTTTTACTTTAATCATAACTTTTTTAATTGTTAATAGACGTTTCCCGTTTTTCCGTATAAACGCTGTGTTATGGACTAGTCAACAAGTTTCGCTTTGTTTTCATTATCATAATTACTTTTAACTACTCCACCGGGAAAATAGGAATAATAAGTGACTATACAAAATTATGAAATCCGTAAAACAATAAAATACAAGTACATGGTGTTAAAGAAAATTTCGGTCTATTGGCCTTTTATTCTGTTTAATCGTTTTCAATCACTTGATAAAAGATAAATACAACTTTCTCGAATTTTAATCGCCAATGTTTTGTCAAACCATATTTCCCTTCACTGCAAATCGCTGTGGGACAATTTGCAATAATTTTCATGAAAATATCGTATCAAAACGAGGCAGGATTGGATAGTTTCGCAAAATATCGGCATTAAAAGAAATTCCAGAATGGTATTTAGGCTTACCTGAATTTTCTTGATTGTTCACTTCCGAGTTAGTCTTTAAGTCTTGACCGGTCGTTTCTTGTACTAAACGTGATTGTAATTTACCGTTTACCATTTTTTTGTGAGGAATAAACTTTTTGCAGAAGAAATTTTTGCAATTTATTACCCCTTACATGTTATAGTGTGGGGAAGAAATTTTTTTGGTTAGGGCGTTTCATAAATTTAGCGGAACAAAATATTCAATAAACGGTAAAACGTTAACAAGGTTGACTACAATATAACTAACATGAAAGGAGGATTTCTTAACAGAACACCGATCAGTATAGTTACAAAAAAAAGTTAACAATGTATAAAAATAGGCCAATGTAAGAATACTAATTTTGGCGCTAGAAAACATTTCTAAATATTTTGCAAATACTAACCGTGTGTAAGCCTTCCATCCTTATTTTGACGAAATCCGTTATCTTCTTTATGACAACGTGAAGAACAAATTTTGCCGGATGCGTAGCATTTACACTGAATATTGTTACACGACATCTTCACGCACGAACACGAAATAGGAGGGCTTAGTAACTTTCTGGCTGCTCCTCTTATACTTATGCGAGTATTTTTGTCGTCAGTTTTTACTTCACCTACTAATCCTTGATGCATTTACTAACTTTGAAATGACACCCACTTCGCATATCAAACGATATTGGGGTTGAATTCCACAAGAAGTTTTGTGAATTATAACACAAGGGATATTGCGAAGTGTTACACCTTTCCGATCAGATTTTTTAACGTGGAAAACTACATGGTCACCAATGCTGAAATCTCCAACAGATCTTTTCCTATTTTTTTCGTGCTTTTCTTTCATGAATTCAGCATTAGGTTTGATATTTTTTCGAGTTTCCTTCCTTATTTTCCTTCGCTCACTCTCGTCAAACATTGTACCAACACTTTCAATCTCTCCTGCAATTACTATCTCCTCCCGGCCAACATTCTCATAAACACCTTGAACTTCTAAAAAATACCAAAAAACACGATAGTGTAAACAGGATTTGTTATGAAGGAAACCTAGTGATAGATGTTAAAAGAAAAAAACCCTACGCTCATCTATATCCATTGCTACTTCCTCCTCATCCATTACTACTTCCTCATCATTAATTTCAAATTCCTCCTCAGTTGAGATATGGAAAAATTTACTACAGGATTACTTATTTCAAATACATCTAGTAGCATAACGCTGTCAATATTCGCTTTTTGACCAAAAACTACCTCGTAAGGGGATTTCTTTATGCTCCGTACATAAGAAACATTCATTGCAACTAAAACGAAAGGTGTCACAAAGACATACAAAGAATAGGTAAATCTGCTAAGTATATTCAGGGATGATTTTGAGAAAGAGATATTACATTGAAACTCAGGCAGCCATCTAACCCATTCGCATTTTCTTCTTCTTCAAGGGATCTTGCCGCTATCATCGTTCTTAAGGTGTTATTCCCTTGTTCAACAAGACCTTGCGATTGGCTGTGTCCAGGACTACCTCTTATAAATGTACTTTTTCCAGGTCAAAGAACAGCAACCGCACGTAACACATCGTTCACAAATTCCGTTCCGTTATCGGAATGAATTATATGGGGTAATCCAAAGATGCTGAAAAACATTTCGAAACAATTCCTCGCAGTTTCTTCAGCAGACTTTGTGACCATCGGAAAAAAAATTCGGAATTTAGAAAAGTGGTCAACAATGTGACCAATAAACTTAAACTCCCCGTCTTGTTGATTCTGCATGTCAATAAGGTCAATCTAAAATATGGATTGATCTGATTACTTATTGAAGAAATAGATCTGAGGATATCCAGATTCTACTATAAAAATGTTTAACAAAAAGCAAATCCAAACTCTATAATGGGCTCACCAAAGGTACAAGTAGACATGCCCCAATATCAATTAAGAGAGGGAGGAATCGAACCTCCATTGCCATATATCATGCTTTAAGCAGCATATAATGGAGTTCTACCATTAAACTACTCTCTTTAGTTATTGTTAATAAACATTTAAAATCTATCTTCAGGTTCTTAGAAGCTTATTTATGCAAAGCAATATGCAAGATACCTGAAAGTTTCTGCAAGCAGCTACTTGATAAAGAGTGGGACTTTAAACCAAAATAGCCAATATGCAAGATACCTGAAAGTTTCTGCAAGCAGCTACTTGGTAAAGAGTGGGACTTTAAACCAAAATAGCCAATATGCAAGATACCTGAAAGTTTCTGCAAGCCAAAATAGCCAATATGCAAGATACCTGAAAGTTTCTGCAAGCCAAAATAGCCAATATGCAAGATACCTGAAAGTTTCTGCAAGCAGCTACTTGGTAAAGAGTGGGACTTTAAACCAAAATAGCCAATATGCAAGATACCTGAAATTTTCTGCAAGCCAAAATAGCCAATATGCAAGATACCTGAAAGTTTCTGCAAGCAGCTACTTGGTAAAGAGTGGGACTTTAAACCAAAATAGCCAATATGCAAGATACCTGAAAGTTTCTGCAAGCAGCTACTTGGTAAAGAGTGGAACTTTAAACCAAAATAGCCAATATGCAAGATACCTGAAATTTTCTGCAAGCCAAAATAGCCAATATGCAAGATACCTGAAAGTTTCTGCAAGCCAAAATAGCCAATATGCAAGATACCTGAAAGTTTCTGCAAGCAGCTTCTTGGTAAAGAGTGGGACTTTAAACCAAAATAGCCAATATGCAAGATACCTGAAAGTTTCTGCAAGCAGCTACTTGGTAAAGAGTGGAACTTTAAACCAAAATAGCCAATATGCAAGATACATGAAAGTTTCTGCAAGCCAAAATAGCCAATATGCAAGATACCTGAAAGTTTCTGCAAGCAGCTACTTGATAAAGAGTGGAACTTTAAACCAAAATAGCCAATATGCAAGATACCTGAAAGTTTCTGCAAGCAGCTACTTGGTAAAGAATGGAACTTTAAACCAAAATAGCCAATATGCAAGATACCTGAAAGTTTCTGCAAGCAGCTACTTGGTAAAGAATGGAACTTTAAACCAAAATAGCCAATAAAGAGTGGGACTTTAAACCAAAATAGCCAATATGCAAGATACCTGAAATTTTCTGCAAGCCAAAATAGCCAATATGCAAGATACCTGAAAGTTTCTGCAAGCAGCTACTTGGTAAAGAGTGGGACTTTAAACCAAAATAGCCAATATGCAAGATACCTGAAAGTTTCTGCAAGCAGCTACTTGGTAAAGAGTGGAACTTTAAACCAAAATAGCCAATATGCAAGATACCTGAAATTTTCTGCAAGCCAAAATAGCCAATATGCAAGATACCTGAAAGTTTCTGCAAGCCAAAATAGCCAATATGCAAGATACCTGAAAGTTTCTGCAAGCAGCTTCTTGGTAAAGAGTGGGACTTTAAACCAAAATAGCCAATATGCAAGATACCTGAAAGTTTCTGCAAGCAGCTACTTGGTAAAGAGTGGAACTTTAAACCAAAATAGCCAATATGCAAGATACATGAAAGTTTCTGCAAGCCAAAATAGCCAATATGCAAGATACCTGAAAGTTTCTGCAAGCAGCTACTTGGTAAAGAGTGGAACTTTAAACCAAAATAGCCAATATGCAAGATACCTGAAAGTTTCTGCAAGCAGCTACTTGGTAAAGAATGCAACTTTAAACCAAAATAGCCAATATGCAAGATACCTGAAATTTTCTGCAAGCCAAAATAGCCAATATGCAAGATACCTGAAAGTTTCTGCAAGCCAAAATAGCCAATATGCAAGATACCTGAAAGTTTCTGCAAGCAGCTTCTTGGTAAAGAGTGGGACTTTAAACCAAAATAGCCAATATGCAAGATACCTGAAAGTTTCTGCAAGCAGCTACTTGGTAAAGAGTGGAACTTTAAACCAAAATAGCCAATATGCAAGATACATGAAAGTTTCTGCAAGCCAAAATAGCCAATATGCAAGATACCTGAAAGTTTCTGCAAGCAGCTTCTTGGTAAAGAGTGGGACTTTAAACCAAAATAGCCAATATGCAAGATACCTGAAAGTTTCTGCAAGCAGCTACTTGGTAAAGAGTGGAACTTTAAACCAAAATAGCCAATATGCAAGATACCTGAAATTTTCTGCAAGCAGCTACTTGGTAAAGAGTGGAACTTTAAACCAAAATAGCCAATATGCAAGATACCTGAAATTTTCTGCAAGCCAAAATAGCCAATATGCAAGATACCTGAAAGTTTCTGCAAGCCAAAATAGCCAATATGCAAGATACCTGAAAGTTTCTGCAAGCAGCTTCTTGGTAAAGAGTGGGACTTTAAACCAAAATAGCCAATATGCAAGATACCTGAAAGTTTCTGCAAGCAGCTACTTGGTAAAGAGTGGAACTTTAAACCAAAATAGCCAATATGCAAGATACATGAAAGTTTCTGCAAACAGCTACTTGGTAAAGAGTGGAACTTTAAACCAAAATAGCCAATATGCAAGATACCTGAATGTTTATGCAAGCAACTACTTGGTAAAGAATGGAAACCAGTGATAGTCAGAGACAAACCTTTCTTGTATGAAAAGCAAGATGTGATTAGATTACATATTAATTATGAATTTATACCTGGATTCTTTCAAATAACTTTGTTGAAATAATGGGCTTTAAAGGGGCACTGTTGCTGCAAACTTTTTTTAATGCACAAATTTCACAAGTTGCAATAAACTTTTCCACAGCTGATCGGGGTACATGTGCATGATCAATGGAGATCTTAAAAAGAAAAAAATCTTAATGATAGATACCACAAAGTGAAAAATGTACAAAATCAACACTCAGATAAAAAACAAACACAAATGACAAGGTCTAAAGTAGAACCTGAGATTGAAATCAGTGTTTAAGTTTCATATTATTTTCCATTTTTTAATCAGCGCAATATTTTTACTGAGAAAGTCTGAAGCATAAATTCAAATATTTTCACTTGAACTGAATGGAAAACTGGCTGTAATAACGTTGTTTGTTTGAATTGTTAAACTTCTTGATAATTGAGTACAAAATTAATATTTAACTAATATATAAACACCTGCTGATAGGTCTTCAGGACTCCAGAGTGCTGTAAGACATCACAATGGATCCTTATAATAATTGGAAACATACAACTTGATTTGACCACTTGCTTGTAATTACCAAGAAGGGAATGACTCTAAAATAACCATGAATTTCTTGTTTAATAAAACACAAACATACCTACATACCTACCTAATGATGATGTAAGAAGATTTTTTTCCAACCTCTAAAGTTCAAATCAATCAGTTCTTGGATACAAGAACACAAATCACATGTACCTGTCACATCAATGATAATTTAAATGGAAGAAAAAGGATCCATGATATAGTGGTAAAGTGCTGAAAGGTATTGCACAATGTTGTTAGCCCTCTTACTCGCATTCATGGATAACCAGATCTTATAAACTAAAGTAATCTAAGACATTGTCTACCGTGTGTTTTAATTTATGTGATTGTCACACACTAGAAACATATAAAAATCTTATATATACAAACTTAAAGCCTTTATAAAGCCAACAGAAAGGTCCTACCTTCTTGGATGGAATACAGAGCATTTCAGGAATATTCAGGTTTGCATAGGAGATCAACCGATACTTATTACTTCGTATGCGTTTTTTTATTTTCCTAGAACCTGGACAGCAAATAAAATGTATAAATAGAATTAAAAGTACAATTTCCTTTTCATATATCCCCTCACCTATTATTTCACTAGATTCAATTCCAAAGGAACTGATGTTCAAAACAACTTCAGCTTAGTTGCAGTTGAGTCCTGTTACTACTGACCTATTCCATAAACTTGTAATGGCTTCAAAGAATGATTCATTATGTTCCGACTTGTTCTTTGCAAATGATATATACACTGCCAGACAAAGAAGGGTTAGATATAAAGACACCATGTAAAATTAAAGTTGCAAATTTCAACTAGTAACATGGGTACAATTTTTTCACTTGAATTGAATTATTAGATTTGTTATGAATTTTGAAACGTGAATTAGGTTTCCTTTTTCACTTTTTGGATGCTGAAGTTATTGTGCGAGAATAGATACCCTTATCTTACATAAATAATTAAGAGAACTTACGGTTTACCACAACATAATCATGTGTTGTCTTTCAAAAATTACAAGCCACACAAATGAGATTGCCAGAGTTTGCACACAATTATAGTCTAGTTTTCATTGCACGTAGGGTGGTTCCACACCACACGTGGGGGAATGTTGTAGGGCATATATGTTTCTCATATTGTTTGGAGCACAAAATTATACATTCCTTTTGTGTACGCCAAAGACTGTGTGTGAACTGACTCATTTTTAATGGCCAAAAAGGACACTCTCTGCTATACACAGAATATATTTTTGTTGATGGTGGTGACCTTTTTTATAAATAAATCATAATAAAAAACAAAGTTCAATATTTTTTTTACCTTTTCCAGTTTTTAAAGAGTTCACAATTTCATCATAAATTTCATCTTTAATGATGGTATTGTTGCTTTTTTGGTTCTCGATTTCTAACCACAACTTAAATTCTTCTTCTTCAAATTGTTGTTGAAGACATAATAACGTCGTCCGTGTTGTGGTGGAGAGAATAACCAGGCTTCTAAAAAAAGCTATATATATATATATATATAACTAAATTAAAAATTCTTGTCAAAGAAACAGTTTTATAACAAAACTCAACTACAAAAAGCTTTATAAGATGTGCAACCTTTCTCAGTTGACAAAATTCAGGCAGTAGTGCAGTAATGACAAGGTTTTTACAGCTCTTCTCGTGTACTTTGATTTGACTTGGTAAAGTGAGCTCAGCTATCCGAAGTAGTCGCGCATTATAGGAAGTACGGCGCGATATCAGCCATGCTCGGCGGACACTACTTCGTATAAGGACGTACTTCGTATGGAACATGGGCCATGCTGTGTGTTGTGTTATGTAATATAAACCTTCTATGGACTCTGAAACACATGGAATAATGCTCCATTTGATATAAAGCTAAACTTAATTGGAACTCTTCTTTGCTTGCAGAATTATCATGGCACTGACTTAGCTTCACTCAGCCCCAGGCATGTCTAAAAAATTGAATGGTTGTTCTTACAAAGAAATCAGGAAACCTAGTATTGACAACTATTGAATGATTACCTGTCTGCTAATAGGTTAATTATTATTGAATTTATTTCTGCTATGTAATTGTATAAGCTATTCGAGCAGCAAATAAATTCTAATCTAAATCTAATCTAATCTGTATTATATTAACATTGGAGTTTAAAAAGAGAAAAACAGATTTTTTCATTCTTTGACATCATTGGTCTCCTATATATAATATTGTTTTCCTTTTCTTTACCTTTTTGTTCTTTTCAATTTCACTTTTCTGATCTTCTAGGTGTTGAGAATATCTTGACCTAGCTAACTTTAAAACTCTTTTTTTATGAAGCCTTGTGGTGAGTGGTAGTGAATTTTGTGCGACAAAAAAGAACAAAGCTCTGTGAGATCCTTGCAACCAAACAGTTCATTGAAACCTCTTCTATGTACTAGCCTATAAATTTAACAAAATAAATATATATAAAATAACAAGTCAATAACGGAAGTGCAAATCATGTTTGCAAATCTAATTTTTCTACAAAATGGTTCTTTATCAGGGCCCCCGCTATGTATTTGAAAGTGGAGGGGCCACATAGGTTAGTATCTAAGGAGGCCCCACCATGGTTGGGGCCGACGGGCCAGAAAATTTTTGAAATTCTAAGTGTCTAAAGTGGCTAAAAATGAACTGTTTTTTCAAAATAAAGAGGTTTTCTTTTCAATAAAATGTAACAAATTCCAACAAAAAATAAGGAAAATGAATAGAAAAATGTAAATTTTTATAAATCACTTTCTTCAAATTTTCCAAATATGTTTTTCCTTGAAGGCTTTGATTCTACAAACTCATTAGCAATATCCAATAAGGAGATATTGTCTGTGAGCTCTTTGTGAAATGTGAGGATTCCTAATGAGTTGAATCGCTTTTGTTTCATGGTAGATCGTAACCATGTTTTTAATCTGCGAGCCATAGAAAAAGATCTTTCGGGAGTAGCACTTGTAGCAGCTCCAACAAGGACTAACTTCATCAGCTTGACAGTGTTCCTTATAAGGCTTCGTTCAGCAGGACTTCTTGCTACGACTTTTTTCTTTATTTCTTCGAAATAAGTAACACTTTCTTTGGCACAAATTGTGCGAAGGACTTGAAGCTCTGCGGGTAAAGCCGTAATATCGATGTCATCTCGGTACCTTTCCAGGGAGTCTAACTCTTTTTGATATGGTTTTAAATTGATGGCCTTTATTAAGAGTTGTTCAACGGTACAGAAGAATTCGAAGCTTGGTTGGGTAAAACGGTCTTTTATGGCTCTAATGATTGTTTCAAGGGCGTCATAATAAATAGTGACAAAGAAATCAGCTGGAGTTTCAGGATGAAATGCCTCAGTGGCTCTTGACGTTTGCTCATGACCATCAATGATATGTAACCTTGCGTAGTTTGGCCGTCGCCGTTTCCTTGGTAGAGTTGGCTCTTCCACATCTAAAGGTTCTGCCTTCTTTTTAACTGTTTCATAAAAAAGTTTAAAGTTTTCCTCGTTTCTCATACCCTCTAATGTTTTGACGGTTAGATCAGTAAGTCTTTTGCCTTCTAGAGCACTCATCTTTTCTTTCTGTAGGGTTTTTGATAAGTTATCCGTCTGACTATACAACCTATGACTCAAATGCAGTCCAAAGAAAAAGGGAAATGATTTCATCTGTGATTGACAACCGATGATACGAGAACGAATATCTGATTCCAAACTCTCACTCAAGCATACATCCCACAATTTTTGCAATGCATCATATCTTTCAAAAATCTTTTCAAAACAAGCCGCTCTGACTGTCCATCTAGTAGCGCTTAACTTGTCCAATGAGACTGGTCTGTCTTTTTCCTCGAACTCGGTATCAATGTTTCCATCCAATGTTCCCAGAATTTTCTCCCTTTTAGGCGAGTATTTCACCAATACACATATTTCTCCAACGGTACCCATAGTGTTTGACAGCACATCACAAGTTGATGTTAGATCCTTGATTGCTAGGTTGAGTGAATGCCCATGACAATGAGTAGGAATTGCTTTTGGCTGCTCTTGCTGAATCTGTGTAGCAACGCCAGATTTTTTGCCCATCATATTGCTGGCTCCATCATAAGTCTGACCACGGCAATTGAGGAGAGAGAGGTTTGACCGAAGTAAAATATCTTTTATGGCGTGCACAATTGTGTCACTCTTTATGTCATTCAGTTCGTAGAAGCCGAGAAAGTTTTCTTCAACTTTTAAATCGTTGGAAACAGTTCTTAAACACATCGACAACTGCTCAAGATTTTTGATGTCCGTGTATTCGTCAGCCATTATTGCAAAGAAGTCGTATTCTCGAATTTCCTTCAATTTTTCTCTGAGAACTTGCTGTGCCATTAAATCTAAAAGTTCGTTTTGAATGTCACTGTGTGTGTATTTCAATCTTGCTCTTTCTAGTATGGAAATGATGGAATCATCTTTTGTTCCGAGGAGCAGAAGTAGTTGATGGAAATTGTCTTCTCCTCGATCCCCTTGAACAGCTATTCCTTGCCTAGCCAAAAATCTCAGACAACGGATGACGTTGATCAAATGATTTCTTTCCTTTTTACGAGTTTCAGCGATGGTTTTATTCGTCAACTCTCCAACGTCAGCACACCTTGATACAACAGTCTCCATTGCGGATGCTGCTTTGTGACAGTTGGTTTCTTGATGCTTCTCGAAACACTTTGGGGCTTTTTTCCACGAATTAAAACCAACACTGATGTATGCTTGCTCCTTGTTTCGCTCACTAAGCAAATCTTCATTGTGTTTCATACAATATGCGCAGAAAACACAATCTGACCTGAAAAGAAGAAGGAATTTTTTAACATACACGTTTTTTATATAAGGCAACCGAGTTGCTCAGTCTGAGTAAGGGGTCAGTTTTTTGTTATCTTCTGAAAGCTTTGGTATTTTCTCAAGTTTTTATTTGTTGGTTTGATTCTAATCTTTCTAAAATGAAATGAACATATAATCCTTGTTTTTTTCGATTTTATGTGGCTCATAGCAACTCAAGGCTGAAGTTAAAATCATAACAAGAATCGTTTGGAGTTCTCTTTATCCTATTTTATCTGGCCAATTATACAATTATTATTACTTATTACTTACATCGTATCGTAATGCAACCAGGGAAATTGTTCAAACCAAATGTGTTGACACGAGCGGTTTCTTTCTCCGACTTTAGTTTTAGGGAAACTGAACAATTTAGATGGATGATGAGGAATTTCTGTTGTAGTATGCGTTTGAGTCTGAGGAACATTATCTGTAGTTGACGTTGTAGAATGGCTTCTTGTTGAAGTTGAAGTCTGGCTACTTGTTGGCGTTGAAGTCTGGCTACTTGTTAAATTTGAAGGATCCGATGACGGCGAAGAAGATTTCTTTTTCACAGCAGAAAACATATCTGTTATTTTACGATTTTTAGACATTTTGTTAAGTTGATACTGATAACAGCTTACTAGCAGTACTAGCGCTCGATGTTGTGTTATATGTTTTGTTGTTATCAGGAATGCACGTGGGACGAAGAGACGAAGAAAACGAAAATCATGCGCACTGCAATGGCTTCATAATTGAATCATAGCTAAAATGAGTAGCTTTATTCAAGGGACACATGTCACGTTTTAAAACTTCGAGAATTTCTCTCAATGCTTAAAAAAAATTTTTTTTGCTCTGCAAAAAAGTGGGGGGGGGCCTGTTTATTCACGCTGAAAACCCTTTCAACAAATACCACACTGGCTATGAGAAAGGGGTGAAAATGACCTTACATCTTATATATCTGCCATAAGGCTTCTAACTTGGTATTGAACGAATGTGGACATAGAAATTCATCAAGCCTGCACATAGAAAATCAAAATTCTTCTCTTGTTTGCATCAATTGATCACAAACTCCATGAACTGCTCTTTTGCAGAATCTGAAACTTAGGCAGGACAACTGTACACACCGGTGTAACTTCACAACGAGCACATCGCATAAAGTAACAGTTTTCTTCTGATTCTGTTCCATGTTGACTAGGGACACTGATGATGAGCATCAGAACTACGCATTCTTTCCTGAATTGGTGTTACCCTTCCGTTGTATCCTTGAAACACAAAATAGCTTTACTGCAGTTCCTATAGACAGGTTTCACTGTAGTTTTCTCATTCCTCTCCTGGGTTAATTCATATTGCATTTTTGTGGATTCTGTTCCCTGACTTTTTGATACGTAATATCTAAAATTTAAAATCACTTCAAGAATGATTGACTACTCAGCTCTGAAGAGATCTTCATTCTCATTTTGTTTCGAAAAACAAGAACATAGATATAATAATAAAATGATGTTACGTGTATTATCATGGAACATAGATGGACTTTGTAAAGATGAATTGGAGGTAAGGGCTGTCAGCATTTGCGAAATTATCAACAGCCACCATCCTCATGTGTGCTTGCTGCAAGAAATGGTAGACAGTGTGCTGGATATAATGAGATCATTATGTGATGGGTAAGACTTTCTTTCTTTGTGTTTTTTTATGTTCATTATTTCGTCAAAATAATATCGAAATGGCAAAACGGAGTGATAAATTCTAACTAAATGATTCACACATCTATTCTTTTATAGTTACATCTTTAAAGTTCACAAGTTGTGTGATTATTACAATATCATTATGTTCAAGAAAGACACCCATCTGATCTTAAAAAATGACCATGTACGGATAGATTATCCGAATTCAAGAATGGGAAGGTTTTTGCTTTTTCAGGATGTCGAAATACATGGACAAAAATTCACATTTATGACTACTCATTTGGAGAGCACTGGTGAAAAGGGAGGTGAACGTAAAAGGCAACTGAGACTATGCTTTGATAAAATGTTGGGTATTGCCGCTGATCGTAATGTAATTCTTTCAGGTGATATGAATTTAAGAGATGCAGAAGTTGCTAGTATGGGCGGCCTTCCAAATAATGTAGTGGACGCTTGGGAAGCCTGTAATAGCCCCATCATTAATGAATTTACTTGGGATATGGAAATAAACGACAACATGGTAATGCGTGGCAACCGTAAACCACGGTTACGATTCGATCGAATGTACTACCGTAGAGCACAGAATTCCACTTTGAATTGTACTAACTTTGATTTGATTGGGAAACAACGCATTGAGGCTTGCGGTTTATTTGCTAGTGACCACTTTGGTATACTTGCTACATTTGAATAATCTCCATCTTATGACTATTTTTTTTCAAAATTTTGAAAATTCTGTTCTGCACTGATACATTAATGGAAGGAGCTTTTCTGGAAGAAATTCGTAATTTACAAGGCAGTGTGAGACACTGATGTGGACCTACTAAAATAAATTGTAGATAAGAGGCATATAGAAGTATATCTCAGACTTGCGGTTTCAAAATTGAGGAGTCACAATGGTTAGTCTGTGAATAAGGAAAATGTGGGACTAGATATAACTAATTATATAATCCGATGTAAATTTGTAAAGTGGTTTCTCTCTGGCAATTAAACAAATACTCATAACTAAAATGACTAGGAAAAAGATGAAAGACATTGATGTTTCATATGTTTTGGGTGCTGGGTGATGTTAAAAATATGTTTTTCTTGGAAATATAAATAAACTAAAAAGTAGGCCTGATTTTTTGTATTTTTTTTATATTCTGTAGATTGTTTTCTGTCTTTGTTTTTCGATTAACTATAAAGTGCAAGTCAATTTTTTTCAGATTTTTTTTTTGTGATAATTAAAAATTTTCAACGACATTTTGAATATTTTTGAAATAAGGTTTCTTTTAGAAATTACATGGAAAAGTCATTTGTAGTAATAAAAGTTTCCCCTATGGCTGACCGCTGAAAAGTTCTGGGAAGATACTTAGGAGAAGGAAGATTTAGTAAAGGTTTTCATTATTTTACACTTTAGTTATGAAAGATATAAAATACAATTTGAACACATGAATACATGAACTCCCGAGTTATTGCGTATCAGTTATGAATATACCACCTTACCATATTTGTCAAGCTGTAAGTGAATTTTTCAACGTTTTCATTATTCTTATTTTTTTACGTTCTATTATCGTCTCTTTTTCCTTCTCTCAAGTTGACTTCGGAGAATGACATTCTAAACGCAAAGTACCGAAAAATTACTCGGAAATACAAAGAAATGCAAAGAGAAATGTTAGATTTGCAAGAGAAACTCACAAGAATACAGATTGAAAAGGAGTGTATGACCTTAAGGTGAAAATCTGTTAGTCTTCAAAAGAAATTTATTCTAATGTAGATTTTTGTTTACTCAGAAACTTTTAGCCATTCCTATTGATGGGCACAATTCCAACTTCAAATTAGGTTTTAGTGACATGCACTGTAATACAACAACTTGTAGGAAAATAGTTTTAAACACAGCCACCAATAATGCAGGCCCAGTCAAGTTAGATATTTCGAATACCGAACATTTTGAATACCCAAAAAGCCCTTATCCCAAGGTTCCACCAAACCTACGTAACATGTGACTGTCCAAGGGAAAAAAACTAACGAGGAATTATGGATTGAAATATTATAGACAATCAATTCTGATAACAAAAGAATTACCTATAAGTTTACCTATAATCTATCTATAATAAATAAACTATAGGTTATAGATTATATGTAATTGTTTACCTATAAAGTTCTATATTTTATAGATAAACCTATAATATAGATAATAGGTAATTATAAGTAATCTTTATAATATATTTTAGTTAAAAATTAATGGTAATATATAGGTATATCTATAAATTCATATTAGTTTTTTCTCTTGAACAGTCACATTATAGTTAACATACCAAATTGCAATCATCAGTATTTTGAGGTGAAAACTTTCTGTCTGTCTGACATCTGCGATGCTACACAAAGAACTCACCCAAAACCTTATGTTAACATTCTTGTAACCTGGCCAATACCAATTTCAGTGTCATAAAATCCATTCCTTTTACCAGCCTCCAACAGTTCTCTTTGTAATATCCTACGAATCTTTTTATGCATTTTGTTTATAATTCTTTATAATATTTCCAGTTCAACTGTTTTACAAAAACAATTACCACCTGCTAAGAAGGAACCTGAAGTGAAGAAAGATCGAAATTTATCGTTAGAAAAGTAAAGATTTAATAAAGTCTTGAAATTTTGTTGATTTTTCATGAAATGACAATTTTGTATGACTAATCTTGTGTTTTTTTCTCACGCATATTAGGCTGCTGATACTGCATAATGACTTATTCAAGAAGTATGAACGAGAAGCTAAAGTGAACAGCAACCAAGGAAAAAAATTAAGGAAGCTTGAAGTAAAGAAACTTATTTTAAATGGTTTACCACTGCTGCAATATTGCAGATCAGTTCTTCTCTTTCATTCCCCATCAACAGGATATGAGAATATGTGTTGTTTTGACACTTTGTTTGAGTGTAAGGGGAGAACAATAAAAAGTTGACATGCACTGAAACAAAACATTAAAGCCTGACTTTTAACTGTGTTTATCTTTGAGCATTTTGCATACTCAATTAAACTTCTGGTGAGTATGCTTTTCTTTAAAGTGTACGCATTGAAGGTTTTTCTTAATTTGTTTACGTTTTTTTTTTGAATGATTTTATGGAGAAGGTATGGATTCAGACACCAAACTTGAAGATTATGCCTTGAATTGGCTTTTATATGCAAATAAGAGGCAGTTTTAAAACTTCACTTTGATGCATGATGCAATTCTTATTCCTGTATACATGACTTCGAGCGAAGTGAAACTCATTTTGGGTGTAGTATCACTTCGGTCAAATTGAGTCTGTTTATCAATACAGTAGTCTGGTTTTTCTATATGGCACATGCACAATTGTTTTCATGCACATGTGCAATTCTTGTGTACATTGTTGTGATTTTGGCTAGTTTGTGTGATGTCCCACTCTGAAAGGATTTTCTGCCATTATGTTCAAACTTTATTAGAAATAATCCACTGATTCAGCAAAAAAGATCCATATGCACTCAGTTGGATTTCACTCTGGGTAACCCGAAGTGAAATGTTTCTTGTAAACAGCTCAATTTTTCAAAGCGGTTTGAAATCTCAAAGATGATATCGGCTTATTAACTGTTTAACCATTTTACTTCATAACGCCTGCAATAATGGAGCAAGATTTCTTTGTTTACATTTATTTAATGGAGCTGGTGTCAAGCGACACAGCATCAAAGTGATCAGCAGAATTTTATGATTTCACGTTTATATAAAGTTGATCAATATCTGCTCCTCATAGGCTGAAAATGAAAAACTAAAAGATGATGTTTTTGAAACTAATCAACAAATGGAACATATGAAGAGGCAATTGTCAGACAAGGAGCAACAGTTATTACTTATGTCGGCGAAAGGAAGAAAAAACAACACTCCAAAACAAGGTTGGTAAGTTAATGTATCAACTTTATTAAACAAGCGCTTATTTCATCAAAATTCTTTGCTCACAGTCATCCTTTTCACATCCGTTTCTTATCTGTAACGGGACCTTCAATTAGGCAAGATTATGGTACACTTACAGTTGATCTAAATATCTGTTTGACGTGAGTGCTCCAAAATAAGCTGTTTGCTATACTAATAGGAATGAAAAGGATTTATGAGGTTGTCAGTAACCAAGATGCTCTTGAAGAATGTTTCCCTCTTTACTTGACTAGTCTAACAAAGTGTTACACACAAGTTAATTGAAAATTAACATTTCATAATTTCTAATAAAAATCTGCACACATACTCATCAACTCACTCAATTGGAGTGATATATTCATGCCCTGTTTTGTTTTCAAAAAGTTTGTTTCAATATGAACTTTCTACATAACTTTCTTAGATTATTCTCCAACATAGTTGTGCAGATGACTGTACAAAATCTATAGAATGTACTTCTTATAACTAATATAACTTTCCCCATTAGTGATTAAATCGGCCAACATCACCCTGAATAGAACGAATGTAGTCCTTTAGTTTTTATTTCATTCATAAAATATTTTAAAGGCTGACATATGAAATCCTCTTACGGAGCTGGTCACTTCAGAAAAGTAGCGACCAGCCACTTGACATCCAGTAATCCCCGTTATTCATTAAAAAAGACTCTACATTACAGGAATAATAATGACTTTTGTAGGTAATAGAAATTTGATTGACAAGTTGACAGCTGAAAGAAATACATTGCAAAATGAGAATCGTAAACTTCACGAAGAACTAAAGGGCCTGGACAAGGTAAATTTAATAGTACTAAAATTTATGTAACATCGATTGCTGAAATTGTCAGTACATCAAAACTTTGAATTAAGCAACCCACTATAATAATAAGCTAAGGAGAACCAACCATGAAGTCTGGTAAAGAGGGTGCTTATTCGAATTGGGAATAAGTTAGAAGACTACTTTTTGAACTTACGAGATCTGTCATTTTAATTAACATTCCCGAGTTTGTGTTTTAACGACTTATTCTGCCTGAATTCTCTTTGGTCTTGTTGTCAAACATTATTTAGTAAATGTGCATGTGATGTGGTGGAGTTGATCTAGAATTGCTCTTTATGTCGAAATTATAATAGCATTGTTAATGAGGCAATTAAGGGAAATCTGTGTATATTTTCAATTTTAATAAATTCTTTCTTGAACATCGTTCTGTTCTCTTAAATATGGAAAAGTTTCTTTTCATATAGAGTTTTTTCGAAGAGATAGAGGACATGAAATATGCATTACAGCAATCTGCAAAACTGAATGTGGAATACGAGAAAGCTCTGCGGAAGTTGTGTAAACAATTTGGAGTGAATTATCAAACTGTATTTTCATCGTCGAAGAATGAACCAAAAAGAAGAAAGACAAATAAGGGTAAACAGAAATCTGAAAGTCCGAGATAACAAAAATCAACTACTTTTTCACAATAAATTACTGATTCAACCAAATAGAGAAACTCTTAAAGGGGCTGCGACATGAATCACGTAATTTCTGTGTTTTTGTTTACTTTTTCCCTTGCGGTCGTAGTGTTATCCCATTTCATTGAGCTAGCGAAAATTACAAGTAAGTTGGTAAAGGTTGTACAATATGTGTGGCATGTGGATTGTTGATTTCTATGTTAAAATGAGTAACAATTTGTATTATTATTTCAATAAAGCTAATTTGTTATGGAAAATAAGAATTCTGCTGTTCATATAGCTATTTTTATTCTCTTATCTCTGTGTTCATTTCTTCTGGTCTCAAATCAAATTTTGGTGCGGCACCATAATTCTTATCACATGATCCATGTCATAGCCCCTTTAACTTTAAATTTGCTTATTCAAAGAGGCATTTTTAGGACCTTCACAAAAATACAGTATATTTCCACAGAATAGTTTTTCTTTTTAATTATTTATTTGTAAAAAATTTTATTTTTTATGGAAATGTTATATAGAAATGTTTAAAGTTGATGACATTGCTTAATAGTTGATTTTAATCAGATCTTATTATTCATGTAATCAGTGTTTTCTGGGGGAGACCTGGGCATTTTCCAGCTATATTCAAACAATCGTCAATATAATAAAATGTTGGAATTGTAAACTCCTGTCTCATATCATTATTAGCTTCAAGCTAATTCACTTGATTCAACAAAACACTGCGCATGAGCAAAGGCAACTCTAAATTATCTCTAAATCTGTCCGAATGAAAACAAAACGAAACATTGGAGAGTCATTAATAAAAAGGCAATTCTAAACTTTTTGATATTACTAAACTTATTATTCATTTATTTACTTTTAAACTGTGGTAAGTTTGGGTGTCAGAGTTTGGTCGCCCAATCAGTATACCAGCTTCAAAGTACCTTTGGATACAGTGGCACTGACGTTATTAAGGCAGCTGTAATAGTTTGTTCATCTTCAAACACGCAGGAAAATATTGTGATGCTGCATACGCTTTATTTTTATTATTTATTTTTGGGCAACTTCTCATTTCAGTTTATTCTTGCTTAAACATGTTTTTTTTTTTAAATAAAACCTTTTTTTTTTTTTTCTTTTTTGAAAAAAGTCTTGATAATAAACTTTCATGCGTTATTATTAGCACTTATGGTGACCATGCATGTGTTTGATGATGAATAAACTATTAACTAACAGTGGCCTAATCCTAATTTGCCATTATATTAGTATTAGTGTTTTTTCGATTATGATTTCAAAGTGAAAGACATTTCTAATGCACCTGTTTCTCATAAGTGTAACATAAAACAAAACAGATTTGTGTCATTTTATTAATAAACCTTAAATTTCAGAAAAACCTTTTTATGATAACTCAGGCAACAGGGTTTAAATTCAGGATCGTTCATAATTAAATTACTATATATAATTTATAATATATCGTTTGTAGGTCAGACTGAATTTTGTTATTGTTCATTCATTAGAAACAAAAATATCGTTAAAATGCTGCTTTCAAATGGACAATGTCAGATCTCCTTTTTGTGGTGCATTGGCTGTATCTACATGTTTGCATTTGCCTCTTTATATTTTCAAATACCAGGTATGTTGATTTTATGCCTGTTTGGCGATAAAGTAGAGTAACTTTTTTTTCAACATGGTTTATTTTTCTGTTTAAGGGCATTGTTTATTACTTCAAGGAATAGCTAGACAGGAATTGTTTTTTATTCTTTCTCAGCAGTATGTCTTAAGAGCTGGTTACATGAAAATGCTTTTGGGTTTTTTTGTATATAGGTCTTTATGGTCCCAATGGCATTCTTCCTGCTGAGCTTCAGTTGAGAGGTGAGATTTTGTTCTGCACTTTCATTCCTCACAATAAGGATAGATCTTTATGTCAGAGCAGGTTTTTCGCCTTATTTTCTTGTTGAGTAGTGAATGACCACTGTTGTTTTACGGAAAGAAACAAAGTTTGGTTTTACAAAGTTCTTTTATTATGGTTAAGTACACTTTTCAGATTTGAAGCAAGATGAAAACTCACTGAAAAGTCTATCAAGAACCATTATTTTTTTCTATTGGATACATTCCAATGATTGTTTTTCATTAGATCTACAATTTTATTTCCTTTTTCTTTATCTTTCTGTTTCACAAATTCAATATTTAAATTGTACCACCAAATAGACGGTTTTGAAAATTATATATTGGTCGTATAATCAGTATTTGCCTGGTTTCTAATCCACCCTGTGGCTAATGGGGCTGGAAACGCTGGAAAAAGCTGTTTTCACTTTCTAGAGAATCTGTTACATTGGATATTGAAGGCTTTATATGTGACTGTCCAGGGGAAAAAATAAACATGAATTTATAAATTACCTTTATTACCTATAATTTTTAACTATAATCTATGTTATAGATAAAGGTTACCTATTACCTATAACTTCATCTTATATTATCTATATTAGTAATATAGACTAGCTGCCCGGGTAAAAACTTTTAACCGATGCAATTCTTGTTCAGTACAGCGCGAAAGAAACTTTACGTGTTCGTAAGATAGTTAGTTTTCACGATGGATTGGTGTTATTTTCATGTCCAGTTCTATCGCATGTCTAAACCACACTGCGTAGAATACCAAATATTCCCAGACTTCATATTTCCATGTAAAAATTCATTCCTTCACAAACGCATAAAGTTTATGCCTGGTTGTACTTTACCCGGGCATATTAAAAAAAGAAGTTGTGAATTAAGAACCTTTACCCAACGTTTCTTTTTCTTGTTTCTTCGTCAACAAACGGAAATGTAAACGTTTGACCTAATGCAATGCTTACCCCCTATACTAATTCGCATACGGATACGTAAAGCATTGCCACATTTGTCTATAAAACAAATTTGACGTTTTTTTCGTTTTTTCGCTTAGGAATCACAACCATTAAAACGCTTATAGTATTAATATATAGATAATATAGATGAAGTTAAATATATGTTTGACAGGTAAACAATTACCTATAATCTATAACCTATAGTTTATTTATTATAGATAGATTATAGGTAAACTTATAGGTAATTCTTTTGTTCTCAGAATTGATTCTCTATCATTTCAATCTACAAATTCCCTGTTAGTTCTTTCCCTTGGACAATCACATTATTTTGTTTTATTGAATTTGGTTTTTGTTGTGTGATATCCCAATTATTTCTTGTTTTTGTTTTTGCTTGGTTTCTTTGTTTCTTCACTTCTAAAGAATTCTTCAAATTTGTTGCTGCTCATTTTTACCAGTTTTTTTGGTTGTGAACCGTGTATTCTTGGATGCAAGGGGACTGGAATATCATGTACTAATTTGCTAATAGGCTGGAAAATAATATCTTTTTCACATCAGAAAGGCTGGAAATTAGTTACCTTTCTAATGTAAAAGTCTGGATATGAAAATGAGATATATACTGTATGTGTGTGACTTTCCTTCCTTATTTTTTGCATCAGAAAGTTGTAGTGACACTCACCAGAAATGTGAGAATTGGGCGTCTGACGGAGAATGTGTTAATAATCCTTCGTGGATGATGAAAAACTGCCCTTTAAGCTGCAAGACATGCGAACCAGGTACTATTGTTGGTCACTAACACTACTGACCAAAATGCCACATCCCCACCAGCTTGTAAAAAGAAAAGGATTTTTTGGGTTTTTTTCTTCGATATTTCCTTTCGGATTTTGAGGATATTAACAGAACTCAACTTATTTTTGATATACTTGTTTGGATATCTATTTATAGGTTCTCTTCCGCTACTCACGAAGTTTCAAAACAAGTTGACATTGTTGTGGTTTAGCCCATATATTGGCTTGGACATTGAGACTGGGATGGAATTTATTGCTATCTTGGGAACATTGCTGTCTATCTGTGTATTGATTACACATCATTTTAGAAATCGTATTGTTTTTGCGATGCTTTGGCTTCTCTATTTCTCCTTATATCAGGTAAATCACCAATGCTATATTTTTAAAAACGAAACAAAATATTAGAGATTAATTTTCATTGTTGTTAAATTGTTAATTCTTCCACAGAAAGAAACCTGTGGATTGCCAAGAAATTTGATTTCAAACATTTTGTTTTGTGTTCAATTTTTAGGTGTTTTACTTTCTCTCTTAATGGCCATTAGGTAACAAAATTTGTTAGGGAGCGGTTAAGAATGTTCTAACTTTAATTTATTTGTTGGAAATCACCTTAAACCGTCATACCACTCACTCATCTATTGATAAATCATTTAAATACCATGCATGTCAGTAGTAGTAGCATGCTTTATATTTATGCAAGAGATCTGCAATTCAGTATAAACTAACAGTATAGATTTTGCTGGTTTTAAGGTTGGACAGACGTTCCTTTGGTTTCAATGGTAAGATATCCTATCTGCAGGTTGTTATTATAATCACTTCTGGTAGATGGATTAATCTTTTCGAAAAATGAAGAATACACATTTTGAAATCTTATGATTTTTTTTTATCATGGGTCAGAATCAAACATAATGTGTAAACAAATTTCCTTTGCTTCAAGGGATATTCTGTTATTGGAGACAGGATTTTTGTCTATATTCGTGGCTCCATTATTTTTGTCAAAGGAGTGTATGAACAGGTAGGTTTGACCTTTCGTAAACCCCATTCATTTTAGTTTTAAATTCATTTGCTGAAAAATTTTTTACTGCTGTTAGTCCTATTAATTTGTAAGACATGGTTGTAATTGAACATTATTAAAGTTCTCTTATCTGATTTTTTAGACCGTACCGACATTTGCCTTTTTGGTTGGTCAAATGGTTACTTTTCCGTCTGATGCTTGCTTCAGGGATCGTTAAGCTAACTAGTATGTGTCCCACTTGGTGGGGATTGACAGCTTTGAATTGGCATTATGAATCACAGGTTAGATAATGGTTCATGATTATTGTATTTAAATTTGAGATCTAATGGAGAATGACATTGCTGTTTCTATTGCATTATGTTTAGTGTATTCCCACCCCTTTAGCCTGGTATGCTCATCAACTCCCTGATTGGTTTCAGAAACTGAGTGTTGTGGCAACGTAGGTCTCAAAACTTTATCGTTCTCGAATGTGTTTTCAGTACTCTTTCTGATTAATAGATTGAATGGATTTCATTTAGATACGTGATTGAAATTGTAATGCCATTTTTATTTTTTTGTCCTATCAAATCAATAAAGCTCTTGTCATTTTGGTCACAGGTAAATTCTATCACTTCAAGAACGTTTTTCACCATGATGTCCATCACTGATTCAAGAGCTGGCTTTGTTTATGTTTTCTCTACAGGTTCTTCTTCAAGTTTTGATCATCTTGACAGGAAACTACAATTTTTTCAATCTGCTGACAATGTCACTGTGTTTTTCACTTGTGGATGATGGATTTTTGCAAATGTTCTCTTCAACGTTCTTATCCAAAGGTGATTGAATTCGAAATCTTAGCAGAAAATTCTTACCTTTATTAAATTATAATGTTCTTATAACAGCCTCCATTTTACCTTTACAGGTAAATCTGTCCAACGGAACACGAGAAAAGTACTGTCACTGAGGAGAATATTTGACATAGTTCTCTTTCTGACAGTATTCTTCGTTCTTGGTTTCTTTACTCAGAAGTACTTCATGTTGAAAATAGTGGATACTTGGGTTGTTCAGTCAGATATTGGTAAGGCTTATTTTAAGTATTTGAACACAAAAGGTTGTCCTCACAGCCATTATAAAGTTTCCCTGCTGGTTGCTATAGTACTTCTCTTAAAACAGCTACTGCAATGCTATAACCGTGGAATAATGAACTAGAAAAACATTCATGACCAAAACATCGGATAACATCATTTAGTTTGGCATTGCATTGACTGCTAATCCCATAGCAGATAAAAAGGAATCTTAAATTGAATAGACCTTTCCATTAATTATTTCAATTTCATTCTGTACGAACATTGCCTATTTTCCAATCATAATGATTATTGTGTTCTTCTGTATTATTTGTAATAATGATCATAGAAATTCCGTGACCCCCAAGGTATTACGTCTTTTAAGCATGTACGGGAACCCCATTTTTATTCTGATTTGAAATGAAGCGATTTTCATACAGAACAAAAGTCACCTAATTAATAAAGGTCTGTTTATAGCAATCTTTTTCCTGTAAAGCATTTAGCAAAAGTGACTTCATATCTGCTGTGAAGTTGATGACCAAAACATCGATTCTCCTGGCACTTGTTGCTCTTGGTTTTGAAGTGCTGCATGCATTCTACAAGTATGTCTTAAATCCATGTCTTTTTTGTTGTTGTTGTTTTTTCACTTTAATTCTTGAATGACAGAGTTTTATTTTTTTTAGGACATTGAGGTGCAATGTTGGTGTTCCACAGAAGATTGTCTTGTTTGCGCAAACAAGTTTTTTCACTGGTGTCACCATTTGGTTATTTTGCATCAGTCTGGTGAGTTCATTACAGTTATTTTTGGTTGGAGCAAAGTTTACGATCAACATCAGTGTATTTTCTTCCGCCAAATATATTTTTAATACTTATGTCTATTTAGTTCATTACTGTCACCCGAACCGTTGTTACTTCTTTGATTTGTCTAATATTTGACTCTTAATTCCTCCAGGTTCCTTTTACTGAAATCGATCACGAAAGTCAGCAGGATCTACCTGTGGTTATACATGATTTGTATTCTCATGCGGACAGATATCAAATTGCCAATTCTTATGGTTTGTTTCGGAGGTATTACAAAGCATTCAATGGTTGATACAATGGTTGTCTTGATATTTTTTTACTGTAAACAAACGTTTAATCATATTTGAATGTTTTTCTTTTTCTGTAGAATGACTGGTGTTGGTGGACGTCCTGAGTTAGTGATTGAAGGGACAAATAACTTAGGTGGTGAATGGAAGGTAACTTCACCTGTTAAGATCCATATTCGCTTTTAAAACTTCAAAAAGAGTACCGTATTTCCTATAGCAAACATTGCACAATGGGACTGATTAAGTGAAGTAAACGCTTCCCTATAATAAATGCCTCCCCTTAATAGAATAATTCCAAAAGAATGCATTATTCTAAGCTTAAAATAATAACAAGAGGTGTCTCAAATCTTTGTGTTCTTGCTTTAGCTGGTAACAACAATAACATCCTCAAACTGCAACTCTTTAGATGCATCTAAAACAAATATTAACGCATAATAAATATATAATAAATATAAAAATATATAATATAAAAATATAAATATAAAAATATATAATAAATATTAACGCAGCGATCTTTATTTCAGGAAATACGGTACAGTAAATGTATGAACTATCAAAACGGATCTCATAGTTCCACCCACTGTAGCAGTTTGTGTGGAATCAGATGATTACTCTATTCAAAGTACTTTGATAAATTCTTAACAACAGAGATATATTACTTCAACTTTCAACTTTGTTTTCTTTTAGGAATACAACTTTCTCTATAAGCCTGGAAATTTATCTCAATCCTTGCCTATAGTTGGTAACCTACGTTTATACTATCATTTTTACATTACTTTCCTTTTTGGACTGACGTAAAGACTTCTTAAAATTCATATACTCATTTCATTCCTTTGTTTTTCTTTCAGCACCACACCAGCCACGACTTGACTGGCAAATGTGGTTTGCAGCGTTGGGTTCTTATCAGCATAACCCTTGGTTTGTTCACTTGATATACAAGCTTCTTATCGGTGAAAAAGCTGTATTGAAGCTACTGGGTGAAAATCCATTTCCTGGCAAGCCACCAACATACATTCGAAGTGTTTTGTATACATATCATTATACAAGAATACCGAAAGATGTTAGCGGGATCGTTGAGGGGGTTTCAAGATCAAGGTATCTCTTTGAAAAAATGTAACATTGATTATTTTATTATATATTAATACGATATCGTAACTCAGTGTGCCTACGCGCTGAATGGAAAAATCCAAAACAAACAGTGAATTTATAAGTCAACACAAAATGTTTTACATAGGGATTCTTGCACTATGTCAGTGAGAAACTATTACATTGCACAATCATATAAAAATATCTCCAAAATTAATGGGATAACTGAGGTCATTTGGAGTTCCACATTTTGGGCGAATACTGAAAGATGTTAGCGGGATCACCTTTTGGACATGGGTGATGTGTTGCATAATGTGTGGCAAGAAAAACAACAAATATCAATGGTTTGTTTTTTATCAGTGTTTCGAGCTCTATAACTTACCGGTACTTTTTTATTTTCTGTCAGCCATTGGAGGGGGAGCACGGGTGGGACTGTGTAACACACAAACACACAGAAATGAAATGGTAAAAAAAAATTACCCATGTAACTAGTTAATATCATAATATCATTATATATTAGGGATCGTTCATATAAGTGGACCAGTTATAAGACAACTAATAATATGATAACATAGCATGTAATAGACCGTCTATTGTGTAAGTTTATAATTATTTCCCATCTTGACACATTCATTTTCAGCCATATAAAGAAGTGGTGGAAGAGAGACTCACCCAAAGAATACACACCACCACTTACAAAAGATGAGCCATCGTTGATAAGATACTTGAATGATATGGGATGGAAAAAAGTAAGCGTGTTAAAATTTATATGATCATAAGAACAGTAGACTTTCTGTAATCTGTCATCATCAGCCAGGGGACCGTACAGAATGGTTCGAATTAAAGAGTGTTCGAATTACGGAGGGCCATTCACATAGATATGATAAAGTTAAAAGGGGCTTATCCACTTTGTTTGAATTAGAGCGAGTTCCCAATTATAGAGGTTTCACTGTATATTTCATCTATCAATACTTCCGTCACGAGGACTTTATTTATCATATTTTTTCTAATAGACACCCACATTCTTTTAAACGCCTCTCTCAATAGATACATTTAAATATAAATAGTTTCAAATACGTATTTACCACAACAAACAATTAGCTTAAAATATTTGAATGGCCAAATGTTAAAAAAATAGGGCATTAATTTATTTTCAAAAATTTCATTGATATATACAGGGAAGATGCACAATATATCTTTTCGTGGTGCATTATCTCAAAACAAGTTGCCTAATAAAACAATTTCCATATTTTGAAATAAACACCCCTCTCCCATAAACACCCTCCCTAAAATAAAAAAAACTACATTAACCTCCAGGGCGTTTATTAAAGAAGATACTGTCGTGGTTTTTATAAACACAATTTGAAGTGCTTCTCTATTTTTTATGTGTTGTTTGAAACACATAAGATTATGCAGAATAGGAAAACATTCTAGCCATGTTTACTTCTGTGACTTTGATGACAGTTGTTGTTACTATTGTTATTATTATTGTCTAGAAATCAAAAAAGAAAAATTTGGACACCCAAATGTACCAGACTATACTGCTGATACGACAAAACACATCCTCTTTGGATCCAAGATTTGTCATATTTCAGCTTCTGCTATTTTCCATTTGTACAAATATGCTCAAGAAATTTTTCATAGGATAAACATTTTATAGAAACTAATGCTTTATGAAATATCAGCAGTTTTTAATGAAGCCCTTTTTTGTTATGGAACCAATGTGCAACTGCAGTATTACATTATTTTGTAACTCGATCCATTACCTTTGCGGAGATTGGAAAGTAGATTGTGTGAATAACTGATTTCAAACCTTTTTTGTTGATATGTAGGAAAATGTTTCCACTTCAAACCTGTTATATTAGGTAGTTGGGATAATATATTCGGGTGATTATAAGCTTGAATGAGAGGTCTATTACTTTTCTCAGCATAGCACTTTAAAATTAAAACCAGAGAAAATCCCTTATTATTGTCTTTTAAAGTCAGATTTACGAAAGTAGAAAATATCAAATTAGATTCATTTTTACTCATCTTTTAAATCCTGTATTTCCTTGAATAAGTGCCTGATGCACTTATAATAACTAAGTGACTGTTTTACTGGTCCATTCTGGAATAAATTAACCGACGTCACTCCCAGTGGAAGGAACGCAGTGAATTATTTATTATCTCAACTTATATATTATTCTTTTTTCCTTTCTAAGAAAGTTCTGTGATATGGAGACGTTTTATGTGGAGCCAGTTGCTTAAGGAAAATAGCGACCAGCCATGTGACGTCAATTAACCAATCCAAATAATTCATTAAAGAAGACTCTACATTGCAGGAATAATGATTTAAAAATCGGACTTCCAGGAGGTTATTTGGGAAGGGGTGAGCGCTTATTATAGAAAAAAAACAGGGAGTAATACAGTTGTTAACAGAATCATTATGATACACTATAGTTGCAAAAATGTAATAATATATTACAGGAAAAGTAAAGTTCCACTCATTTTTTCCGTGGGGAGGCGTTTATTGAAAAAAACTCATACTTCCATGAGGGGCACTTATTCAAGGGATGGCACTAATTCAAGGAAATACAGTAATATTAATCCAGCAAAATTTTGGACTTAGAAAATCATTGGTAGTGTCTTCATCAACTTCTTCAACAATCTGTCAAGCATTTGTTCTTTTTAAACTTCATCATCTACATAGGATTAGATTTTAGGATTGAAAAAAAACAAAAAAACATCAGTTGAAATGCTGATAAAGTTTTGAGATGATCCACGAAGTCTGCTTATTTTTGTTGTGGATATTAACATTGAGCAATTGCACAACATGGATGAGCAAATCAGAACAATTACTATACAGGTATTTCTGTCATACTTACGTTTGTAAATAAAATGTGTTGATGTCTGCCATCAATTCCTCCTTGTTGGCATGTTTGATCTCTTTGTATGATGACATAGTGATCGTAGAATTTAAAGGTATTACACGCTCAATTTCCTGCAAAGAGACATTTTTTATTTTGATTTGAAAATAGGCCTTTTTTCGTACCAAATAAAAATCATTTAATTAACGGAAAAATCTGCAATGTTTTTAGTAAAAGGGACTGAAACATCTATTCTGAAAGATCTGTTTTCCTGGTGTTCAAATAAATTGCTATAGATCAAAGGCAATAATAGTTCGAATGCTTGACTTCCAAACAACAGATTATTTAAAATGGTATTGTATTATAACTGTTAATCTTTTCTATTTACTTCTATTTTGTTAATGGTCATAATGTTTCTTGTTAGAGAAAAAGCCAAACAGATGTTTTATCATGGTTACGATAACTACTTGAAGTACGCGTTTCCTTATGATGAGCTGAAGCCTATATCATGCGCAGGTCAAGATACTTGGGGAAGGTGAAAAACAATTTTCTTTTGTTAGGGTAACTTTAAACGCCTACGTTCTGCCTTGTCTAATTCAATTTCAATTAAGATAGGCAAGAGTTCAACACCACCCAAAACTGAACATTACTTTGCACTTAATGCTGAGTTTATTTAATTTGAAGTCAAATTTACTTCAATTCTTCTCTCATTTTGCCTGTTTTCAAGGCCAATCTTATCCTGAAATATGTCTAATATTCTTTATTTTTGTTACTTACGTATTAAGTTAAAGGGACAAAGGAGACAAAACAGAAGAGACTTTACATGGAACTTGTGAAATAAATTAGACAAGATTTCTTGAACTTAATTCAAGTTGCTGCAAGTAAATATTTCCGGCAATAAATGCTTTGTTTTTGCCTTGCCTATTTCAATCATTTCAATTTTTGTTGAATTAGACAAGACAGAAAATAGGCGTTATTAAACTTGATAAAACATTTTAAAGTCTATGTCAATAATATTTGCGCTTATTACATAAATGAATGCTATTTCTGATCTACTTATCGGATATTAGCAAAGAGGTATCAGATTAAAGGTATTGACGATGCACTTTACAATGTTATAAAAACATTTTAATTTTCACTTAATTTCACCATGAAATATCTGTTTTTGCATGAGAGAAAGCCCAGCCCTAGCCCGACACAGTGGTATATTTGTTTTTCTTCAATTCGGATTCATTGAGTTATAGCACATTCTTTGAGGTTAGGTAGAGATTTTTCAAGAATCAGATTTATTATATTATATTATATTTATTATATTATTGATTGATTGATTGATTGATTGATTGATTGATTGATTGATTGATTGATTGATTGATTGATTGATTGATTGATTGATTGATTGATTGATTGATTGATTGATTGATTGATTGATTGATTGATTGATTGATTGATTGATTGATTGATTGATTGATTGATTGATTGATTGATCGATTGATCGATTGATCGATTGATCGATTGATTGATTGATTGATTGATTGATCGATTGATTGATTGATCGATCGATTGATTGATTGATCGATTGATCAAAGTTATTGAGAACAATGTGCTGTGGCCTTTATATCTACCACCATTGATTGATGGGAGGAACACAGCTAATTTTCTCACTATCTTTAAATCTAGTTATTCACTAACATTGATTGACGCCTTGGATACTTTGTTGGTATGTAATTTTCATCAATCACTACTTGAAACTAATTGCAGTTTTCAATATGCATACAAATTCAAGATTTGTGCACTAATATGATTCATTAGTACCTGGCAATGTAGAATCTTCTTGCAATAGATCATTATGATTGGTTAATTGACATCATGTGGCTGGTTGCTATTTCTCTGTAGTGACCGGCTTCATAAATATGTAAACAAAGTAACAAAATGATGAGGAAGACTCTACATTGTAAGAACAGAAAATATAAGAAGACAGAAGAAAAATATGTTATTCTTTTAAATATAAGAACATAATTCTTCTCTTAATTATGTTTCCAAGTACTAAATAGCTCATTAACCTTATTAGCCTGTCGATACTTGAGAAATTATTGACCTCTGTCGCTCGTATGGACATCACTGTGCTCAGTCCATGACGTCACTACCTCTCCCGTATTGACAGGCTAAATGGTTAATAAGCCATTATTCCAATCGTGATATGATGTTGCATCGTTCAATTACATCTGATCATTGATTTCAGAAAGGATTTATACAATTTCTTTTACAACTTGTTATCTGAATTTGAAATATAAAAGCTTCCATTGATGTCGTATAAAATTGTTCCGTCTAAAAACATGTTTATAGATTATGGGTAACACAACTGAATTTGAAAGAGTAGTGAAAATACTAGTGGACAACCTGTCGTTTGACACGGACATCAATGTCTCCGTCTTTGAAACCAACATAAGAGGTGAGGAAAAACCTTGAAATTCGGTAGGGACTAAATGATGTGACATCACCTTCATCATTGCTGCCTTTACAAATTGAAGTCTTTCAGTATTTACAAGTATTCACTACATATAGACCTATCCCGTGTTTTTATGTTTTTATATCGCATTAGGCATGTTTATCAGTACAGACCTCGTTTCTGCATTGATATACATAATAAAGGGTTGTCAGCCTAGGTTATGATAAAAATGAATAGTCTGAAGGTAAGATATTAATGTACTGAGTATTATTTGGTCAGTTCCCTTTGCTTTGCCCAGATCGTTTACAATTTAAATAAGCAATAGCAAATTTGGATGCAAAAACTATTTATCATTAATCATGGATCGATTTCGTTTGTGTAAGTTATCTTTCTTACTCAAACAAAACGATCTATGATTAATGATAATTACTTTGAAACAATGTATGAAAACGAGGTCTTTACTGACAACCAAGTCAAATTAATATAATAATAATTATAATAATATAACTAGGTTTATTGTTGCCTTGTTCCCTCGAGCTGTTTTTAAAAAAATATCACACTTAAATTTAGTTGTTGGTGGATTGTTATCAGCTCACTTGCTTTCACATAGGTCTAACCTAGTGTTAGAAGATGACTGGCCGTGTGATGGTCCATTGCTAAGGTTAGCAGTCGATGCAGCAGAGAGGCTTCTTCCAGGTAGTTTAAATTGAAATACACCATTAATCATTTTTTTCCACACGATAAGGACCATTTTTTCCTACCATTCAAGTTATGGTGGTAAATTATTATAACAAGAACAATGAAAACTTAATGAAACAGCCAATAAACGAATAAAAAGGTCTTCGAAGGATTGTACTGCCTGTGAAACTCGTACACTCATACATTATACTTTTTATATGAAAAAATTAAAGGAGGTTGACCTGTTTGATGGTAAACTATTAAATAAGTTATGCTCAAAATTAGAAACTTTTTCTTTTTCTTTATTAATGGGAATTGATTAATATTCTGAATTAAACTTAAGTTAGTTTTGAGCATAGTTTATTAGATTAAAACTTGTTTAAAACTTAACTTCTATGCTGCGAAGGTTGTGTGGTTTTGTTTTCTGGGTAGTGTTTGGTAAAAACCATGCATGGTGCTTACCATTGATTCCAAACATGCAGAAAATTACTGAAATGAGTGATTGAGTAATTACTTTTAATCATTCTACAAAAATTATTATAGCATTTGATACGAATAGCAGCATGCCTTATGGAACTGTCAATTTCCAAAATGGAGTTCCTGAAGCTGAAACGCCTATTACATGTACTGCAAGCGTCGGGACGTTTATCATTGAATTTGGGACAATTTCCTACTTGACAGGTCGGTTAACAACGAAATGTATTTTGTGAACAGGTACTCCTCGTTCATTCAGAGTAATGTGATTTCTATTTTAATTTTAGGTGATGATAGGTTTATAGTCACTGCCAGGAAGGCCCTTAAAGGTTTATGGCACCAAAGATCCAAACTTGGCTTAGTAAGTATTTTTCTGTCGAATCCCACTATCTCAAACATTTGCAACAAAAATCTTGATCTCTTCAGCATTTACGGTCTAGAACTTTCTCCACAGTGCTTTGAGAGTTCGAGTCAACTGCAAATTTCAAAATCTGACTGCAACAATAACAGGTTGGCAATCATATTGATGTCCAAAGCGGTGTATGGAAAGCAATAGATTCTGGTATTGGTGCTGGCGTGGATTCTTATTTTGAGTATCTTGTCAAGGGAGGAATACTGTTTGCCGATCGAAATCTGTTGGACATGTTCAATGGTCTGTAGAGAAGGAGTTTAGTTTTGTTTTGTTAGTTGCTGTTTCATTATTGCCCAACCCCATCTGAACAGCATGTTGAAATCTTCTAGAATTATCGGAGGATATACATAAGTACATGAAGTACGATGATTGGTACCTGTGGGTTAACAAAGACACCGGCAAAATCACCATGCCAATATTTCAGTCGTTAGATGCATACTGGCCAGGCATACAGGTATGGCATTCCTAACCATTGTAGTGTTTGTATTTAGGGAGTTAAAAAAAATCTTTTTAAAGAGAACACTAAGAATTAAGGGTAATTCTTTCTCGTAAATTATTGTGTAGCATTTAGAAAATTGCCTGGTCTAGAAACTAAACATTATGCCTAAGATTTTGCCATTGACCCCCATACGTCTATTGTGAATGCGAAAATTGTAAATATTTTCAATAGGCTGTATTTATTATGCATCTACTTTGATCACATGACAAGTTACCACCAATACACAGTCATTATTTTCCCATGTCATCAAAGTGGATCCAAAACCAACAACACTTTAAGTTCAAAATACTGTGCAATAGATGTAGAAGGTTTAGCTTCCAGAGCAGGGTAATTTCTAACAACTATGGTTATAATTTCACACTGTACCTTCTTAAATGAACAAAGACTATTTTGATCTCAGTTCGGATGAAGCGTTCACTATTTTTTTTTTGGATTTCAAGAAAATGGTGGACGTGGCAAAACATATATTTATTTCCATCAATATGTTTTTTTATCTGTCAAATCAAAGAAAATACTTATAAAATTCGATATTGGATTTGGAGTATTCAATGCCTTTCAAATTGTTTATCTATTGTAAAACACGAATTTCTTTTCAAAGTATTTTTGCTAAATAAAAGCTGGTTTGAAGTTTCTATTTTGTTTTGTTAATTACCTGCTCTTTCTGCTCTTCTCACATGATCAGCAAATGTTGCAGAAATCCATTTGCCTGTAAGGGCATCTAGTTTTATTTCTTTTTGAATGTATTTCTTACAGGTTCTGAAAGGAAACATTGGTGAGGCGTCCCGTACATTCTTCAACTATTATCAAGTTTGGAAGCAGTATGGGGGAACGCCGGAGTTCTACCAACTTGGAAACAATAAGGTAGTTTTAAAACGAGAAGGCTACCCTCTAAGACCTGGTAAGAATCCTGTTAGATGACTGCTTTCATTTTTCGTACTGTAACCAGTCACTCAGTTAAGCATTTTGTGTTTGTTTTTTTGTTTCTGCTAAATTACATTTTTGATTTAAGCAAGGTTCATAGAACAATTAACTTAGTTAGAAATGTATTTCAAATCGGCCCTTGGTGTTTTTGCATTTACGGTGCACATCATAAGAAGAAAGCCTTTTTAAGCACGTCCAAAAGAATCAAGCACTCCCAAAAGAATAACATAGGTTTCATTATTGCACGTCAGTAGTCAATGGCGGTCACATAACAATATTATATCAGTGCACGAAAATGAGAAGTAGGCTGATTTAATTTTTAAACACTACTCCTTTGTTGTTCTTGCTACTTTCCTAACCAGTTTTATTCTATGAACCATAGTTGAGGTAAACCTGAAGATTGTCGTTGAGCTTGTTATATAGCATGACTCTCTATGGCTCCCCTATTTAGAACTTATCGAAAGTGCTGTCTATCTGTATCAAGCCACAAAGGATCCATTTTTCTTGGAAGCTGGCCGTGATATTTTAGATGCAATTGAGCAAATATCTAAAACTCCATGTGGCTATGCAACAGTATGTGTGTTATTCTTATTCTTGTTACTATCTTCGGCGTGGATGTGGTTATTTTCGATTTGGGCGGGGTCAGTTTCTGTTTTACTCTTACTCCAGAGTTTGCACAAGGTTAAGGGGAGGGAAGTTTCACTTTGAAAAAGTGTAAACCCTGGCTATATTAATACCAAATTGAAAGTCTAGCTTTGTAAATTAACTGAAACAGGTTGGGTGTTGAAGAAACCTATTTGACAAGAAAAACCATGGAAATCTCAATAGAACGTCAAGGAAAAGTTGGGAAATAAAACTAAAAAAATCAAGGAATGTTAGGGAACCTTTTTGAAAAATTTGTATAGAAACCCTGTGCTCATTCTCTCTGTGTGTGTCTCTCTCATAGATAAAAAATGTTGAAACACATGAACTGGACGACAGGATGGAGTCGTTTTTCTTAGCAGAAACAACCAAGTATTTGTATCTGTTGTTTGACGAACAGAACTTCATCCACACCAGTGATGGTTCTTCTTATGCATTCAATAGCAACCACGGTACATCAAGGCTAACACGTGACAACTGTTTGATTGGAGCAGCAGGCTATATTTTCAATACGGAAGCTCATCCAATAGACGTTTCGAGTATTCGCTGTTGCAAGCACAAACACCACAAGCAATCGCAACACTATTCTGACCAGACTTTACGTGGTATAGACGGGTGTAGGAGGAGGCCTTTTCACCACAAAATGTTCGGCCTAGGAACTTTTGCCGAAGACAAACATGATATTTTTGAAAAATATGATGTCAAAACGTAGAGATTTTCATCTAGTACTAGAGTGTTTACAATTATAGAAAAAACAACAGTCTTCTGAAACATATTGATGATGATTTTTATATCGAAAAAGCTTCTTGTTAAGTAAACCTTATCTCGTCTCTTCTAATTTATTAAAAAACATTTGTACAACCTGGCATACTTAATATGGTTCAACTGAACCGCAAGCTTCCTATTTTCATAGTCGAACATTATTTTCCCTTTGATGCGACCACAACGTCCCCAGATTCGTTTCATATGACATTCTTTTCTTGTTGTTGTTTTTTTTGCAAATTCTAATGTGTTTTTGCCAGATTAGATCGTACAGATGAAGTTACATTTCATAATAGAGTTGAAATCTGGTTAAATTGCACAAATCATTCGATGACCATGTTTGAGATTGACTTTTCGATAGTCTTTTACTCATACTGGAATATTAGAAATATTTGCTTCATTAATAGTGGATTAATAGAGGAGAGTGCTTAATGTTGTTAACAGGTCTAACAGGTGCACCATCCCGCATTTATTTCTTCCCTAATGGTTGATTTGGTTGTTTAGGATGCCTGTAATCTAAAACATTTCTTTTCTACACCCAAAGTGGGACGCCTGTTATTGATTCCAATTTTCTTCTTCGTAGAATTATAAAGAATAATAACACTAAAAATTGTTTACAGCAGACAGATCATACAACGAAATGCAAGGATTTTCGACCATGATGAGGGCGGGTTGGAGACATCCGGGACATTTTCGAAAATATATTCATGTTTGTGCAAGTCATGGAGCTAGCGCAAAATTGAAAGGTGAAATCTTTATTTTTTCGTTTCCTTTAAATCAGACTTGGTCTTTTTCTTGACCAGTTAAGTGTACAAAGGGTTCAATATTCAAGTGATACAGCAGTGGCTCAGTGGTATGAAAGGTGATATTCAGAAACCCGAAATTTGTGGTTCGAGTCTACCTTCTGGACAAAAATAGAAAAGCCACGTCTTCTGGCATACAGTTCCTCTGTGAAGTGGATTCGGTCATGTTTCAGGGTCATAGGGCTGCATAGGGGATTGAGAGAATTATAATCTGGTAAAATTGTCACGCACCATGTAGTGGCATCTGGCCTATTACTCTTCGTCGGTTTTATTCTGCTGCTTTGGTCAATGCTTTTGTTTTTCGTTTCTCGTTTTGTTTTTGTTGTTGTTGTTGTTTTAAATGAACTGGTCTGGTTGAACGAGATGAAGTTGTGTCACATTTGTGGTCGAGATGTTCAGAAGGGGGTTAAAAATACAACGTTTATCACTTCTCGAAAATTTTGAAAGTAAACGATTTTTTGTAGGAACAAATATTATCAGTTTTTTTCCTTGTTTTCTTCAGAGCTAGAATTGAAGCCTTTGTATCTCGATGCACAAGCGACCACTCCCTTGGTAAGCAATTCATTTTTTGTTTCGAATAGCCCCACGACATTAGCCTATTAATATAGACCGCTGCTAACTCGCTATGGTCTATACATTTTTTTTGATCGATTTTTTTCATAAGACCGCCTAACGAAAGAGATTGGGAACTATAACGACAAGTTGGAAGTGTTATGAACGTTTGCCCACAAATGTGTAATCAGATCAAGCCAGTATGAAAAAATGGCCCAAAGTTTAAAGACCCTAGCGAATTAGTGGAGGTTTATATTCATAGGTTATACATATACACAGTTTGAATGTTGTCGTACGTCTCATCATAGGATCCTCGAGTCTTGGATGCAATGATCCCATATTCGATATCTCATTACGGAAATCCGCACTCACGGACACACTTTTACGGATGGGAAGCCGAAGAAGCGGTGGAGACTGCACGAGAGGTTTGTGAATTCCTTAAACCTCTTCGATATTATTAAATCCAATCGATTGAGTCGTATCGTGCCGGTTGAGTCGTATGGCCAACTTAGGGGGGACATGTAGTTTGTAATCAAGATGTTTTTTCTGGTATCTTCAGCAAGTGGCCAAACTGATTGGTGCAGATTCCAAAGAGATCATCTTCACAAGCGGAGCTACAGAATCCAATAACATCGCTGTGAAAGTTAGTTTGTTTAGTTTTCATATGTATTGCCCCTTGCATTTAGTAGCAACTTGTCACAGAAACAGTGGCTCACATGAGATATAGTTAAGTTAACAAGACGAGGTCCTCGCTAGTTTGCCCTGAAAACCTTGTTATTTCTGCCTGGCTTAACGAGGTCTTAGCTATGTCGTGTCTCGTTCTTTCGACACAAAAAACAAGAAATTCTGTGTTTTTTCAGGGTGTCTCTCGATTCCACAGACGAAAGAAGAAGCATATCATCACTACACAAACGGTGAGTTCGTTTTATATGGCCCAATGTATTTGTTATATATGGTAAACTCTTTGTGAAGTCAAATATAAAAATGTATTTGTTATATATGGTAAACTCTTTGTGAAGTCAAATATAAAAATGTATTTGTTATATAGGGTAAACTCTTTGTGAAGTCAAATATAAAAAGGATCGTAATAAACGGTTCGATTAATGGAGACTGTTCAAATTATCACTTCAAACCGAGGCGGTTAGGAGAGTTTGGCAAAATATCTATGTTTGAAAAGGAAAATTCGGAAAATGTGTATTATTTGACTGCATAATAGTTCCCTTCACACTCTCAGTGAACATTCTCTGGACTTTTTATACATTGTAGGAACACAAGTGTGTTTTAGATTCGTGTCGTTATATGGAAGGTGATGGCTTTGAGGTGACCTATTTACCTGTCCAATCAAACGGCATTATTGACTTGCAGGTACGTTTTAACGAACTACAGTTATTGAAACAAACACATCTTTACTACTGTACTTGTTATCAGATAGTGATTTTTTGTTGAAACGAATCTTTAGGTATTGAAAAACGCCATACGTCCCGACACGTCACTTATTTCGATAATGATGATCAACAACGAAATTGGTGTCCAACAACCCATCGAAGAAATCGGTATAAAAATCTTATTATTACTGTCAATGCAGTCCAAAATCGTTTTTGTAGTCCCTAGTTTGTACAAGTCAATGCGCACCGATAAGCATTGTTGACTTGCCCAAAGTCCAATTGAAATGTCATCCGATTGTTTTCGTTCATTGGTTAAATATGTGATGTTTTTATGTCCTAATAATTTCGGCTCCCCTGTTTTGTTGTTTAATTGGGAAACGTTATTGTTTCCATAGGAACCAATTGCACTGTTTTTAGTGTTATTATAGTTTTGGCAGTGGATTTCGATTTTCACTTATTTTTTAGGCGCGATTTGTAAAGAACATAAAATCTTCTTACATACTGATGCTGCACAGGTAATGTTGAGCTCTCCTATCACATTTTTCCCGTCTGTCTCTCGATTGTGAAACAAGTTTTAAAACGAATAATTTGATTCGGGAAACTAAAATGGCGTTTGTTTTCTTAAAAACTATATATTCGACTAGACCTTCCGCTAGTCATCATCAGAGTGTTTTTTCTTAATCAAAAATGATGCTTCTGGCTATTCTTTTTATGATCAACTTTTAAAACGCGTTTGTTTTTTGTTTTTTGTTTTGTTATAGGCAGTCGGTAAAATTCCCATTGACGTCAATAAAATGAACATCGACTTATTATCAATAAGTGCACATAAAATTTATGGTCCAAAGGGTAAGTGTACCAAGACTTACATGGCATACATAAATGTGTGGTACATACGCGCTTTTTTATAAGTAACACAACACTCAAATTTGTCGAATAACGAAACAACTACTAAACAACTGCCCCAGTGGGCAAAATCTTTAAAAAGTCTCTGTGGAGGAGAGAACAACAGGCGATATTGCTTGCCATTCCTAGAGAAAACACTTCTCTTAGACTTTTTGAAAATTTTGACCACTGGGGATCAGCCTAAAAGTGGATTTGCCAAACAAAGATGAAAATCGAAAAACTATTCCATTTTTCACCAATATTTCATACTTCCTATAAATGATTACACTGGTTCTTCTTGCATGAAAGTGAATGTCTAAAACCAAATTGTCTTTATTGTGGGGAGGACAAAAGTAATGGGATTGTATACAATTTGGTTTTAGTGAATGCATAAGCGGTGAATATAAAAAATAAAGAGAAGCAAAAACGAAACTGGATTAGAAAGCCATAGGGAGCTGCTAGGATTGGAACTTGGTTTAAGTAGCACATTGAAAATTGGATTGGTAAGACGAAGCTAGACAAGGATAGAAGAATAGTGATGTTCACCTCGTATTCCAGTTAATAGAACTCAACCAGAAATACTTCGCTGAGCAGGGATTGCGGCATTCCACCCGTGTTTTTTTGTTTTGTTTTTGTTTTAGCTGCATAGATCGTTTTATTACGTTTTAGGGATAGGGGCGCTGTATGTCCGTCGACGACCCCGTGTGCGTTTGGAACCACTAATGAGCGGCGGTGGCCAAGAAAGGTTATAAATACTGTCTCACGTTGTTATACTCGGCGTAATCTTGTTATTGAAATGTCTCTTCTGAAATTCCATTCCTCTTTTGTGAAATATATTTTCATTGTTGCTAATTTTTTATTGTTAGAGGTTTACGAAGCGGTACGTTACCTCCTCCGCTTGTGGTTGGTTTTGGGAAGGCGTGCCAGGTTGCCTTGCAAGAAATGGACGTATGAGCTATTAATTCGAATTACGTAGTGATTTGTAAATATCCTTGCAGCGACACCTCTGTAGCTTCTATCTCGTATAGCGGACACTTCCTTGTAGCGGAAATCCAAACCTCTACTTAACGGACACCTTATAGCGGACACATTTATTTGGCCCGACGGAGTCCGCTAATCTTAATCGAGTTGCAATCTTCATTGCCAATTCAATTTTCCTTTTTCAGTATGATCGCCAACATGTTGAAACTTTGTCGTCTCGACTGGTCAATGGTATTGTGAGTCAGATCGAACACGTGGTTCGTAATGGAGATCCCGAAATGACATATCCTGGTTGTGTGAATCTTTCTTTTTCTTGTATTGAAGGTGAAAGTTTGTTAATGGCTTTGAAAGATATTGCACTCTCTTCGGGAAGGTAACATTTCAATCTCTATAATTTCATATATATGGTGTTTTTTACCTGCTGGAATTGCTGGAAAATATAACATTGTTTGATTATGTTATTAGTGGGATTAGGAAGCGTTATTATTTCTTTCTTTTCGTGGGTATTATACGACTCCTTGCGACAACTACACTTTCATTTTGAACACTTATAATCTCATACTAGAACGTATTTGCTGATTTATGTAGAGATCTAATTTTAAGTAATTTTAAGATTTTTATATTTATTTATTATGTGACAACCCTGTTCAAACATACTAAAGTGTAAGGGTTTAGTAAAACAAAACAAAAAAACAGTTGAAGTTGACACCTTAAGAATGCTTAAAAGGAAAATTCCTCTAAGTGAAAATGTATAGGACATGTATAAAAATAGCTGTTTCTTTTTCATTATAACGACTTACGTCACTTCAGTGCATGCACGTCAGCTTCGTTGGAACCGTCGTACGTTTTACGGGCGTTGGGTGCTGATGACGAAATGGCGCATTCGTCCATCAGGTAGATTTTTTTACATTACAATTACTGACTATTAAATGTCATTTTCTTCCTGCAAATTGTATTATATTTTCTAAGCATGCATACTCTAAATAAACGTTCCAAACGTTTGATTGATTGATTGATTTTATTTTATATTTTCTGTTTACAGATTTGGTATTGGACGTTTCACATCCATAGAAGAAGTGGATTACACAGTGAGGAAATGCGTAGACAATGTGAACAGACTTCGTGAAATGAGGTGGGTGTTCTTACGCAGGACTTGCGTGGATGTGGCTGGGCGGTTCTGATATAGTCTAGGTTGGGCGTGGGATGGTATTTTCAATACTCCACTGATATCCAGGCTAGGGCGGATCTACTTTTATTCTTCCCGATCTTTAATCAACCTTGGGTACACCATCTCTCTCGCTAGTAACGTTCATTCAACCCTCGATATTTTAAAGGATATTTTTTCGGAAAGAAATTTTTCATTTGGGGCGTTTCCTTGAGAATAGATTTCGCCCTGTGCTTGACAAGAATATTTTATGCAAACTATGGTTTCTCGAAATAAATTTCCTTTCCTCGTCCACCTCCACCTGTTTTTTGTATTTATGTAGCCCTCTTTGGGAGATGGTACAAGAAGGTATCGATTTGAAAACAATCAAATGGACGCAACACTAACGTGATGACACCACAAGTAAAACGTTTGCAACGCTCACCAACACGCTGGACGCTAGTGATAAGTTCCTTGTCACACTGTAGCGATTTTTAAAACTCTGTAGTATGTTGATAGGCGACTGAAGGTTTAGGACGTCTGATAAACGAACTTGCACAGTTAACTTACGGAGCATCACTGTAAATAGTTGCCATAATCAATAATCTAAATGTATTATTTAGAAATATATGTTATTCAGGATGAAGAATCGGCTTCCCAAATTTTCTGATTTTTTACTACATAATATACACCTTTCCCGAGTTCAGGTTCATAATCGCCTTTTTTGTATTGACCTCGTTTCTGTGTGTAAAAATTACTTTAAATTCCCTTACAGTGTTTTGCAGTTAAGCGGTTAACCATGAAACAACATAACGTGTCCAAAACGAGTTCTGTACTGACAACCAAGTCAAAATGCGACATATACACTGAGTTGAAGAAAATTCTAGTTCAATAGCTTTCCCGAATTTCTGTTTAAACAGTGTTTTGACCTAGTTAGTACATCCAACCTTGTTTTTATGAAATTTATTGTTTCAATAATGTTTTAACTTTATTACTTAATAATTATCTCTATGATGCCGATTGGTTTTTGGCTTGGTAATGACTGGTATTCAAGATGGCGCTGTCACTTGAACCGCAAGTATTCTTTCAAGATATTAGAAATCGGAAGATTCGAAATATCATTTCTTGCCACTAAGGTTCGGAGTTTCAAGCGACAAATTTCTTGCAGATTCAAACTTCTCGGCAACTGCCAGACGCATAAGTAGTTGTTGCTATAGGCAACTGCTAACTCTTCTGAAGACGAAGAAAATGACGAGCTGCATGCCTCGATATCTCCTTTGTAGTTGAACACAGCAGGCACCGGAATTATGTGTATGACGTCATAACGTCTTCTGGTAGAATATATAAAAACATGACCAGAAGATGTGCATATGCAAAGGTAACCTCCGTTGTTTGAATATTCAAGATTTTTTATGTTGTTGGCATACTCGGGTAAACAAGAGACGACCAGTCTCGAATCTCTCATATCTGAATCGTACCGTAGTGGGTCTATCACACAGCAAAAGTATTTTGAACGCCCAACGACGATTCCTAAATACTTCGAATGTGGATTGAAGCAAAATGTACACTCGATTGACCCGTGTATCTTAAACTTTCGGTAATCGATCGCGCGATAAAGATCGAGCTGGCTGTGTATTTTTCCCTGAATGCAGTCGAGTAGGATTAAACCACCTCGTAAAAAACCAATAGCAATGTATTTTTCGCACGGAGAAAATTCGCACCGGTACACCGAGCCGATGTAAGAATCTGCGGGTCTATTAAGCAATGCGTTAAGTGTGTTTGACCATGCAAACTTCAAGTTCAAGTCCTCCGTCAAATCCCATAACGTCACGATGTAATTTATGCCATACTCTTCGGTAGTGGTTATCGTCATAGCTCTTTCATGGCCAATGCAAAATTCAACAAGTAATTCCGAAAGTTGACCGCCCTCCAAAATAAACGGGCGTCGTTCAGTCTCTCCTTTGTTTCTACCAAAGAAGGATAGCGAAATCGGATTGTGATTATCGGAACAGCACTCTAAACATCCAGTAATGTCAAAGGGCGTTCGGGGTTCATAGCTGACGCCCTCCACCCAATACCCATTGTAATAAAGTCTAGAACTTCGTAGCTTATTACTCTTTCTACCGTTTGTGTTTACAAAAGTTGTACATTTTTGAATTTCCGGCTGTTTGCTGTTTACCTTCCATAAGGACACTGGATCGTGGTTTACGTGGTGTCTGTTAAAAGTACTTGTTGTACTGCAAGCGATGATAGTGGCATCGTCCGGGAGGAAAGCGCATTTGACAGGTGTTCTTGGTAGGTAGATATCAAATGACTCATACCAGAATCTCATTGATCCACAAACGACTAATTTGGGCAAGTCCTTTTTCCATTTTCGATTGAACAACTTCCACGGTTTATACCTTTTAACATCTGAAACGATACATGAAGCGGTATAATATCCCACTTTGTCGCCATTGGAGAATCGAAAGTATGCAACCACTGGAAGTGGGAGGGGGAACTGGAGTAACTTCTTTTTGAAAAATCCACGGTCAGACCTTCATAGACGAACATGAAATACCGCCTTGGATATTAACCCCATTATAAGGGCCAGCGTAAACAACGCACAGATGTAAGAAATTGGCATCGTGTCTAGATGTTGGGATTATGGAGGACCTTTTCTGCCGAAATATTTTCAGCTGCAACACTCGATACTAAAGACAGCCGACGTTTTCACCGTCATATAAACAAGGTTCCATGGGGGTGGGGATTCCAAATTTTAACTTTAAATTTTAAAAAGTATAGTCTTTACCCTTGTTGAAATGCTGATCTTGTTCATCTGGATTAGTCCTTGTGAATAAATACTCTGTTATCCAAGCAGCTACACCTAACAATGACAAAAGCAATAGACTTTTTCATAAATTCCATCACAACACCTATCGCCTCGTTTTCAAGATGAATAATAATGACATTTGCGTTGTTTACAAAAAGAAACTATGCAGTAGGGAAATTAATTTTTACGATGTTCTTATATCATGCTTAATTACTTAATAATTATAAACATTGAACATGAGGCGATGGATGTTGTGACGTAACTTATGAAAAGGACAAGATCAAGAGATGAAGAAACCTTAAAATTACAGTGATAAACTGAGCATGTGGAGACAGGGGTCGATTTTGATTTGTCAACGGCGTAAACCTTTGCCAAATTACGTGTGTTTATGTGTATGTATTTACTTAAGGTTCGCCTTGAGAATAATAGGAGTCTTCATAATAGACACTGAATGGAGGTACACTTCTCAAAGAAAGTCTTCATAAGAGATACTGAAATGAGGTGCACGTTTGGAGAACTTAGAGATCAACTTCTTGAAAACATCGCGGCTCTTTATCTTTGAAATACAAAAGAACGTTATAAAAAATTTTTTGCTTTGATTAAAGCGATGTTTCAGATTTTTTGGGCACCAGAGACTCAAATTCACAGAAAAGATAAACCACCCCAGGCTTAAAATCATTCCAAAGAAAACAATTTTCGCTGTCCCTTTCTCTCTCTCCCCCAAAGAGCAGGTAATCGTTCTCTCTAAAGTTAACAGAGGCATAGTTAGAGCTCAATCAAAATTTGTGGAGGAGTGTTTAGTCATTTAAAGTAGAAAAGAAAACGTGCAAGTAACCCAATCGATACTTAAGACTGAAAAGAGATATCATAACGTTGGCCTCCTCCACTTTTTTTTGACTGACCCTGAATACGCCTATGGTTAAAATATAGATAGGAGGTGGTTTTCAGAGAGGGGGTCCAGAACCTCTTCGAAATTTATGGAGGAGAGTAAGGTCGTTAAGACTATAAAAGAAAAACGTGCAAATGACCTAATTAACACTTCAGTTTTAACAGAAATTTAATGACACTGTACTCCTCCACTTTTTTTTGTCAAACTCTAGATCCGCCACTGGTTTTGGAAGTTATGATTCTGTTTTCGCAGAATATCAAATAAGCAAATATATATAATATATATAAAATAGGCTCACAATGGCAGAGCAATAAAGTACCGATGAGCCTTGTTGATTTTTACAGGTGCTTGTAGAAAGGAAAGCGTGTAATAATGTTAACTAAAAATCACAACTCACTAGATATAGAACCGAGTACATCGTTAAGAAGCTTCATGTCTGTTTCAAAGTTTTCTTTGTCAAGGAATTCTAAACTTATTAAAATATTTGGTCGTTACCAATAAAAGCGATTATTTTTAATCGTTTTTAGTTTTAGTTAAACGATTAGTTAATCATTAAGAATAAAATATCGTGCTATTAAAATGCTCCACAAAGATTTTAAAATCAATCATTAAAAAAGTTTTGGATAATGCCTTTGTTTATGAAAACTTTTGGATAATGGTAAAGCGTTATAAAGAAAAAAAAATACATGAAAATTTAATTTCACTTATATGTGTTCGTATAAACCAGAGTCTCTTTTTTGTCGCATCTGTGTATTAACTCTCACTTTTTTGTCTAACTTAAAGGCATAACGAACTACCCAGGGTCTGTTTTTAATTTAGTGGGTCCCACGAAATCAAAATTTAAGCGGGAGAATATACAAACAGAAAGTACTAACTTTTTCACAATAAATTTAGTATTTAAGTGTAAATTTTCTTCTAAAACATTACTATAATGTTGATAAGGCTATCATGTCTAACCATTTAGCAGAAAAAATATGGTTTTCAAGAGAAAGTTCTGGTAAAAGTTTACCAGGGTGTCTGTGAGGATTTCTCAAAAAAAGCTCAATAGAACCAAGAATAGTTTTGAAGGATTGCATTTAACATAAACTAGAAATATTAAAGAAGACGTTTTTATTATCAACAAAACTTGATCGTGATTCTTCTTTTTCTCTCCATGTTGTTTTGCAGAGTAATATACAGACCAGCTAACTTTCAACGGTCAGTAAATTAATGGAGGCGCGACCAATAAATATTATAAGTTCAAAATAATAATAATAATAATAACAAATTCTGGTCTGCATAACCCAAAAGCATGTAAAACGCGGTGACTTGTCCCGAGTCTTCGAACTCAAAATAAGTGATACCCCGGGTAGTTTGGTATGCCTTTAATTCTAAAGTGAAAATATCGAGATGAATAAAAGAGACCGTGTAAATCTACTCTCAGGCTCATTTGGTGCTATGTGGAAGCTTCACCAGCAAGCAAAAAACTTTTTTAGTATCTTTTGTCTTGACTTTATCGAGCGTTAAACTTGGCATAATGGTTTTACAAAGTATGCAAGAAGTCATTCCTGCGAGCTCTGGGAACGACAATGGTCACATTCCCTCGATTTGATTGGTCCATAGCTGTCTCTGTAGACCAACCAATTTGATGGGGTTTATTTTCAGGAATCAACTGTCAGAAGTGACCAGCTTTGTACGAGATTTTTTCCAGATATAACTGTAGATTTACAGGCCTACTTATAAAATGATTGGGGGGTCACAAGAGATCTTGCTGGCTTGAAAAGGCATCTCTCACGAAAGAAAAAAACCCAGAGATTAGCAGAGATTTGTGAGGGTAACTACCTCTTCAAGATGTGTTTCAGTTAAGAAAGTTCTGGATAAAAGAAAAAACTCTAGAAATAATCTTTAAATATTTATCAATTTCTAAGTAATATACTGACTCTGGTATCACAGAGTCTACAATCTGCCACGAAAATTATGAGATGGTTTCTTCTGGATTTCTTCTGAAATATCCGGCTGATAGAGATTGTAGAGTGCATGTTTTACTGACAATTCCTTGGGTCCTCGGCTACATATATACAGTGCATGTTCTACCAAAGTTCTAACCTGAAGCTGAAATTCGTTGTGTAAGCCTTTTTAAACTTGTTTGAGTCAGTAAAGGCAACGATCAGGCTATGCCTTGTCCTTTTAAGCGAATTTAAGAGGCTTTTAACCAAGAAGTTAGCCGGTTAGAAATCGGCAGATCTATTTGTTAAGTGTTTTTTATAAAAATAAAACATGCATTGTTGGTTAATCGCGAATACCATAAAATGAATTGTTTTGTAGGACACAACGCGATATATGTACAAAACCATTTTGAACATCTGATTAGGTTCAGTGTTGATCAATTTTACGGCACCGATGCATCGTTGACCTACTTCCCATCATTTCGTCATTCCTCTGTTCCTTGATGACTTGCATCTTGGAATGGCCTCGTTTACAAACCACATCCATCGAATAGTTGGCTGGTTCATAATGTCGCTGCTTTGCTTTGCATTGTGGCGAGCGATGCTGTTGCGTCACACTATCGTCTCTTAGTTCGCTACGATGATGGACCATTGCTTCGTAACTCCGATGCTCTACCTCGTGAGGGCGTTCGAATGTGTCCGCGTCGTTTGGACTGACATAAAATGCTCTTCTAATCGGGCTAAATGTTTTTAACGCCGGTTTATTGATTTCCGAGCGGATGCATTTTTGATTCAATGGTAGCTCCTCGTGATCCCCTTGTCTTAGCTGACATTGTTTCAAGTACTTTTCCCTGAATCGTTTCTTCTCCAATTCTTGTTTTTGTCGAATGCATCGATAGGCAACAAATGCGGTTCCAATTATAAATAGTAGAGAACAGCAGCTTCCCACAACAATCCAAGTCATATTTTGGTTGGTCGATTCCTTTTGCTTCTAAAAAAATCCGTTGTAAAAAACTATCTAGAAATACAATGAATCCTCTACATATAGTGGGCATCGCATATAAGGGATCCCGTGGTTATAGGGGACACTTTTTGCAGGAATAGATAGTCTATCTCCATAGATTCCTTCTAGTGGACACATTTTTTGAAATGGTGTTCGCTAGAGCTTTCATTGCACAATATAGACGGCAGCATATCTACATAGTGATAATACTGACAAAAGGTTTACAATAATGAGGTTTGTTTTTCAGATGGTTAAGTTGGTTTTTTTTATTTTATTTTTTTATTTTATTATTTTTTTTTATTTTTTTTTTATTTTGTTGTTGTTGTTGTTGTTGTTGTTGTTGTTGTTGTTGTTGTTGTTGTTGTTTGTTTGTTGTTGCTTTTTTTGGGGGGAGGCGTCAATAAAAAAAATTAAGCAATGAAAATCACTCTATTATAAGGTTTGAAAGGGAATATGAACACAGTCGCTAATTTGCATTCACTAAATAACGTTAGACAACATCCTTTTGGTTATCATGTGTTGTCAATAAAAATTGTTGGATACTTAAAAACATCATATTTCATTGCACCTGCTAATCCGTAATTAATAAGAGATGCTTCTACTGAGATGGCGCCGGAAATGATAATTCACCCCGGTTATGTAAATACCCTAAAAATCTTGTGTAAATAATGCCCGTTACATTAGCAATACTAGATACCGACGTAGCCTATAAATAGAGACCGTCGCTAACTCGCTATGGTCTATACATTTTGTTCGATTTGTTCTAATGACCCTGCTATCAAAAAGAGATTGGGAACCATACGAACGAGTTAATAATAATAATAATAATAATAATAATAATAATAATAATAATAATAATAATAATAATAATAATAATAATAATAATAATAATAATAATAATAATAATAACGGATTATATTTCAGTTCCAAAATATTTATAATTGGCTATTCTACTGAAATAGCGTAAGATAAGCAGTAATATATGCGTAAGTGTTGAATAAAAAAAATATAAACAAATTTTTACATTTTTTTTTTTTTTTTTTTTAACAATAGAACTCATGCAATTCGAATATTTAGATGTGAATTGTGAAGGCTATGAGTTGAGACATGAAACGATGAGATTGAAAGATTGGAAAATAACGAGAGATTTTTTTTTTTTTTTTTTTTTTTTTTATAGACTTTTTGCTAATGCTTTGTCTAATAAATATGTCCTGGTTGCTTTGCAAAAACTTTTGTAGTTTATACTTTTACGACACGACGGTGGTAGATCGTTAAATAATTTTGAGGCTTCATGCTCGAACGTGGATACGATGTTGTGGCTCCAACTCAGTTTTAATTCGTTCTCTTTAAAGTTTCTCGTTGGTCTCGTTGGTCTCGTTGGTTCGTTGGTTTGCATTGGCAAGAATTTTGGCCAGTCTTGGCAATTGATTGATTTCCATGCAAGTTTAGCAAGACTAAGTTCGGCTCGTTCTTTTATTGGTAACCATTTGAGAGCAACAACATCTGAATATCTGGAGTATCGTCCTCTAACAAAGCTGGCTGTGGCATTTTGCACTCTTTGCAATTTATTAAAAAGATAGGCGGGCGCATTGTTAATTATAGCGTTACCATAATCGAGTTTACTTAAAACAAGAGATTCAGCAAGCTGTTTTCTTAGGTTGAATGGTAAATAGCTCTTCAGGAGTGTCAGAGTTTTTAGAGTTGCATATGCTGATGTTGTAGCTTTGTTGACGTGAAGGTTCCATTTTAGATCTTCACTAAAGGTTATTCCTAAGAGTTTAAAAGAAGAGACTTGTTCGATTACTTTGCCATCTGAAGATTTGATCTCAAAAGTGATCTGGTGTTTCTTTGCCATTTGTTTGGAAAACAACATTGATTTTGTCTTTTTGGCGTTGAAAATTAGATTTGTCTCTTTTGACCAAATCTGTAGATCATCGATGTCTTTGGTTATTTGATCCACACCTTCTTTCAGTTGTTTTGGTTTGGAATGGCGGTATATGCTAGTGTCATCGGCATATTGGACACATTCAGCAGCTGTTTTTGTATGCATGTCATGAACATAGATGTTGAAGAGTACTGGACCTAGGACGCTTCCTTGTGGTATAATGTCATTTTTGATCTTGATGCATGTTGTTACAGTACAGTGTCCTTTCCGAAATCCTGACTGATTAACTGAGAGCAGTTCATCTATGTGAGTGACCATCTGCACCATTATTAGTTTCTCATAAACTTTTGAAAGTATTGGAAGAATAGAAATTGGTCGGTAGTCATTTGGTTCCTTTGATTGACTGATTTTAGGAATAGGATTAATTTTGGAGATTTTCCACTGTTCTGGAAATGTTCGATTATTTATTGACGAGTTAATGATGTGACATAATGGACTGGTTATTTCATCCACGCTTAATTTAAGATATTTAGACGGAATATGGTCAGGACCTGTTGAACAGTCATTGCGAAGGCCGAGAATTGCTTTTTTGACATCTGTATAGGTGACCTCAGCAATATGAAATGCATTATCGTGTTCTGGGAGACTATGGATCAGATCTTGTAACATGTTTTCAGGCTTAGGTTTCGAATTTAAAAGTCTTTCTGCGGTGGTATTAAAATGTTCATTGAGTACGTTAGGATCTGCATCAATTCGTTGAGGACTGGGATGTAAAATACGGTGAATTGTATTCCATACCTCTTTCGGACGTTTGGATGACAATGCTCGCTTGTAGAATTTAGATTTGGCAGTTTTTATGAGCCTTTTGATTTCGTTTCTTATATTGCGGAACTTTTCCCAGTCTGATTCTTGTTGTGTAACGTGACCTTGTTTTCGAAGATGGTCTCTTTCACGCTACTTTTCCTTAATGTTTAACTCTTTAAGCCACGGTGCTGGAGGTCTTGTGATTTTTTTGTTTGATGATGGGAGCATGTTGATTTAGGCAAGAAAGGAATAGGCTGTTAAATATATCTAGTTTCTCTTCAGGTGTGTCCATGGCATAAACTAGATTCAGTGGCAGTTTTTCAATGTCTGATTTGAAGGAACGAGTGTCAAAGTATTTTTCTTGACGGATGTACTTATAGCGTTTTTCGAACTGAGGTTTTTTGATGTTACACACTATATATGGTGCATCGTGGTCGCTAATTTCATCGCATGGCAGTACGTCCTCATGATGGATCTTTTCTATGTTCGTGATGATATCGTCAATTGGTACCTTTCCTCGTCGGTTTGGTTATGTGTTGTTTTAAACCGAGATGATCTAGAGTTTCTTGATATTGTTTTACAACATTCGTTTCTTTATTTAAGAGATTGATATTTGTGTCCCCAGTGATGATGATGGGACCTGTCCATATAGTGTAAACATATGACAACAGTGAATCGAATTTTTGTGTCCAGATTTGTTTATCTGTTGATATTGAGCTTGGTTGGTGGAAGACAGCGATCAAGAAAGAGTTATTCTTACCCTTGATTTCTAACCACATGTGTTCGATGGTATTGTCCTTTTTAGTTATATCGGATCTCAGTTTATATGAGTATTCTTCTCGTACATACAGGCCAACACCACCACCACGTTTTTGTGTCCTATTGTTGAATTCGAACTTGTATACTGGAATGGTTATGTGTTGTAGCAAGGATCGGTTATCCTTTAACCATGTCTCCGAAAGGGTAATAATATCGAATTTATATTTGTTAAGCATAAACTCAAATTTGGCAAAAGATGATGCTATAGATTGAGTATTCAAGTGACAGATGCTAAAATTATTTCTATTTGCATTCAGATAGTCCAAGTGTATATCAATTTCAGGAGTTTTAGGAATGTTTAAAGGAGTGTTTGGTTTATTGGGTCGATCAGATATCGGTATATCAGTGTCATGAAAAGGTTGCTGGGATAGAAGACAACTGTGGCATGTCCATATTGTTAGTTTTGGAGTAGTCTTGGCGGCGCTTTTTTGGATACATTTCGCATGCGTTAAGTTTTTGCAAACTCTACATTGGAACTGCGAAGAATTTTTTCGTACAGTCTTTTGACAAACCTTGCAGGATGTGTGTTGGGTCGGTCCAGGGTTTATTTCCACATCTCCTGAGAGAAGTAAACGAAAAGTAGCAGTGTGGTTTCGGTATATCAGGATCGGTGCACTGAATTTTCGTCTGACATGACGAAGATGATGAACAGCAGATTTATCGTTCTGGCTGGATGGAGTGATCATGTTTTCCATTTTTCCAGACAAAAAATATATCATAACAATCACCAGAAGTTTTCTCATCTTTTTCAGACAATTCTACCGAAATTCTTCTTGTTTTGTGATGAATTTAACGAATAAAATTAAGCGTTTAAAATTTAGACAATGACTGTAAAAAAAAAAAAAGAAGAAGAAAAAAAACGTCTTGTCGTTAAGAAGCCATTGCATTGCATCATTGTGTTATCTAATTACGAATGATTGGCCAACTGTGTTATCAGATCCTGTAACAAGTCAATATAAAAAATCGAGCAAAGGGGTATAGACCATAGCGAGTTAGCGACGGTCTATATTTATAGGCTAATACCGACCGTTCTCATGGCATTATGTATTGACATCTGCTGATTGAGACCATCAAAACTTCATGGCGTAAACATGTGAAAATAAAAACATGTGGAAATATCTATAAGGCCTTTTATATTATTTCATCTAAGCTGATTCGTAAATTTTTCTCTTTCGAACAGTTATCGCTTTCTTCCATGTTTGTTGAGCTTGAAATAAATACATTTTTTGTTATACTTGTTCCCAACCTCAACCTCGAACCCAGGCTCTCTTGCATTTTCGATATATGGATGGCGAAGAAGACCCTGGTTTCGACTGTTCCATTCTGCAATAGCTAGGTTTGTCCCAGCCTAAAATTATTCCTAGCAAGTTTTCCCGTTAAAAATGAATAATACATTGAATCTATCATACTGTTTCCTTAAGCAATCTGAAGTACAATTTGATGTCAGATTTTTCATTTCGAAGTTGACCTGCCTAATGCGTTTTATTATGCAAAAATTCAATAATGATACTTGTGAATTGAATTAATGGTCCCAAAATGGGGTATTCAGAGGGTCATAGGGCTCAAATTGGACCACTTTAATTTTAATGAATAGGCTGACTAACAAAACTTTTGTTGAAAATGGCTCGGAATCTATTACACGGGGCTCCCTGGCTATACGCGCTCATACCTGAACTGTTACATAAACAATTTCTCTTTTCCTGATGCTGCGTTCGCTAGCCTCCATTCCAGACGTATTGATACCATTCATAGATTGATTATTGCCAGGCAAAAAATCGTCGCCTAAGTTGGAAATAAAGAGAATTGAAGATACAACTTTTAGCTTTTAAATATCACATTTGTAAATTTCACAAGAATTAACAATTCACTTTTTCCCGAATTTTTTTCAAACGTCTATCATTTTTTAGGAAAAATTATCACAAACCGTCCTACAGCGTTTTGCAGTTAAGCAAAGTATATAATCAACTAATTACCAAGAAACAATAAAATGCATCAAAACGAGGCGGGGTGTGATTGATATAATATTGTCGTTTAAACTGCATTTCGGGAAAGGTCTATTTATACTTCAGTAATATACTTAATTTTACGTATTCAGTGTAACCTTAACAGTTGGCATCCAATATAGCGCGCACCTCCACACATTCTTAGTCGTCTCGATGGTGCCGTGCTATAGAGAGTTTTGACTTTAATTTATCAAAGTTTTTTGTTGTTGTTGAAAGTTTCGCAAGAAGGAGTTTTAGTGTCAATTCGACAGGACTTTGAGGATCATCTCATAGAAGAAATAGTCTTGACGTGGTCTAACACACACCGCTTAAAATACTACAGGTTTCAAAATTCGTGTACCTGATTTAAATATGGCGTTATCACAGCCTCTTCTCAAGTTGCCAACTTTGCGCACTGTCTCGTCTTTCCAGTTAATGGTCTGTTCGACGATGTCAAACTAAATAGATGAAAATGATGGCAGATTTTCCTATCGCTTTTCGTGTCAATCATGAAATTTTATACCTTTGAGAACATGGCAAAGAAAGCCCTAGTCGCAGTGTTCACAATGGCAAAAAACCCTGGGAATGAGGTTGGTTTATTTATTTTTTTACACTATAAAGGCTTTTTTTAAAGAAAATCTAAAAGCATTGATTTGCATTGGAATTTTTATGGAAGGGAGCAGATGTTCATATAGATGTCAATAAAAAGAAAACATGAAATTGTTTTATGCAGTCTATGCTAATTTTTCCAAACCTGATTGATGACGATATCTTGCATGCAACCAATGAAATGCTTCTTGCTTTTTGACACAGTGATGGAGTGTGGGTACTTCACCCCTCCGATGTACACTTGTGTTATTTGGAGATAGCCATGTGGTAGCGTTCTTTCGGGAATGTGAATCTGTTTCAGATATCTTCTCTCAGAAGTTCTAGAACAGTTCATCGAAAATGAATATGCTTTTAGAAATTTCCAGGAAAATGTTCACATCCGTACAGATGCCACTCTGCGACAGGAGTATAAAAAAGTGCTCTCAATTTTTTGGAAAAGGAGTGAGTGTTAACCCAATATTTACCATACTGTTGCCATATGGCATCAATTTGGCCTGTTGTTAAAAAGGCGCCACAGCGTGAAAACCATTTGGAATCAGGTCTCAACCTTCGGTCGTTTCTTTAAGAAAAGTATAAATGCTCTACTCGAAAATCCAAATTTCACAACAAAAGAACGGTCAGAAGCGGTCTGTGTAGCCTCAAAAGTTGGGAAAACATGGAAAAATTTCCAAAATTATTTTAAAAGAACCGGGTATAGAAAGTGATGAAAGGAAACCCAATTAGTATTTACAACTTTAAGGAGGCTTAATTGTTTTTAGCTTAGCATTTTGTTGAACTGAGATTCACCGATTAGTGGTTTTGTAAAGTAGAATGCTGCTCGCCTCCAGAGCGAGAGGTCAGAGTTCCTGGTCGAGTCATTCCAACGACTATGTTACAAGTGTGAAATTGAACGACTCAGCTTAGCACTCAGCTAAGAGAAGGGATTGTCTAGCTAAGGGATTGAAGCAGGTTTGCGTCTTCTGTAGCCCAAATGGAGGTTTTAAATGCTCTTTAGCACCTCACACGGCTCGTTGATAACAGTTTGATGAGAACTGAAGAGGCTACCCTGGGTAAACATCACTAAATAAATGTACAACCCTTTACTTACCCATCGTCAAGATGAACTGAGATACTTCTTCCACTTCTAAGTATTCTTAGAAATCTCCACGATGATTGGTTGATTTGATTGTTACCAAGGGTGATGATCTCCTTCTCGCAATCTTATAAAGAAAACAAGATAAATCCAGAAGAACGACATAGATCAATTCTGCTGACTTATTTTTCTGGAACTATATTGTTAGGGATGCGAGAAAATAATATGGTCTGTTTTTTATCATCACAATTGTGCAGAACGTAAGAGCAAAGAATTGCAGCGTAAATGTGAACGAAATCATCAACAGCTGATTTGAAATACTCCAATCAGTTCCGAATATTTATACACGATCACTATGTATAAAATGTAATGGCAATAATTTTTTTATAATTTTTTTCTCACACAAAATAATAATCGAAAATGAAGAAATTAGACGAAAAATTTGAAAAAAGTGGAAAAGTAGAAACAAGTTAGACAAATTAAGTGTTAGAGAAAATGATTTTCACAACGCAGGTAGTAATAAAGGTCACGGTTTGAGCAACGATCTTTTGATGCCTTGATGTGCATTATCGATTTAAAATTTGACAAAATATAAAAGAGAAAATTTCACCAATAATTTAATCCAAAGTATGTGATGGAATGATGACTCTCTTAATGTTTTTTTTTGAAATTTTTTTAAAGAAGAATCGGAGAATGGAAACTGACAATCCATTATTAATAATAACTTCCATAACTTTTTATACCTTTTGTTTTAAAGTAAATTATCAGCGATCTTTGGTACAATTCAACCAATAGATAGCCATCTTTAACCTCTATTCCAGTTGCAAACAGTAGAATACCAGAACTCTGAGCTGTCCGAAATCGTAAAAGAATCTCTGATGCGTAATCGTTCAGCTCAAACTCTGGCTTCCAAAAGACGTATTCGAGCCCGGCGAAGTGCAGCGATTCCGATTCTAAAGGAAATGTAATCTGTAGTGAAATCTCCATAATCTTCAATATAACGAAATCTCATTCTGAAAGAAACCGGCTTTCTTTTCTCTCTCCCTTAACAAACACTCTTTAATTCTCTCAATATAAGGAACTGATTTCCAGACCTCCTTTCATCGTTTGGTTCAATTGGGAAAAATCTTCAAAAAGTGTATGTGGAGGAGTGTTTTTTTATTGAAACAGCAGGCGATATTACTCTAGAAAACACTCCTCCTCATAGACTTTTTGAGAATTTTGCCCACTGGGTTATATCGAGATTTTAGCTTACAAGTTTGGCAACCATGTTTAATGGAAACAAAAAAATCTTAAAAACAGCAACTCCCGAGACAGAAAACGCAGGAGACCCTGGGTTCGAAGTTACATCAATATCATCATTGACAATTCTTCAAAACCCTGTTCCTTATTTTATTCACACTTGAAACTTACGTTGAAGACAATTTTCTCCTGTGAATCCAGTGCCTCGACAATCACATCCAGTTTCAACATACTTGTTCAAGCATTTTGCACCGTTCGAACACGTCTTCGTCGGTTCAATCAGACAGAGATCACGACATCCTATAAATGTAAATAATTATATGACCGGCCCTGCTTCTAGATTCTCATTGGTTAACGGGGAGTTTAATCAGAATCGAAATTGAACTTGGAGGTTGATCATGTAACTAGCCGTAAAATTTTAACAGCAAATCGAAAAGTTAAACAAAGAGAATAACTTTTGAAAACTGATAACTTTTTCATTTTAATCTGTAGACTTTACCAGTTTACACCCCGAAAGAAAATTTGGAAAATAAAGGAAAGGAAAAGGAAAATAATTGTTACATGAAAACACAATTTCGTAAATCTAAGCAAATTCATTACAAATGAGTTGCATAATGTTAGTGACGATACATGCAAATGCTGTTAATCCTTTTACTGAATCCCAGGTTCATGCAAATTCAGAAGTTCAACGACTATTGATTATGTTCTACGTACGAAAGTTTTGGCTCTTCAGACCGGATTTGAATGATGAATATGAATACAGCCTTTGCTGCTGTTTTAAACGCTGGAATGAATTCAAACCGTCCTAACAAGCCTCGTTTTAATGAATTTTATCTGTTCGCAGTAATTATTTGATAATTACATATTTTTGCTTAAATTGTCGTCGGATACTTTGCAACAAATTTCAACACAGAAATAAAGCTTGTGAGGACACCGTCAAGCAAAAGTAAAGAAGTTAAAGGTATATTGAACTATACGACGCGTTATATCTGATTCAGAACATAAGATTTCTGTATTACCTTTTCCGGTACCACTTTCTTCCAAAGCTTTCACAAGTGGCAGTGAAACACCCGATACAACCTTTCCATTGTCATAACGAAGGTGACTGACACAACCAACAAACCTGTACATTTATTACAGGAGATAAAAATATAATGGAGATAATGGAAGCTTTCAGAGGTTTTCATTTTCAAATGTCGATTTGTTTAAAGAGAAACAAATCTAAGGGGAGACACTTTTAGAGAGGTACATTCCAATTGTGGAGCCCAGGGCGTCAACTTGCACTTAAAATGTATCAACTTACGATAGTTTTTAAAACATTTCTCGGTTCACACTGGGATTTTTATTTGCGCTCATAAGCGATATTTTTTATATGACTGTTTTCGAACCATAGGAGTATTCAAGATCAGTCAAAAAAAGTGGACGAGTCCAATGTTGTGATAATTCGTTTCAGTCTTAAGTGTCGATTAAGTTACTTGCACGTTTTCCTGTTCTACTTTAAATGACTAAACTCTCCTCCACAAATTTGACTGAGCTCTGGCTTCGCCTCTGCAAACTGCATCTTTTTCTTTATTACTTTTTTTAATTTCGTCATAAAGGACTGGGAAAAACGTTCTTCTTCGCGGAGAAGCACTTCTTCTTCTAAACTTAACCTTTTTTTCTCAGTCATTTCTACCGTTGGAATTTTTGTTTATATAGCGTACACTTTCTCTATTAGTTTATCATTTTATAAAATCTTGATTACTATTTCAATGCTCGACTCATAGGGGACTCGCATAATTATATCGTTGCTAGTGAAAAAAAATTAAACCGCGCGACAATTTTTTTTTTAAATAAGATTTTTTTGATATCAGAGTAATGAAATATAATGCGTCTTATTTTTGATAGAATACCAACAAAAAATTTAAATTTGAGTTCGTCTTGAGATATCGGATTTTGTCGCAAATTAACGCGTGGGTTAATTTTTTAAAACTTTTTCTGTAACTAAATATAGAAAATTAACGCAAGTAATCGCAAGTTGACGCCCAGTGGGAACCGAGCTTAACTGTTCAGAATATATATAGCTAAGTCATACTTAAACAAACGCATTTTCCTTCGAGCTGTCGCCGCCGTCTAACTAGCTCAACGCTTGAATGGAACCAAAAAATATCTGCTTTACCTGGACTCATAAATAGCTTCTTTGTCATTAAACAGACGAGTGACATACGGGACCCCACCAATGTACACGGACGAGTTTATGTTGACTATCTGATTGGCAAATTTAACCACGGCAGTTTTACCATCGAGTGCAAATATTGTTTTTTCGCCATTTCTTTGAAGCTCCATGTAATGGTACTGATTGTCGTTTAAATTGTATCCTAACAAAAGCTTTTTGTTGAGAGTTTGAACATTGAAGACGTTCATGTTGATTGAATAGCTAACTTGTAGATGTAACTCCAGTCTTTTATCCACCAATCGTAGTTTAAGAAAGTTGCCATTTCCTTTCGGGTTTTTGTGATCGTCCATATAAAGTAAAATCCCGTTGGCTTTCCGTGTCTTGAATTTGAATTTCAGTGTGCCAGTCATCGAAGCATTCCATGGCTTGTATTTCGCAAACGAGACACTTTTAATACCGTAAAACGTTTTAACGTCGGCTTTGTTTCGACCAATAGCAAGCCAGATTGTAATGAAAGTGACAAGCATCATATTTTGTCGTTATTTTTAATTGGTCCACAATTTCTTTCTCCACGCTCGTGAAATTTACACAGACAAGAGGTGAAAAAGAGAAAAAAATTTTGAACGGACAATAAAAGATGAAAAATCAATCAAACAGCTGTTGAATTATTAACGACGTTTTTACAAGATTTTAAAAACGTTTTGCTGAAGTTTTTAGGAAAACATTGGAATATTGAAAAAATAAACCTAATGCAATTCTGTTTTGTTTATTATGACTTTCAAAAACAACTTTATGAGTCAATTAATAATAAATTCTTTTTCCTTTCGAAGTAAGCTTTGAAATCAGGGTTTTAGGGTAAGACTCCATTACATTACGCGATTTATCAAAACGATTGGTTTTTGTCAATAAATCGGATAGTGGAAACAGAGAATTCGATAAATGTTTCCAAAAACTTTTGAGAAACATCGGAGTTTGGCCACATTAATATTATTCACATACGCAGTTGTATTAAAGTGCGCTGAGGTTCGCAGATGCTATTAGGAATTTATTTAGTAGATGTTATCATGGACTTTATATACAAGCTTGTAAACTAAACACCAAACTAAATGCATGAGAATACACAGAAGGTGCTGGTATATTGAAAGAAATCTTATTTTGAGTAAAAATACTTCATCACCATCTCGGAAAAATATATCCACCTTCACGGTGTTAAAGATAAAAACTCGTGTTTTATATGAGTTGTGTGAACGTTTTGTAAAAATTTTCCATTCGCTTTATTTTATGATCAAACTAATTTTCTAAAAAAAAAAGCTTATTTCGTTCTCATTTTTAAACTTAATTCTAAAAAATCTTCTCTTAAATAGAAAGCTCTCTTAAATCTATCTTTTTTACCTCCGAAACTCTACGATAGAGAGTGTTTACAGTTATTTACTGCGTTGCTGAGGTTTATTGCCTAAAGGCCGTTTTCCATTAGGCGGATTGTCTGCGCAGACTTTGGCAGACTTTGTACATGCTCTCTTGCCTAAAATTACGATGTTTGAACTACAGAGCAAGTCTAAATGCACATTATGTTGGTGAAAAATTGAATTGGTCATTATGGTATTTCATGTAGAAACATCGAGCCATTATTGAGGAAAGGATATGGGGACTAATCGTAAGCATAATTTTCACAAAACCAAACGAACAAGAGAATCTGCCATGACCAAATTTAGAGACGTATAAAAGAATTACATTTCTGGCGAAAACTCACATAATTGGTGAAATTGATTTTATATTGTAAAATGTTCTAGAGATAGATGATTTTGAGGTTTGACCCTCATTTTTAAAAATGCTTTTTGTATACATTTTAAACCGGAGGGCAGATTTTCTCGAGGCACTGGATTTTGCCATCTGTTTCGCTTATGAGAGGAGTTTTTCCCACACTTAATTTCCATTCAATATTATGTGTGACAAAAAGCTTAGTTGAGAGTTATCAAAAATCAAGTTGGGCTATCTTGGGTATAATGACAAACCCATGTTGTGCGTTTGATATTATAGTGTCACGGTTTATCTCAGCTCTAAAAAACATTTGTTATCTATGAATTACAAGAGTTTTGAGAATTTTCATGACTGAAAACAATCATGGTGTAAAAATCTAAACCCTTAAAGTAAAAATGCGTGGTCTTCTTATATTTTTTGTTTTTAAGAATGTTCAATATGTGTTGCAAAAGGAAATGTGTAAGTAGCTTTTTACGCCCTTATGAGAATCTATTCGGCATAATGCGAAAAAAATGATTTCGTGTCGATATGAAACGTTTCCTGGTGTAAACGTTTAATTTAAGTGCATCATTTTCTGATCTGTTTTGGAAGCCATGTGAAGCCATGTTACCAAAACAGTTCGAAGACGACAAAGTGCGAAGAAAAATATCCATACCTGAAGAAATATAACATATTTTTGTAACATTACCTGTCTATTTCGTGGACATACGTTCCCCTGAACTGTTACTCGTTGATAATACGACTGCTACAATAGAGCCATGAGTGGCAGTGTGACAATAGCTATATCTGGTATGGAAATTATGCCGCAAAACGTTGTCTGTTAGTGTTAACAGAAGGTCTTATCTGTCAGTCTATGTAACACTCACCGTAATGTTCAATAATTACCACTTCATAAAAATTTGTCGGGCTTAGTCTTGTAATATAAGATTTTAGTAAATACGTTTTTCAAGATAATACTTTCCGCAATTAGTTCCAGGGACGTTCTCTTCATCAAAGATGTTTCTGCGTGATATCTGGATTTCTGCGTAAGCAAGGAATCCTTTACAATTGTCCGCGTTCTTCTTCTTCTTTCCATGTTCTCACTGTCCAAACCTGCGCAATTTTCCGAACCAGTTACGAACTATCCACAAAACACAGTATTAAATCGCTGATTGATTATCTTACTGCAAAGTGATTGGTTAATTAGAATTCCGATGTAAAAAAACTTTATAACACCATGCCGTACGCAGTATGCCTTCCTCTAGCTACGAGACTGTCAAGTGATTAGAGATTGCACCCTGTTACAAGTTTTCTGTTTGAAAGAAGTTCGCAAAATGTTTAAATAAGGACATCTCGTTTATGTTCGTTTCGTTATTTATTTCCTGGATATTCAAATATCCCAATTCTCGAAAGCGTTTAATTGCACAAACAAAAACCATTAATGGACATATTGTTTTAATGGTTCTTTATTGTTTTTTAAGTGAACTCAATAAATCAAATAATGTGGAATGTCTTTTGATAAATTCTTTTGCCAGTTAACTCGTCTAATTGATAAACATTAAAATAATTAGCAATAAACTAAAAAAGAGAGGTTATAAACCCTGGATAACTAGAGGTGTCCTTTCATCAATTCCCCTTCGAAATAAACTATTCCAAAAATTTCTGAAATGCAAATCAATCCAATCAAAAACTAATCGCTGATGCTTTTAACAATTTTAACAATTATTTTTGGAGTATATCTGCATCTATTCGAGAAAAGATTCCCTATACATCCAAATACGTAAGTTCTTTAGTTAAATTCTCCATCTAATATCAGTCTATCTGTCAATGGAATCTCATTCAAAACCATCTTCAACTTGACGATTTATCTGTGCTTACATTTCCAAAATTAAAAGTCTTAACAAAATCATATCTTATTTCTCAATATATTGACTAATTGACGAAAACTTATTGGATTTCCGCGATAAGCGAGAATGACATGGCAACGCTACAAGTTCTTTTCCTCCAACGAACTTTACATGACGACAGTAAATAGCAACAAAAATGGTGTACCAACTGCGTTTAGCGTAGGCCATTCCGTCTGAGTTTTGCAGTTCATAGCGCGCCCGATGGTAACTTTTTTGCCCGTTTGTTCAACGCCTACCCATTAATTCTCGATCTATAATTGGTTCGCACAATAAAAGGGGTTTTAAAAATGGCGTCAAAGTACCGTTTTCTAAATAACATTTCTAAAACCTTTTTAAACGGATTGGATCACGTGAAGAACCAAGAAACTTAATACTTTGGTTATTTTACAAGTACTAGACGCCAAGACGTGCGTTCTCCCAGAAAAGAAAAAAAATTCGGAAGGCTATTTGAAAGTGCTACCAGCTTATAGAATTCAAAATGCTGATTAAAGAAAATGTATAGGATCGTGTCTCTATGACGAACCGTTACAGAGATATCCTTGATCAAAGATTTTAATGACGTCACAGCGTCCCGTCCCTAAACTTTCCCCAAATCTTTTTGTCACCCCATCGCCAATGTCGCGGACCCCAAAAAGCTTAGTTATTCCTGTTGGTTCTCGGGATAATTTTCCCTAAATCTCGCGTTCGATTTGGGTCGCAATGCATCGGTTTCATCTTGACGTAGGACAAGAAAAAAATATTTTATGTGTGATCTTGCGTTGCTGACTCCCCGATCTCTTTCACTTCTTGCGTCTACCATTATGCGTGACAGATAAACAGACAGACAGACAAATACAGAGTCAGGTATTAATATATAGGACTAGCCGCCAAAGCAGCGTCCCTGGCCGCCCATAAAAACTTTAAGTGTGCATTCTCCCAGATGAGGAAAAAATAAAATTTCGGAAAGCTATTTGAAAATACTACCAGCTTATAAAACTCGAAATACTGATCAAAAAAATGTGTAGGATCATATGTCTACGACGAACCGTTACAGAGATATCCTTGATTAAAGATTTTAATGACGTCATAGCGCCCGCGTCCCTAAAATTTGGCCCAAATCTTTTTGTCACCCTATTGCCAATGCCGCGGACCTCAAAAACGTCAGTTATCTCTATTGGTTCTCGAGACAATTTTTCCTAAATCTCGCGTTCGATTTGGGTCGCAATGCATCGGTTTCACAATGACGTCGCACAAGAAAAAACAATTTATGTGTAATCTTATGTTACTGACTCCCCGATCTCTCGTGTCTACCATTTTGCATGACAGACAAACGGACAAACAAACAGAGAATAGGTTATAAATGTATAGGATTCACAACTTTTAATACAGTTTTTAATACTTTATAAAAGTAAGTTTTTTGTGCATACTTTATGATGACGGAAGATGGGGATAGATGCTTTACTTCGATAGTTCTGCTGGATATAAGAGTGACGGTGGTGTAGCACAGCTTTGCCAACAGTTGGGTAGCTATAGTTTGTTATTATTTTAAATTGTTTGATTTGCTGTGTTAATTTTTCGTAATCTTGGTTCGTATGACAATTTAAGTAAAAACAAAACGAAACTCAGTCCGAATAAATTCATTGTCAAGAGAAATCTTGAATAAGATAGATACAACAAAACTTATATTTCGATTATCAACGAAATCATCATCAGAGTGGTGTTACAAAAAGATGTCAAAACAATTCCAAATAAACTTAATTCCTTAGAGGGCATAAGCCCAGAGTTTAAATTTGAACGAGTCTGTTTCATGAAAAAAGCTTCTTTTATCAATAATATGTTCCAATTCAAACTTTTATCGATTACTCATAAATTTTGCTTAACTAAATTGATATGTAACGAGCGAGTAGTACTGGCTTCATTAGATGAAGCTAAGTTGTGGAATAAATCATCATGGAAGTTAAGAATTCCATTAATGTGATTAACACCTGTACAATTATCGATGTGTTTGCGAACAGCACTATTTTTATCAAACCAAACATGTTCTATCATGCGTTCATTCAAAGTTCTTTCAGTTTCGCTGATATAATTAGCTTGGCAATCAGGGCACGAAAACTCATATACAACGGAAGACCGGCAAAGCAACGGAATTCGATCTTTTGTATTTTGCAATTGCGTTCAATCTTTGCAATGCATGGCTTGGCCAATGTGATACTTTTGTCTCCAAAATAAGGAAAAATATAAATAAGGAAATCCGGTTACCGGCTGAAAAGTACATCTTGATTTCGTGAAATATTTAATGGGTAAAATGGAAATGTTTTTTTTTTTATGAAAAACTCTTTTTTAGATTGTTCTTCTTGAATTAAAAAAGCGCTATGTTGCTTAATCGAATAATTACAGAAAAGTCAAAATGACCTACTGTTTTCATGCTGATGAGATTTTATGCTTTAATTTTTAGTTTTAAGTTACATTTATAGCTAATGACACTTTCATAAAGTTAGCGCAAACAGTTACCTTCAGAGAAAGTATTGGGGATTAATAGTTTTCAAGTAACTAAATTTTTCCTGATTTCTTGTTACCCGAGTAGTGCTTTCTTTTTTATGAACTTTATTGCGGGCTCATGAAATGTTAGTCAGGGAAAAGTGACTAATATTTTTGCAGGTGACCAAATTTTTCTCTGACTTTTTCCCCCTGATTCTTTCTCTGATTAGTACTTTACCAACTTGCTTCAAATAAAGTAAAGTTTAGCCAGTTTAATCCAATTTTTGATGTAAAAAAGTTTCCATACATAAGCCTATTAACCCAAAATCAACAAGGAGATGCTTATAAAACATTCTTAATAAACTTATCATGTGCTGACAATATCCCATAATTAAGTCAGCCACGTCCGTCTCTCCACTTCATGTTGTGTTCGTATTACACATATTCGACAATTGCAGAATCCTTGTGCCTGCCATGCAATTTTTTTGCATATGTTATTATCATTTTTATCACTTTTGCTTTTTTAGGTGGCCACTCCCTTTGACTAGAATTTTCTATAGGAAGTGGTCTCCTAGTTATCCTTTCTTTCATTGTAATTGTACCAGAATTATGAAACAAAATAAATTATTAATTACTACTTACTCACTTATTTACTAACTTACTTATGAAATTTGAAAACACAGAAAAGAAGAAATGAAAAAGTCCTCTTATCACTGTAGCTTTAGCTTTTGACGAAAATTTTATCTTTATCCTTCTTCTCTTTGATAACAACCGTTTTTATCAGTGCATTTTTTTATCACTTCTCTCTAGTTGTATTTGTAAAAATTCAAAATGCAACAATTAGGGAGTACATTAAGACTTTATCATTGTTATAACAAATATAAGTAGAGAGAAGTGATAAAAAAATGCACTTATAAAAACAGATGTTATCAATGAGAAGAAGTATAAAGATAAAAATTTTCGTCAAAAATGAAATCGAGGAACTGGTTGTACTCAAGTATGCACCATGCTAATCAACATATAGCTGCCGAAAAGTTTAACATTACGCAGCCCAAGATCAACCAACATGGGATTACAGTCAGACTACAATTTAACTCAACCAACAGACTGTGTTTCTATAATATCTCAGCTGCCAGAAGATCAACGCATATACTTTATTGTTCTGTTCGTTATAAATGCTATATTTGCATCCGTTGTGAATTTTATTGTTTTGTTATCATTTGCAACGAAATCATCTCTTCGAAATTCTTCCGATTTGCATATATTAGCTTTGGCAGTTGGAGATTTTATTGTGGGAATAGTTTTATCACCAATCAGTGCACTACAAGCAACAGCTATCAGTAACTGTGTTGTAAACACACTTGGGCGTTACCTCGTTAGTCTGGTTTCAATTTCAGCAATAATTTTGGTTATGATAGCTCTCGATCGTTATTATCGTCTTAAAATAGGACTGTGTTATCAAATGCATATAAAGCGACGTAAATATGTTATGTATGTTATACCATGGCTCGTGCCAATTGTTTACAGTGTGACGAAGGTTTTAAGTGTAAAGGCGAAAGCACTTTTTGTGGTGGCTGTATGTGTAATCCTTCACACATTAAATATCATGGCAGTGTTGAAGGTGTATTTGGTTTTGAAACAGCACCAATCATCAAGATTGAGCAACAATCCCAATGCAGACCGAATGCAAATCATAAGACATTCAAGAGCATTTCACCTTTTGCTTCTCTTGGTCATTGTATTTGTTTCTTCTACATTTTTGGGATGCATTCAGAACATAACCGAACCTCTTGCTTTTGACTATCCAGAAAGTATGCAGTGGTTTACTGACCACAAATCTACAATTATGACATGTGGACAACTATTGTGGCAATGGAATTCAACAATTAATCCGATCCTATATTTTTTCCTGCACCCAAAATTGAGAAAGAATTTGAAAAAATTTCGAATTCATTTTAATGTTAATTCTGTTGAAAATAGACACGGTAATAATATTTTTATTAAATATTCTCAGAGGAGAATCGGTAATATGCAAATAAAGGACGAATCACACTAAGAGAAGTGTACAACGAAACTTATTCTACTTACGTTTTGATCGACCAAAGGGTGGAACAAACTCCCAGCCGACGTTGTAGAATCAAGGGACATTCATAAATTCAAAATTAATCTTCATGATTTCTAGACAAACCATCGAATGAAATATAATGCACTAATGTAAATATGAGCATAGACATATAATAATATTTAAGAATCTTATTTAAAGCACCTCTTAATTAATGATATCTTTAATATATGAGTTACTAACATGGTGGTGTGTAAACTGTTTTTACGGATAAGCTCCATAAAATGTGTTTACAGCCTATAACGATAAAAAGCTCCGTGTATGTACAAAGACGTATTGCAAATTCCATCAAAATTCGAACATAACTTATTGTATTAAAATTTTTGACGAAGCGTTGGGAATTGTCCCAAATTAAAAACTCTCTATTAACAAAATGATGGAATTTGAAAAAATGGCACATATTACAGTTGACTCTCGATGGAACCTGCACGGGACCGATAAAAATGGTTCCATATATCAAAAGATTCACTTATACGGGGTTCCACTTATCGAGAGTCAACTGCACGTGTATTTTTTGAGGTCGAATATCCGAAGAAAAAAATGCATGTACATAGCATGTCAATAACACAAACAACGTTTCAGTGTCTTTAATTTAACTCAGTTGTCAGCTACGTATTATTCGTTCCGCGGTTAATGTCTAGCTTAAGCAAAAACGGCGTTTCGAAATAATCACAAAGCTCTTACACATTAAGCATATATTTTAAGCACGACGGTCTTATATATTAAGCTACAGGTTTCTCTAAAAAAGATCATCACTATTTGCGGTCAAAACTTTGTAATTTTTGTCGGTATTCCAACAAATCAAAACGATGACTATGTTTCGCAACAATGGTCGACAATCTCATTGTTATCAGTGATGCTGTAAGAGCAGGTCCCTCTGCTCAAAATGGGGATCACACACCCCCTACCTATCATTGGTTTGCGCTTATTAAGAAAAAGGTAGGAGAAAAGTGAATCATTCGGCCAAATCATTAAATAAAGTTGTTATAAAATGTAAATTAGAGGAAAATCAAAAGCTTGCTGGTTATGTATTTAGAGATACATGCATTTATCCACAATATAGGCGCAATCAAGTTTGGAAAGAGAAATCCTAACGTTACGTATTTTGACATGACCCTGCAACAAGGGAGTAACAAACATTTTAGAGCAGTCTGCTTCGACAAAGAATGTTACGAAGAAGCGCGAATATCAGAAGAAAATAACTCACCCAAAAAATCACAAATGCTTAAAGAAAGTTAAACAAGTACTTCAATTGGAACGAATTTGAAATAACACACGAAATTTGATACAACGGTTGATTTTGAGTCGAAGCCTATTGTTAAAGAACATGCGCCGTTCATGTGACAATTAAAGATATAATGCACGCAAGATTTCTGACAAAATGTCAATTATATCATGTTAATTATATCATGTCAATTATATCATGTCAATTATATCATGTCAATTATATCATGTCAATTATATCATGTCAATTATATCATGTCAATTATATCATGTTAATTTGGAAGTAAATCCAAATTCCACAATGGCGCGGTTTAAAAAAAAGAAGTAAAAGAGAATGGCGTCACAGGCACAGTAAAAGTTACGTTGTGGGATAATGCAATTGACCTGGTCCAAAAAAATGGAGCATTTAAATTGTTAAACATGGTAATTAAAGAACCCGTTACTAAAATGTTTGTCGCGGCGATCTGGCGTCTGCAGATTTCACCGAACTGTAAAATGAATCCGGGCATGAGATGAGTTTTATAGTAAATATGTTTAACTTAACCCTACTTAACCCTATTCATAACGGAATAATTTTGTCCATAAAAAACCGGGGCGGGCAAAATCAACCCGCCTTTCATAAATCAGGAACCGCTTGAGCTAATGAATCCAAATTTTTCACACTAATACACCCTAACTGCAGCTATTTTGAGCAAAAATCAAACAATCAATCCATTTCCTGGCTCTAATAAAGAGAATTAACATGGCGGGTAGGGCGAAAAAGGCGAAAAAAGTACCTGCTATAAAATATGTCAAATTTTCAAAAAGAATTCTTTTTCGAACATTTTCTTTGTATAACCCAATAATGAAGCTGATAAAATACACAATTTTAAAATGACATAAGCTAGATGGCCTTACTTTACTAAAATTTATAAAAATCACATCAAAAAATGTTTTCCACATTTTTGTTTGTTTACGTTTAAAATTTGTTGAAGAAGCTTCTTCTGAATTAATTATTCCTTTTTTCTCACGAGAAAAACAACGCAGCGAAAAGTAGAATGAATTCAACGTTGCCGCTAAACTCAAGAGCAATCTTGGGGAGCATAAATTCTCCAAGCCAACGGTATTTTTAACAAGGTATACATGCTTCATTACAGTGCTCTAGAGCTTTTTTCGCTATAACGGAAAATGCAGCTAGATGAAAACGAGCCTTATAAGCATGACCCGCAAACGAAACCTTCATCAGAGGAAGTTTTAATATATAACGTTAAAATGCTTCAAAATTCATAAGGAGCCCGTTTTGAGTTCAATTTTAAGTTTTGGTTGCAAGTGCTGAAAAACATCTTTATCGCTCAAAGAACCCAATTTGAGAGATTTTCATGAAAACGCGGGGCATAAATGATTTAAGTCGATGAAGGCTGGATTTTGCAAGAAAACTTATATTAACACGTTTTTTCTGAAAACGCGACATTTGGTTCACTAACCTGGACTTTCATAATGCGGACTTGCATAATCGTCCTAAGCTGACCGTTCTTGTTTTCTTAAAATGCGTAATTTAAACATCAATTCATGCAAACTCAGTGTTTATAGAAATACATTTTTATACTGCTATGAATAATATCTGACAATATAAATTTTGGAACTGTCGAAATTGAAGCATAAGAAATGTTGAGCAACAAATTCATTGTTGTACAACCCTATTGCTAACTATTGTGCGATAATTTTGTTTTATTGGAAACCAGGCTTTGGGAACAAACCATTAAACACATCATACCTCAAAGTCTGAATAACACTGATTAACGCAAATTCAATCAAAATGAAGTAACAAAAACAAAAAGCTCTTTCACTTTCGTCCGCCATATTTGCTTATCGCATGGTTTTTGAAGAGTGGGAAAGTGCAGGTTTTGCAACCGTTATCAAAATATGTCAACGCTTTAAAAATTACTACGTTCGTACCGTAAAATATTCTATGACGGTACGAAAAATGGATTGTAGTTGATTATGACACGGTATGAAAATGGTACATCCAATTTCATTTCAAAATTCATATTGTCAGCTATTGTTTATAGCAGTATAAAAATATATTTATTTAATCTCTACCGTATGGCATCGCGTATGGCATGAAGGCTATATGCATAAAGCTTGCAGAGGCGGATCTAGAGGATATGTCAAAATTTGTGGAGGAGAGTGTTAGCTTTTAAACCATAAAAGAAAAACGTGCAAGTAATCCCATTAGTGATACAGACTGAATACAGAAATTAGGTTTATGTGCTCCTCCACAATTTTTGACATACCCTAAATCCGCCGCTGGCTTGTAGTCATAGAAATCTAAAAGAAACATCTAAATTTGGTCAGTATAAAAACACATGATTAAATAATGAAAATTATCTTATTTTTATTGAGAATCAAATAAAAAAACAGTGGGAGTGAAAGCAAAATTAAGGGGATTAATGACATTATTCAAAAGATTAGTACATATTCCCAGCAAAATGCATAATTACATAAGTGTTGCAACCTTGAAAAATCATTGCACCAGATAGTATAGATGAATGTATTACTTTAAGGGTAAAAACGTTCTGCCTTTTTCATAGAAAGTCTGATTTTTTCAAATTTACAAAATTAATTCCCACGAAAAGTTTATATAATTTTTTTTCAATTTGCGAAATTAAAAAAGGAAAGAATAGCTCTTATTATAATATTTGTCAATCTTGGTTTTTCGTCCTAAGTTAAAAAAAACAGTCTTAGTTCAGTCTTAGTTCCGCAAGGACCTGTGTCAAACGCACTAAACCACTTTTGGGCAAATCGTCAATAACTTTTCTAAGATGGGACGTGTAATCATGGCGAAGTATGCTTGAAAGTTCTATAAAGCATGGCCGGCCACAAGTTTGTGAACGAAGTTTTTTTCGGAAAGAATCGCCTTATATCTCATACATTTTGGGAATATTTCTCTTGAATTAGTATCGGTTACACCTTTGGACAGTTTGTAAATAACTTTCTTGATCTATTTTGCTGTTGAGATTATTTTGTCGTTGTGTTGTAGTATTTTTTAAGTTTTGTTTATCGATAACTTCCTTTTATCCGCGTACATTGTATCCCAGTGGGCAACATCTTCAAAATATCTCTGAGGAGGAGTGTTTTCTAAAGGAATGTCAAGCAATATCGCCTGCTGTTTCAATAAAAAAAACACTCCGCCACAAAGATATTTTGAAGATTTTGCCCACTGGGTTGGTCAGCACTTTTTTAAATAAGATTTTTATCAAGCAAGATGTAGTTTAGCTTGCAGGTTTATTGCTTAATTAAAAATACTTCTTCTGCCTCTGTTTAATGACAATTTTAAGATAAAAGTGTTGGTTAATATTAACTTGCTAACATACCATTCTTTCCAATGCTTTATATATATATGTGCTACTAATTATTTTTTTATATTTTTCAGATTACAAACAGAAAATATAAGTAGTGTAAAAAGAAGAACTGGTGCTTGGAAAATTGATTTTTTTTTAAATATTGTGGTTTTGAAATCACAGTATTTTGTATACGGTGACTACGCAATGAAAGATACGAATGTAATACATCAATGAAATGGTTTGCTATGTATCCACACAGTCCATCAGAATTGTAAGATGAGAAGGAAGCAAGTTTTTGCATTTATAGTTTTCATAATGGAAGGATTGCAAAAAATCCAAATTACGGTATCAGAGAGGATGAAAGAATATGATAAGAATGCAAACCGTTTTGAAATTTCATTCATCTTTTTTCATTTCATGAAGTTTTTATTTCATCCATTCGTAAAAATGAATTCAAGACAAAGTTTTTACTTTTTGTCCAAATTAAATCTATTTCGTGAATTCAGCAAAATGGTAATTTTTACACAAAGTACATTATGAGCATGATGTTTTCGAAATGTTTTAAGAAAAGTGCTCCTTGAAATGCTTTTGTTTGAATCATTTGTTCAAAGTTGTGTTGTGTATAACAGGGAGGAGGCTTTTTGTAATTACCTTTTTGGTTGGTAGAGTATTGGACTGTAATTTTTGGTATTGAGATAGGGAAGCCTATCATATTGTATTGCATTCCTTCATTGAATTTATAAGTTTTATTTTTACTGAACTGATGCTACATTTAGAGGATTTATTCACAGTGATTTTTTTTATTTTTGTCGTGATTTATTCAATTTATACTAACATGTGCCGATTCCAACTAACAATTTGAAAGTACATGTTCAAAACAAACTTGAGTTTAAGAATTAGCCACCTCTCAAAATTTGGCTTCTGAACAAAACAAAATTGACCCTTTTCTGCCAAAGAAAAGAAAGTGATTTTAAATTATAACCCTTAATATCATATGAGTGAAAACGTAAAAGGTTTTTACACGGGACACTATTTTTGTATATACACAGACTTATCATGGCAGTATATGGCGTGTTAAAACATTTTATGGAGCAAAACTGTAAGATGTTTTTACACGCTACACTAGTATATCAAATTTTCTTCAAGAAGCATGGTGATCAAATAAGGATCAAAAGAAGATTAGATCATGATAAGATTATCATGATACAAATTTTTTTAATCAACAATTTCACATTCTTTCTCTCAGTTTTTATCTTTTATATATAATTTTCACAACGTTCTTCTTGTGCGCAAATTTTGTCTTTCTAAGTGATGTATATATATTGTTTACAAAATCCTGTGTCCTTCTTCCCAATAACTGTTGGATAGTTCAACATGAAATCTCTCCAATTTTCTTCAAACAAGCACCAACCTTTATTGTTGAGTAAAAGAATACATGTCTCCAAGCAGCCAAAATAGTCCAGTCGCTGAACTAAAAATAATGGGCAAACCCGGAAAAAACTAATACCATGCTATAACTTTCTCAGATGGCTCTGTTGGCCTTTTGGATTCACCCCAAAAAAGCCCCGTGATTCCCACTTGGGGATAGCGAGTTTTCGCCATTTTTGTATAATGGCGGCAGCTGCCCAAAGGCCAAAAATTCGAAATCGCCCAAAATTGATGTATTATACGTCATTTGAAAGATAATTTAATGCTGAGTAACTTTCACATAAGAAATATGGTCCAAAAATGCATGCATTTGAAGTTGTGAACCAGTCAGTGCCGATCGCAAAAGTTTATTCTTGCAAAAAATCGCATGAAGGGTTATTCGCGAAAGTCAATTCCCTAAATTGCTTACTAAGTTAACTCTTTTATAAATTCTACCACAATGCAATGCTTTAATTGCTCTCTTTGTCAATAATAAATGTCAATAATGTGTAATATCAATAACTTTGATTTGATTGTAATCGAATGTCGAAGATTCGAATTACCAAATTCGAAACTCAAAATTCTTTTTCACATAAATATAGAACATGTGCTTTGCGGCACGCACAGATAGCCTTGAATGACTTATAACTTCAAATGCGTGAATTTTTAGACCATATTTCTTATCTGAAAGTTACTCAGCATTAAAATATCTTTCAAATGAGGTATAAAACATCAATGTTTGCCGATTTTAAATTTTTGGACTATGGGCAGCTGCCGCCGTTATAACTCACTGTTCCCAAGTGGGAATGATAGGACTTTTTTTCTGGCAACTTCACGTAACCAATGGAACCATCTGACAAAGTTTTGGCTTGGTATTATTTTTTTCCGGGTTTAACCTTTCAGCGACTGGATTATGACATTAATTATGACAATTAAATAATTTGATGTCACATATAATGTTTATTTGATGTTAAAATGACGTTTAGATGACGTCTATTTGATGTCATTCATGATGTTTAAATGATATCAAAATGACATCATTTTTGCACATTCTCCTGACGTCTTTTTTGACATCATTTAAACGTCACGAAATGACATTAAAATCATGTCACGTATGATGTTTATTTGATGTTAAAATGAAGTTTAGATGACGCCTATTTGATGTCATTCATGATGTTTAAATGATATCAAAATGACATCATTTTGCACATTCTCCTGACGTCTTTTTTGACATCATTTAAACGTCACGAAATGACATCAAAATGATGTCACGTATGATGTTTATTTGATGGTAAAATGACGTTTAGATGGCGTCTTTTTTATGCCATTCATGATGTTTAAATGATATCAAAACGGCGGGGACATTAATTAAAAAGCTATAATTTTTTTTCATCATATAAACGGGGCGTTTATTCGAAAGGGCGTTAATAAAATAATGATAACATAATTAATCGTTTCTTTATTTCTTATGAACGGGTATAACAAGAAAACGTGGTAGACCGAGTCTCCATGAAAAGCACCCTGATTTGGTATCATGTGTACGTTCGTTTATCGAACAAAATACTGCAGCAGCTCATCTTTGTCGTCGGGACGATGTTTTGTTTATGAATGATGTATCACTTAAAGATATAACTATTCATGTTAAAAAAACGCTAGGTGTAAATGTGAGTGTTCATACCGTACATCGACTGTTAAAACCCAAACGGAGTGGAACCACTGCTAGCAAACGGTACAAGTCGCTGATTAATGCAAAAATTCCTCCAAAAAGAAATAGCGGTGAAAGAAAAGTTCATCAAGATTTTCAATACACTTACTCTCAAGTAAATTTGGTAAATGAAATGGTGACATTGTGTTCAGATGGAACTTTATCTTTATTGGCAGATAACAAAAACAAAGTGGAAGTCGGAAATCCTGCTGTTAGTCGGCGCACACAAATTAGATCGTTTTATTTAGAAAGTGACGCCCCGAATTATAACAACCACAATTTCTCTTACAGAAAAAGTAAACTCACACCAGCTGGTTATCAGATATTAAAACCTAAATTAAGACGTTCTTTGACAGTCAAAAGGAACAAAAAGGTTCACGAACGCAGACGCTGTTTGTCGGAGGATCGAGTCTCTACTAACAACAGTGTGTATTCTACTGATAAACTTGAACGTATAAAAGTTAATTGGCCTTGCGGTGGGCCATTGCATATTCAAATCTACCCTTCCAGAATTATTGAAAGTATTATTCCAATTTCATGCATGTAAACTTTCTTGTTAACCCTGTAGAGAAAGAGTGCAAGATAACAGATGTCTTTAATGTTGTAGCTATTGCGGATGGTGGCCCAGACTGGTCTGTAAAAGGCATGATTAATCATTAGGCTTTATGTGGAAAGATTTGAATCTTGACGTGTTACTTATTCAGTGCTACGCACCAGGGCATTCTAGGTTTAATCCAATTGAAAGAGGTTAGGCGCAGTTGGCGAAATGGTTATGTGGCGTCGTTCTTCCAGTTGAAATTGACGGAAAAATCCCTGTAGATAATGACGATGAAGGATGGTGCAAAGTGCTAGATGAAGTAGCTCAGCGTTGTGCTAAATTTTGGGACAGAAAGATCTATGGTGGTTTTCGTGTTTCCGTGGATTGGTTCTTATCAACAAACAGTTTGGTTCAACAAATTAAAGATACCTATGGACTTTAACATAAATTTGTGAATTCATCTGCAAAAAAATTACGACAAAATGCACAGTTTATGCATCTTATAGAAATATATCAGTTTTCTGTGAAACATTGCAATAGGAAACCTTACCAGAACATTGAATTCATTCGCTGTAGAATAGACACTTGTGAACATTGTTCTTCATTGCCAAACAGAAGCAATAAATTGCTTGATATGAGAAACGAATTTCAAGGCACTTTCCCAGCTCCTGTACCCGACGTGTTTTATCCAGGACATTACAAAAGCAAAACAGAAACCACGGAAAATAATTAATAACAATACAAACCATGTTTCCAAAGAACCAGGTTGCTTCAATGCTTTCTTTTCAAATGCAGATATGACAAGACATAATCGTTTAATGAACCATTGATTAAACTTAGTTTATTAATTTTTATTTTTATGCCATTATTGTAAAAATGTTAAAATGATTCTAGTTTCATGTGATGACTTTCTCCTCGGTAAATAAATATCGTGAGATTCCGGAAAACAAGACAAACTTTAAATTATTTTTTTCGAAAAAAGCGGCATGTCAAATAATACCTTTTTTGATATAAACCTTTTATAAATAATGATAATGAAGACCGAGTATAAAAATTCATTTATAAACTTGTGAATTTACTCACCCCATATCTCGACACACAACCTCTTTAGTATAATTTCTCAACATAACTAACACATTTTCGTGCCTTATTCTCAATGCTCTTCCACACGATTCGGCACGTCCACGTCATCTCCTATAATGGAACAGATCATCATCTCTTCGAACCACACTCACTCAATCCTCTCCGTTACCACCTGGCACTCACCAACCCAAACCATCGACGTCACCAGACACGTCTATTTAAAGCACCCTCATACACCATCGCATACCATTTTGTTTCATATAACCATTTGTCCTTTTGATTTAAAATAGATTTTAATAGTAATGTTCATATCTCGACACACAACCTTTTTTGTATCATTTTTCAACATAACCAACACATTTCCACTTTCCCCAGCGCTCCTCCACACAATCCGGCACGTTCACCGTCATCTACTACTATCGAACAGATTTCCTACAATCGAATAAATTTCCAAACCCTTCAAATTTCAGTGCCATCATCATAAGGCGATTCATAAGGGGAATAAGAAGTGATTTTCTAGTCAACTAATTACATCAAACACACGAAACTATATTTGTTGTACGACTTCTTGTTGCACACTTGAGGCACAAGGTTTATATTCTTTATAACTCGCTACGACTTTTATCAAGACGCATTCATGTTCAACATTTTTCTGTCGCGCACGACATTATGACATTATGAAACGATACAATGATGTATACACAACATTAAAAATCGTATTAAAAATCTTGTTGTGTATTTGACCTTAAAACATATTTTAAAATAACAACACTCATCAAAAAATGAATCAATTCATTAAAAACGTAACGCGTGGCAGGTACTAGCTTCCAATTTCCTTTATACTACGTTTACACTGATGCTAATTTATCCGTTTTCATTAGTCATGTTACTAAAAATAGAAAGTTTTCCGGATTGCGTTTACACATGTTTTTCGAAAATTTATCCGATTTGAGGTACAATTTTGATGAAAACGGATAAATTTGAAAACGGAATCTAATCTGAAAAAGTTTTTTCCGTTTTCGTTCAGTTTTTCGTTTTCAAATATTTTTTCATTGTGTAAACATATGAAAACGGAATTTTTAGATAATCATATTATGTATGAATAGTGTTTATAAGCGAAACACTGATCACTATGAGAAGAAAAATCTTAAGAAGAAGAGCATGAATTCGTTTAAAAAGTTATTGCAATATTATTCTTACATTTTTGTTTCTGCTTGTACTTCTACGAATTTGAACTATATGCTGATGTGTTTGATTATGAGAAACAGACAATTACAATTGAAAACAAATAAACGATTGCTTTCTTTGATGGAGAACAAACGAGCAAAGTCAGTGAATAAAAAAAGGCAGCCACGTAGTTGCTGGATGAAAACTGGCCGAACATCAGCTTGGTGGAACAATTTCATGAACGGTTCTGTTCCTTCTTCTGATTGGAAAGAGAACTTGAGGATGTCAGAGAATAGCTTCATGGAACTTTGCAACATGCTTCGACCCTTCTTGTTAAAAGAATCTACTCAAATGAGGCAGCCAATTTCTGTAGAAACACAAGTTGCTGCTTTTTTATATTACATCAGTGATGAAGGAAGGTATAGAAAGACAGCCAATGCTTTTGGAATATCTAGAGCATCAGTCTCAATCATTATTCGAAAAGTTTCAAAAACTATTGTTGAAGAACTTGGTGCTATGATAAAACTTCCCGAGAGTGAAGAAGACGTAGAAGATCTCACCCAAAAGTTTTTTGAGGCTCATGGATTTCCGCAATGTTTTGGGGCAATAGACGGCACTCACATCGAGATTAAAGAGCCCAGAGAACATTATACTGATTACATAAATCGAAAGGGATATTCATCCATAAACATACAGGCTACTTGTGACTACAACTATTGTTTTATGGATGTAGTTGTCAAGTGGCCAGGGAGTGTTCATGATTCAAGAATCTTTTTGAACTCGACGTTAAACAACAAGCTAAGAAATGGTGATATTCCCCCTTGTCCCAAAGTTATTGTACCTGGAGAAGATCCTGTTCCAGTGTGCCTATTGGGAGATCCTGCTTATCCGTTATTGCCCTTTTTGATGAAGGAGTATCCTGGTGGTGGTAGAAATGAAAGAGAAAAATACTTTGGGTATAAATTGTCTAGTGCACGCATAGTAATTGAAAATGCATTTGGCAGGTTGAAAGGACGTTTTGGATGTTTGAGAAGAGCTATGGATATCAATATATCAGACTTGCCCAATGTTATACTTTCGACTTTTATCCTCCACAACTTTTGTGAAGTAAAGGCCGGCGCAAACCGGACAACATGTTGGCCAACATTTCGACCAACATCGGCTGACCAACATGTTGGCCAGCATGTTGGTCCGGTTTGCTTTGTGCACAAACATGTTGGGGAAAGAAAAAATTAAGGATAAATGTTGGCCAACATTTCTTAAAAAATAAGAAATGTTGGCCAACAAATCTGTAAAAACAGGCTAAAATGGCATGTTTGCGCGATTTGCGGTGCGTACCAACATGTTGGCCAACATGGAATTTCAATTCGAATGTGTTTTAGAATTCGAACGTCAAAATCGAACGTTCATTTAGTATTTCGAATGTTTTTTTCTATATGAACACGTGTGGCCTGCATCGCTCACTTCATTTCAAAATGGCAGACAATAAAGAAACTTCTGATGTTACACCTACAACCAAAGCAAAGAAGTTTAACTGGGACGAAGATGACGTAGAGAAACTTATTGATCTTTATGAAGCAAGACCTTGTTTGTGGGATATAGCTGATCCTACATACTCGAAAAGAGACGTTAAAGAAAAAGCTTTGTCTGAGATCAAAGACGAGATGGGGATAGAACTTAATCTTATTAAGTCTAAATGGAACTCTCTTCGGGCACAGCATGGAAGGGAGTTGGCTAAAGAATCAAAAACTAAAAGTGGCCAGAGTGCTGATGAGGTTTTTGAAAGCTCGTGGTCATACATGGGGAAAATGCGTTTTGTTGAACAAGTCAAAAAGACAGCCAAAAGTACTTCAACCTTGAAAATTTCAACCCAAGAACTTGATGATGACAAGGAGGTAGAGAGTGAACAAGAAGACGAAACTCCAGATAAAAAGTCGGTAAAAGAGACCATTCCTACAAGCACCAAACGTAAGCGCGCCTATCAAGCTGAACAAAAGCAAAAATTAATTGAGAAATGTATAGATGTGTTGGACCGTCCGAAAAATCCTGTTAAAGAGCCTGAAACGAAGGCTTGTGAGCCATTCGCTTCCTACGTATCAGAACAGTTGAAAACATTGGATAAACGACGTAGATTTTCTGATCTCCTTTTTCTGATCTCCAACTTCCTTGCACGACTTCACCTCGCGAATTCACGAAATCGACAAACCCAGGGGGAGTATAGTCGTTTTTTCTGTATGATAACTTGCGAAGGAAATTATGAAGAACCAATGCACAGGCTGTGATAGCGCGAGCTTTCTCTGGTGATAGATTTAAAGGCTGTTGAAAGATCCTCCATTTATTTGCCAAAATAAATGTTCCGATATTCGCCTTGCGCGGCTATGACGGTAGTTGTAAATACGTTTTTCGGGTGTTAGATTGGTTTGAGGGTACGGTTTCATCATATAAGGCTTAAGGGCAAACGCATCATCTCCAACAAAGACATGTGGTATGTTAATAGATCCATAAGGTAAAGGGGTAGCTACTGGGATATTCAAACTGCCCTCTTCGATTTTTCTGCGTAAATCTGAGTTGTTCCAGACACCAGAGTCATTCATTCGTCCATTACAACCAATATCCGCGTATATACACTCATAATCGGGACCCGCTATGGCCAATAAGATAATAGAAAAAGTTTTCTTATAATTGAAATATTCAGAACCGGTTCCAGGTGGGGGTCTTATTTGAATATGTTTACCGTCAATCGCCCCTAAACAATTAGGAAAATTCCATCTTCTTTGATAAACCTCGGCTATTCTTAACCATTCATTTGTATTTGATGGTACCTTGATATACTCCTTTCCAATATACTCTGCTATCGCTTTAGTAACCTCTTCAACAATGTAAGATATTGTTCTTTCGGAAACCCTGAATTGTAAACTTAGAGAACAAAAGGTTTCGCCTGTGGCAAGGAATCGGATAGTAAGCACTAATCTTTCAGCCGGTGAAATTGATTGAGCTCCCATCACACCCGACTGTTTTGGTGTGATGTATGGTTCAATAAAAGCAAGAATTTCTTTGAATGATTCATAGTTCATTCTCATCATTTCTTTGTAGGTCTTTGTATCCTCAACCCTAAGTTCTTGAACAAGATTTGAATACAGCCCTTCATTTTCTCTTCTCCGTACCCAATTTCTTGTAGGACCACGTTTTCTTTTTTCATCGTCATCATCCAGCAACAGAAATATTGCTAAGCAGGCTGCAGCTTCTTTCTCCGACATCCTTCTCGTACGATAGTCAAAAAGCAAATGAATGAACATTTATACATGTTGGTCACTTCTTACTTAACAAAAAGCTGTCAAAGCAAACCGGACCAACATGTTGGTCTGAATTGTTGGTCGAAATGTTGGCCAACATGTTGTCCGGTTTGCGCCGGCCTTAAGACGTGAAACAGTACCCAATCAAAATTTAGAGGCCGCTGTAAATTTTGAAAGACGATTTCAACCACTACCTTCAAACGTCTCATACAAAAACTCTGTAAACGATAGTCACGCAAAGCAGATTAGACATACATTTACTTTATTTTTTGAGTGAATAGACGTTGTTTTATTTGTGTTTATTATATAGAAATTTGTAAAACATGAACAAAACGTAGCTTAAAGATGATATATTTTTGGTATTATTTTTCACCCTCCAAACTCCACGGGAAAGCATAAATGATAAAAGAATTATAAGTTTTCAAACTCATTAGTAAATTGTTGTTGACTCATGTTACTCGTGCTTGTTGTTGGCACATTATGAAAGAATGTGTGGTGTGTCATGTTTGGTGTCTGGGGCGGTGAAAAATGATTCATGTGGGTGGCTGTTTGAAAACTAGGATTGTTTATGTTTTGCTGACTCATAAACATCATGTTCGTCATCATCTGCATGGAATTAGCCATTACTTTGGTGAACGTTTCCATATTCTTTTGCATTTCTTTCATACACTTATTAAAATCTTCGTCTTGTTTATGCATCTGTTTAAGAACTTCCTTTTTCATGCTCAGCTCTTCTTGAGATATCGAAATCATTTGTTGTTCCAGTGGAATTTTTTTTGTAATTTTTTTGTTCCTTCTTTCATTTAGCATCGCTTTCATTTTCTCACGGGAACTTACAGCCTCGCCCACTGCTGGTGTTGATGATGTTGGTTCATTTTTTGCACCAATGTTTTCTTCATCAGTCAAAAATCCAGTCTCCATCGAATCTATCTCATGATTGGTTAAAGATGAGCTCTCTCCAGTTATTGATTCCTCGCTTTGAGTTGAAATAACAGTTTCTACCCCTGACTCCATTGACTCTGTAGCTGGAGAGCCTGACCAAATTTGGGAGCAAATATCGAAAAACGTCGCAACCACGCGCCCTCCTCCACTCTGTCTGCCTTCATCAAGTGCTTTTCGGTATTTCACACGGATTCCTTTTATTTTTGTGCTCACTCTATCCTTTGTAAATTCGTTTTTTTCATGAGGAAACTCTTCTTTTTTTTCTTCCTCTGGAATAGCAGATACAAAACTGTTCTTGATGATCTCATACTTATCTTTGATACTCTCCCAATCAATTCCATCGTACATTTTCTTGTTTTTAAATTCTAGAACGGTTTCAAGAAGAAGTTGCACCTCGTCATCTGTCCAAACAAGGTTTTCAGAACTTTTTTTCTCTCCATCAGTCTTTCTTTTTTTCTTTTGATGAGGAGGCATGTTTTTGCTTCTGTTATCTTTCTACAGAAAAGATTTCTCGTGATACAGCGAAACACGTTTATAAATATTATTTTGAGTATGATTTTAGAGTACCAATGTAAACGCATGAAAATACAAAAACGCAAATCTATGAGTCAATGATCATTGATCTTTGACTTTAGCGTTTTTGTATGAAAACGGAATTCTTGTCTGAAAACGGAAAAGTAGCATCAGTGTAAACGTAGTATTAGAAAAATTTTCTTCTTCCATAAGACGTCAATATGCATTCATTAAGAAATTGAAAAGATCAGAAACAACGGCTGTGACCTCCTCCACAAAGTTTTTCTGAATACTCGTAACTCTCACGCAAGATAACGATGTCTTGGTTAAAATCAATAAGCAGCGTCGGCAAATTTTGTTGTCAACCATCACAGCAACGAACGTTGTTCTGCCGTGGTTAAACGGGCCTCGAAAAAGAAATGTATTCTGTTTTGTTTATATTAGTTTAAAAAATATTTTCTTTTGTACGTAGTCAAAATAACCCATTCAAGCAACGGGAGAGAACAAATTCCAAAATGCTGTTTTGACTTTTCTACTCTATTGGGAATTATGAAAATAATACTGAAGCGTTCTGATTGGTTAAAATTACAAACATATACAGTGATTTTCATTCACTTTGTAGTTTACAAGATGTTTATGATGATGGAAATTTTTCTTGTTTTACATCGTTTCAACAGATCAGACGTACTTATAAACAGTCTATCTTAAGTGTACCCGAGTGTCTGCGTATTCTGTTTTTAAAGTAAGTAGTATACTCCTCTTTTCGCAAGAAAAAGAAAAGAAAAAGATTTTCTCTTGTGACTATGGGAGGAACCACAGTATGCTTTTAGTACATTCTCTCACGCTTTATGATTCGGTTAACATTCGCTTAAAATTCGCTAAAAAACGCTCATCTAATCTTATGTTTTGCTTAAAAAGTGTATAAGTTAATTCGCTTATAATTCGTTTGAAAACATAACCGATTTTAACCGTGCCCACTGGGAAGTGCCATCTGTTTCCAAGTGAGAACACGTAGGCAACTAGAAAAATAACTATTTGAATTGAATTATTAACTCCAGTAGAGGGAACTAGAAACGAATAATTAACATTTTCGTATCATCTGTGTCGTTATTTCTAACACGCAAAGAGGAGAAAATAAATTGTATAAACTTAGCAATGGAGGTTAGAATTTTGGCTTTACTATTGACTTCTGCTTTTAACATTTTATTGCTGTCTGTTGTTTTGTACTTTATCAAACGCGAGAATGAAAATACCATGTCGCAGAGGAAAATCTTCATCACCTTATTTCTCTCAGAAATCTTGCAATCGTCATTCCGTATTGTGACAGCAGTGATTGAAACCGTAGTTACCACTAACTATCATCTGTACATTGGTCAAGTGGAGCTGTTTTTTGTGTGCCCGGTAATTGTCTCGCATTACTTGCTGACCTTTCAGCGTTTCTTGACAGTACATCTGCACATAAGGTATCCCAGTTCGTTTTTTCACGAACATTATGGAAAATTCATTATCGCCAGTTGGGTATTGCCGTGTTTAGTAACCATGGTATGGCTGGTAGTAATAAACACGGTACATCGACCGATCAAAGAAGACATTAGAATCACTCAGATAGTCATCTTCATCTTCACCATGCTTTACCTGGTGGTGTTTGTCATGGTGTATACTTACATACTTTTCAAAAAAATTAACTTACAAACAACTGTCAAACAAGGAAATCGTATGACATTCTGGATTCTCTTTACATTTGTTGTATTTGTTGCCATCCCCCTTATTATGGCTCGGATATTCCCAAGTATTGAACATTATCTGATTATGTTGCCTCTCGTTAGCTTCTCGTTCGATGGTATCACATACATATTTTTGCATCCGCGAATAAGACAAAAATTTAGACGAAACAGAAAAGTTGCAATTATGAAGCAAGATACGACAGGACAGGTCAGCAGTCCATAAAATAAGAACAAACATTTCTTGTATTTCTTTTTTGTTTCAGTTATACGTGTTTTCAAAAGGAATGCTAGGAAGTTGTACCGACGTTATCATTTGTCAACGAAAATATATTGAATAGAACCTTCCCGATTTTTCCTTTAAATGCCGTTTGTTTTCTCCAATTGGAATATTTCTTCTTTTTTAAAACACCTTTTTAAAGTATAGAAAGATGTTTTTAAAGGTTTTTCAAAAAGCTGTTTTACTTTCACACCTCAAAAAAATGGAACGGTTTAGAGCTTACCCTTATTATAATTAAAATTTAATAGAATTAGGACAGTACCTTATGCAGAAAAATCAAAACATTTAAAAAGTTGCGCCGTTATTTCAAATTACTCATTTACGCGCCATGTACTTTTGCTCACCGGAAAAAGTAACCGAGAAGTTGTTATTGATTTTGTAGCATCTGGAGTTTTCGGTGAGTATAGACCGGAGTGACGTCACATTTTAGCTTAATTTTTTTAGCGAATTTTTTGTATCGAAACTTGTATTAGCAAAAATATTTTTTGAAAAAGATGCCGAAGTGTTTCCATGGAAACCAATTTTTTTAAATCATATATGGATATTCACGCTCTTTCCATTTATCACATTGAAAAATGTTGAAAAGCAACTCTTCTGTAAGAAAATTGTAAAAATGTATACCGTAATGTACAATACCGGTGTCATAGTGAATCAGGATGCAGGAAATTAAGATTCCGGAATCATAAATTCCTAGACTCCCCGTCTTAATACACTTGTGAATTAGGAATGTGTTAGTGAATTAGGACTCCCTCAAAAACCTGACCTAGTTTCAATAAAAGGCATAAATACATAAATACAGTAGCTACAAAAATCATCAATCGATTGAATTTTCCTCTCTTTTTCCCCTGCGACGAATCCATGCATTAATTGTTGGAAAATTTAAGTCGACAAAATTTTAATTTCATCAGTAGAAACAAAAATGTTTTACATGTTTCCCCAGAATTATTATTTTTTACACGCTATAAAACATTTGATAATAACTCTAAGTAATATAAAAACGCAGTCGAAAACACCATCCTAAAATCTTTTATCGATTCATAACTGTTTTACACACTAAGCTTTCGATAACGTTGTGTTTTGAGGTATAAACTATTGATTTTTCCTTTCTTTGTCGCCAAAAATAGAACTCACAGAACATGGAAGTCTCTCTAATTAGCAGAAATCAAATAAAAGCCGATTTTTTCAATTTTTTCGATCAATTCTTAAATCTTTCCACTTTCTAACTTTATAGTCAACCAAAAATACTTTCAGACTTTGTGTGAACAGATTTACAATTTTCAACTAAATCTCAGATAAAAATATTCACAAATTGTGAAATATGTCCTGGCACTCACACACTACACTGACCATCGGAAAATTAACTTTTGGAGTGTATACGGATTTACATATATTAGATATATACAAATCTTCAAAATAATCATACCTCTGAATAATGTTTCTTTCTTCAAAGCTGAGTTTTTCTTTCTCTATAAATTCCAGGAACAGAGAGATCACCAATTCGAAAAACACCATCGGTATTAACTAATTCTACTCACGGCCAAAACCAACAGATTAATCAAATCTCTAATCTTTTATTCATTGTTGACTTTCTTCTTTCTATCGTTCTACTAAAAAATACCATGCTCGGCACAGTTTTTACTAAATTTTCTTTCTTTGGAAATCTAAAAAAACAAAACACCTAAGGGCGTGAAGGTCAGCGCACTATGGATTTGTGTTAATTTGAAAGAGGACGCCAGTTTGTGTTCAAAGGTCTTACTCGAGCTCAACTCCCCTTCTGGCCTCGTTTTTAAATATTCATTAAGAAATTAGAGGGAAAATTTTTATTGTTCCTTGCTTCGTAATATAGGAGGGTTATTTAATGGTAATTTTCTTCTAACATCAAAACGAGGCGAATAGGAAAAATCTGTGTATAAATATGATCTCAGAATCATTTATCGCAAAATTCATTGCATGAAATACTAGCGATCTGATCGCTAATTTCTGAAAGTTTATATAATTGGCTTTGACAGTCAGATTTTTGGGTTGTCATTTAACCACTTAATCATGATGACACCCATCCCCTCACAGCCAACCACCCGCCCTTATCACACTTCTCCGCACATTCTAAATATGCATCTTTATTTACGCATGTAGAAAAAAATTTAACAATACAATTGAACTTTTATATTAATGATAAATGAAACTAATGATTGGGTTTATTTTTACATGATTGCTTCATGATCAGAAAAGTAAAGACTGTGTATTAAATCGCTGATATCAATTCTGTTGATTAAACTTTTATGGAAGTATATATGGTCAATCAAGGAACCGGAGAAGCATTAACTACCATTTCATAATCAGCAAGAAACTGGCGCAAAAAATTACTATCATCCTTAAAAAAATCAATATTAAAATACCTAGAATTATATTGACCAAATCAACTTTACTTCGTAGATGATCAATCATGTACATAAGATCATTACAATGTAGTCGATTCTGACGATATAATAGGATGAAGTTTAGAGGAATATCTAAAATGCAAGACTTTGATAACGAAAATAATGAACTACCGGGAATATCATCCGTGTTTATGATAGTGATGTCATCCCGATGAGCCATTGCAATATTTGAATACGTTGGCTGTTTGATGAATTCATAATAAGGGAAAATGGGTTTAGCATTTCTCTAATAGATAATGTGTCTGATTGTAATGTTAACTGTGTTTCTGTCAAAAATAACAAACTACTTTCCATCAAAAATTTATCACATTTCATATCGATTGCATGTTTTGCAAGTGATCGTACATTAAGAAGAGAGAAAATCAAAGATTTATTTTCTTATTTATCATTTTCTTCAACAGGTTGCAATGTCGCATTTTCTCTCATGTAATCGTATTCGTCTGAAGTTCGCTGATCAAACCTCGCAGAATTTGTATAAAGTGTTCCAGTAAGATAAAGTCCTTGCAATGAAGTAACCCAACTTAAAACAACATATACCTGACCGTTGTAGAAGCGTTTCTGTTTCAAAAAATTAAAACTAAACACAATTTTTGGAAAGGTCTTTCCTTGTACATTGTGAACTGTACAGGCCCATGAAAGAACTAAAGGATACTGCAGTCGTTTCATACTGGGTGACGAAGATCTATTCTTTTTTATTTTTATTTATTTTTCCACTCTTTCAATCGGTACTACTTTATGTGCACGACTAAAACTATCTGAGTTCATTGCTTTTAAACCTACACCTTCCTCTTCCATCTTTAGATATATTTTTGTATCAACCCATCTATGATCATATTTGATATGTTGTATCGTTCCAATTGGTTCATTACATAATTTATCTTCTACATATATTGGCAGTTAACATTTCCTTTGCATTTAATTTTTTCGTTTTTGTAATAGAGATAATTACTAAGTAATAAAGTTAAAATATTATTGAAACAATAAATTTCATTAAAACGAGGTTGGATGTACTGACTAGCTCAAAACGCAGTGTTTAAACAGAAATTCGGGAAAGGTGTAATTAATAATCAGTTTATAGGCTAGTCCACCAATATCTATTTGATTTCGTTGATATATTCTATCTAATACGACATCCGTTATATTTGGTGGTACCCTCTCATGAGCTACTATTTCTATTTCGTTACCAGGAAGTTCTTCTAATTTACGCTTGTTATGATCGTTGACTAAAAGCGTTTTCTGCCCATATATGAATAGAGTTATGTGGATAAATTGGGTCGTTTAAGATTCGTGTTTTTAAAATTTCTGTATTCTACCAGATCGATCGTCAGGAAAATGTGTTGCTAAACTTAGTGATAAAAAAAGGAGTTCACTCAGACAAAGATTTTCTGAGCTTATGATTATCATAATTGACGAAATTTCGATGGTTTCCAATAAACTTCTTCTTTACATACATCAAAGACTTTGCGAAATATTTGGTACCACTGATGATATTCCATTCGCTGCTATATCCATAATTGCTTGTGGCGACTTTTATCAATTGCCTCTAATTCAACGGAGACCTGTTTACGCTCAATTTAGCGATCAAATGTTGAATATAGCACATTGTTGGAGATATTTTAAATTTCGGAGCTAACAGAAGTAATGAGACAAAGAGGGGATCAAGTATTTATCGGTTTATTGAATAACATAAGGAAGGGGAACTATCACATAATGACACAGAAATTTTAAAAACTGTATCAAGAAGCTGTATCAACCCTGCCATGATAAAAATCGAAACAGAAGGTTTAACGGCTGGTTGCCTATAACAAAGTTTTAAGGAAACTATTAGCGGTCTCATCGCAACTGACGATGCTTTTAACTTTATGAATAACTTGAAAGGGTCTCCCACATATTGGAAAAGATTTCTTTTTGTGGTCCTTGCAATCGTAAAGTAACTTGGTTTACTGATTGATTGTAGATATTCATTTGGTAAATTTTTTTGTGAAAGAACAGTTGTTGCAGAGCCGTTCGTAGACATTTCTCAAGAAGACAAAACTAAAATCTTAATGGAAAAGAAAGAAGTTCTAGGTAAATTAATGCAATATATTGATGACAACATAGATCCCAAACATCAATGATGCAACAAAAGAGGATTATCAAGAACCAAAATCGATTGGCATTATCTTAACTGAATTGAATATCGACAAAGAAATGTATTATAATTATCTTTCAGTATCATCCGACAGCACCTATCAAATTCACTTTACACGTTCACCAAAATCATGTTTTACTAATAATAACTTTGAAGAGGGATTGCTTGCTTGGAAAGCTAATCTAGATATTCAACCTGTGCTAGATTACTATAAGGTAGTTGCTTATATGTGTGCATATCTTTCGAACTCAGATGAATCATCAGAAGCGATGAAACAGGCAACTACAGAAACTTATGAATCTGGAGAAACTTCTCAAGAAAAGATGAAATCTATTTCTAAAGCATATCGAACCCACAGAGAAATGTCTATTCAAGAGGCAGTTTCCATCGTACTTCCAGAAATTTGGTTACGGAAAACATCACCTGGAGTAATATTTGCTAATAGCAACCTGCCTGAAAATCGATATCGAGTATGTACAACTGAAGAGGAAGTTATGAACATGCCAGAACAGGAGACAAATATTTTTAAAAAGAATGTTAGATCGCCATTTAGAGCGTCCAAATCAATCTTACAAAAAAGGGAAATACGCTGCACTGGATTCTTTATGTTATGCTAAATTTCTATCAAACTATTACCTTGACTCCATAAAGAAAAGCAATGAAGAGAATGATTCCCAACCAGAAATCCTTGAGGAACTTATTCCTGAAAATGATAATTCTACACTACCAAAGTCAGTTCCCCTGGTGTCCGGTAAGGAATATGTTAAGTTGAGAAAAACGAAATGTGTTTTACACTACCATGTTCCAAATAGAATAAAAAAGCCAGAAGCTTATGCCCACCACGTACTACTTATGTTTTATCCCTTTCGAAATGAAGAAGAACTTAAAAGCATGACATTGGGAACTTACTGAGAGAAATTACTAGAACCAGGAGTGCTGGAAATAATTAATAACAATAAGAAATGTGGTTATTGAAGCATTTATTCGGTTTAACGAAAATGCTAGTGGTCTAGATCCTTACGGAGAACAAGAACAAGAAAACTATGAAGTTCGAGAAAGAAATGCCGAAAACGAGCGAAGTGAGGATGATGATGAGGATAATGAAGATAGATATAATGGTGGAGCTACAACTCAAGCTCTAACAGCTATGATATCAGAGATGATCTAAACGAAAGACATGTAGTACAATACAATTATCTAAAAATGATCCATCACCAAAGCCGGAGTCATTCCATATATTTCTTACCGGAAGTGCAGGATGTGGGAAATCTCATCTGTTGACTACAATAGAATATTACTTGCAAAAAAAAAAAATCATCATCATCAGCAGCACTACTACTACTACTACTACTACTACTACTACTACTACTACATCTTTCCCAGCTAACAAAACATACAACATTATATATAACAGCAATAAAAACATAGCTTAAATAAAAGGAAAGATGAAAAAACCTTGGGATGTGTTTAGTACAGTATATAATTCCAGCTGGGGGTGTGGGGTGCAGGGGGGGAGGGGGTGTTGGATATTCAATCATCATAAAATGGGGGGAGAGCTTTAACCTTCTTGAAAACAGCGACAAAAATTCGCTTGAAATATAGCAACAACAATAACATATCACCAATAATATCTCAGCATAACACAAAACCATTTACTGCTTCACATGCAAAGAAACCCCTCAAAAAAAATGTTTCAAACTAAAAATGTTATTTTGTATTTCCGACACGATTTGGAGTGATGGTGAGACTGAAAGGTTTTAACTAAGTCATGTAATTCCTCAGTTTTCTTGTCTGGGAGTTCACATTTAACAACACTATCTACAAGTGTAACATAATATTCTTTTGTGTCCACAGAAAGTTTTGGTGCATTCTCAACCCAAAGTAAGGAGTGCATATGAGGACTACCACGTACTTGGAATTCTACTCTAATTACATAATGTAGCACTTTACCTAGAGTCCCATTATTGACAATATATCAAACAAAGTTTTCTACACGATATTGAAAATGCCTTGCTAGCAGAACAGGATTGGATTGAAGAATTTTTGTTCTCCCCATATAGTTCATGCTTTCCAATTCTTTTTTCGTTACTTTTTTTCCGTTAAGTTTTTGAATGATCTCAACTAATTCATCCCAACGCAAATCAGCACACGAGAGAGTCATGAAGTAAGTTGGTAAATCAAGTTACTTTACCATTGCAAGGACCTCAAAAATAAATCTTTTCTAATATGCGGGAGACCCTTTCAAGTTATTCATAAAGTTAAAAGCATCGTCAGTTGCGATGAGACCGCTAATAGTTTCCTTAAAACTTTGTGATAGGCAACCAGCCGTTAAACCTTCTGTTTTGATATTTTCAGGGCAATGTTGATACCGCTATTGAAATTTAAATGCTGCGTGACTGACTGTGCATAGAAAATATAATCAGGATCAGTCGCAAACTTCTGTGTATAATTCAGAAGCCTCTGATTGAAAGATTCACAAGGACTTAACTTAACAATTCACTCGTGTGCATATCTTAACTGGCCAGTAGGAAACAGATAAGGATGAGCAAACGTTTCACAATTTTCATTACAAATCACAGGCAAATGTTCTCTATTTTCACCAGGAGCAATTGTTATGTTAGAATTATCTCCTTCATTAAATGATAACTCTGGGACATATGCTGTTTCATAGGCTCCTACCCAAAAGTCATCCAGTGGATTAGAATCTTCTTCTTTGAGTCCTTCTTTAACTTCACTAATATCTGCCTCATTTACAAAGTGGATCTCATTATGATCATCATCTTCAATATTGTTAATGGCATTAATCCAGTAACTCGGTATATTTTCGATATTGATTTGAATATTGGCATATAAAGGGTTAAAGGTTTCCAAGTACATTAACACCTCATTAACAAAATTGTGGCGAACGGGTTCAAAGTAAACATTAGATTTAAAGTTAATTTTCTTTGTAAGAGCAACGCTTACTACTCCGTTGTTTTCTATTCCTCGAGGAAGTATATTGCAAATGTCATCAGCATTTATGGGCTCATTACAGATTGCACCTTTCATTTTGGGTGCCTGGCCTTAACTCATTACCGTCACCTTCTTAAATAATATCTGTTTAGAAACAATTACTTTCTCTAACTTTCGAATATCCGAAAGTCTGTTGGTAAATCATAAATTCATAAATCATTTCAAACTGCTTGACAGGGAGTTCTTTTTTTCGACAGCTTGACCATCATAACTTGAAGTGCGTGATGAGAATATTGATTCATCCACGTTTTCATATATTTTTTTCATCAAATAACTGAGCGAGAGAGTGATACAAGCCTCTGTTGCAAACAACCCATATGTAATAGAGACCTTTCCATACCTGGGACTTGAAAGTCTCGATTTATTTATAGGTTGAACGAAGATTCGCACGAATAGCAGATTTTTGCGCAGGACAATTTTCCTTAACGATTTCTTTTTTCTTTTTCTGAAAGATTTGCACGAACTGCTGACTTTCGCACACAATCATTTTCCTTGAAAGTTTCTTTTTTCTCGTCGGTTAGATGAGCTTGATAATCAGCCACATTTGACTTATTTTCAATCTGTGTTTGTTTCTTCATTTCTTCTCTTAAACTATCACGTTGTACTGTTTTCCTAAGACGATCCTTATATTTCGTTTTTTTCACAAAGGTGACACACCGTTACTTTGCAACCAAGAACCTATTACCATATTTTTATAAATAGATAGCAATCTCAGCTGGGTCAATCCGTAAAAGTTACCGATAGCTATGCGATTTTCTCCGATGGAAATCATTTTTGAAGGAAATATTAAAAACAATTATTCAGTTATTATTTAGTTCCAATTCAAGTCAGATAAGGTGAGATAAGGTTTCATATGGTTTGATAAATTCTGATAGGTCGGTAAGTCTGGCGATTCTTCATTTCTCATTATTCAAAGTAATTTACTTGTTGAACAATTTTGCTTGCTTTTCCATTCCTCGATTTGCGCACTTCAGAATTATTGACTATTTTGAAAGAAAATGTCTGAGGAAACTGTTCGTTTTCCTGTATAGACTTCCTTATTTTAATGATACTTGGTTGATTTTCATACTTAAAAAAAATCCACTATTTCATCTCAATTATTGTAAAATTTTCTTGGTTCGAGGGAGGTGGCTTTTCGCCCGTTGTCTTTTTCGACTATGTTTATGTAGTTATCATTGAAAATTAATACAAGGTCTTTTACTTCTCGAATGATGCCATCGCCTTTAACTTAAGCGATGGCATTGTCTGATAAGCCACTTTTGTTTGTAACGAAAGGCTTTACCGTTTTCCAGAAACTCTTACTGTTGATAGTACCTACTTCGGTCACTCCATTCATGTGTTCCTTAATGGCCATTTTACTGAATTCCATATAGTGGACACCTTATAGCGGACATTTTTTTAGGAACGGAAATCTCCTCATATTGGACATATTTGTTTCTTTCCCGGTGGTGTCCGCTACCCAGCGGGCACATAACGTAATTATATAGGTAGGTGTATACATTGATTAGGTAGGAGTATACGTGGTATTGTCCCTTTTCTAAATCTCTGAACATTGGAATTTTAGCTTTTAGTTTAACTGTACAGCTTTAGAAATCTCTAAATAGGCCAAATAGCATTGAAAAATAGGGATAATAGCATTCTTTGAATGATCGATCTAACATATACGAAAGCGTATGAGTGCCAATATTTTATTTTTCTCTACATAGAAATGTTAATGTGAAGAAACAAAAATTCCTTTCACTTTTTTCGTCACTTAAAATTATGTAAAAAAATCAATTATTTTTTATTTCACCTCATGAATTTTTTTATGTGAAGGAATTAAAAAACTTGATTTCCTTGTGCTTGGTTGAATTTCTTCAGGCTTGAAGTGATGTGTGAGTGGTAACAAATTGATGTGCGTATTTGTTTTCAAACATGGCGACTATCAATCCACGCGGTAAGAGCTTTTTGTTTAGAATAAGTCAGGACTTTCTGACTGTCCAACTGGAATCAAGCATCAGACCAGAATATGTAGCTAGCTGATTTTGGCATTACGCAATATAATACCGAAATATTTTGTAATCTAGAATATATGATGGAACGAATTGCTGCTTATTTTCATTCTGGTTACAAATATCAAGAAATAGTTTCTTTATTATTAGCAAAGGATGGAATCAGAATCAGGTTACTCTAGTTTTTATATATAAAAATGTAATAAGGTTTTTAAATTTTAGATTGAATTTGATTCATACTTTGTATTATAGGTTCTTGTTCTTGCTTTTCCTTATTCTTCCTCTGCCAATGTTTATTGTACTAATTTAGTTTACGACAATTAAAAAGACATTTTGCATCCCTTGGCTTCTTCAGACAGAAGCCAAACTGTTTGTTTAGCTTTATATGTGATGTAATACAGGTAGGACAATAAAAAAGTATTATATATATATTAGCCAAATGGCTTTATTACTTTAGTGTAATTTTTACATTTTACATAACATTTCCAGAATATGTACAATCTTTTCCCGAAGGTTAAGATCAAAATGCATTGTCATAAGTCAAATCACCACATTAACTTTTTTTTATTTTCAGAGGGAAATTAATAACAGTGGCTGTTTGTTAGGATACAGGCGCATGCACCACAAACTGCAATGTGTGCACAAGATAAACTACACCGTAAGTGTTTCTTCTATCATTCTGCACAGTTTCAAAATATACTATTCAACTATGTTATTGTGCTTTGGCTAATCAGCATATTTTATTAAATATTTTGAAGTAATGTTGTGAGACAAATCCAGAAGATATTAGATCCGGAAGGAGTGGCACAAAGAAAAGCAAAACGACTGATCAGAAGAAAGTATATAGCTAAGGTAAAACGACTGTAAAACCAGTAAGATTGAATCATGAAAAGCTGGACTCAAACTAATATGTTATAAATCATAACGGTGTTATAATATGGATCGTGCTGACGTAATGCAAACATATTTCTGGTCTAGAAATAGGTGTCAAATTACCTTCCAGTTCCAACAAATGGAATTGTTTTGATGATTTTCCCAAAGATTAAAGGCTGAAGTAATAAAATTATTTACTACCAATCACATTAGGGTCCAAATTATCTATGGCATCTCGATGGATATGACAAGTTAAAACCATATGGGTTTTGTATTCATGGATGCATTGACGGGTATGTGTAGCATGACTTACATACACTTCTTTTATTTACATTGTTAGATTTTTGAATGGATACTGTTATTATAATTGATATCATTTTTCCTCGTTTAGATACTCAAGAAAATTATTGTGGTTGGAAACATCATCCACTAATAATTGCCCAAAAGTCATTGGTGGATACTACGTTCGTTGTGTTCAAATGTTAAAAGGTTTGTACTACTGTTCTATTTTAAAACAACGCTGCCGTGAAGTAAATTTATGGTACAAAAAAATCCACAACAGTTGATCTAACGAATGAAGTATATGTACTCCTCAGGTACAGCCAGAGTTATTCGTGGAGATGCTGGGAATGAAAACCTAAATGTTGCTGCAATACAGAGATTTTTTCGGAATGATCATCAGGATGCCATGGCCGGAGAAAGGAGTTTTTTATTTGGAAAGTCTACTTCTAATCAGGTATAAATAAATCTTTAATTATTTTAATTATCTCCTACAAAGGATTTATCTTCTTCTTTTGGAATTTGTTTCATGTGATCGAGGAAAAAACAAACCCAAAACATTTTGGAGTTATAAAAAAGATTTATTTTTCTTACTTAGTTATAACTTTGTTCACTTAATTCTATTAACATTATATTTATCTATTAACATTATATTTATCTATTAACATTATATTTATCTATTAACATTATATTTAGCGTATTGAAGCGTTTTGGTGCTTTGGACAATGGTGGATGAACTATTTTAAGGTATAATCATAAATAACGTTTCTATTATAAATTTAAACCCAATAATAATAAATACTCAAAGAAGCCCGAGGATCTCATTTTTTTTATAATAGAATCTAATAAATTTCATTGGGTGACAAAATTGGTTTAAAAGAAAATGTATTGTTATAAGAACCAATCTGGACTACTGCTGAATCTATTCATTATTTTAATCATTATTATCGATTGTAGGATATGAAGGATGCAGGTAGCTGGGATGACACAGATCCAATACAAAGGTAAGTAACACGCGCATATATTTAATATGCAATAAGAAGCTGAGCAGCATGAAACGGGAGAGCGAATAGGGCTATCAATAAAAATGCATATAAGAAGCTGAGTGAGGTTTTAGCATATTAAATAATTTCAGCCAAGAAACAGAATTATTCATTGATGTTTCTCACCAAAATATTTCGATTTAGCAGATTGGCGTTTCGCGGAGAAGGAACACAAGCTGGTTTTAATACGGGAAGCTCTAGCTCTCATGTATATTCTGAAATGAAGAAACATATCCGTTATTATTTGCAATATTCAGTTAAAAATATCTTCACTAGTAAAAGTGTATCAAGAGTAAAATTATAAGTTTAATTCCACTCGATATTAAAATCCGTTTGTTTTTTTAGAGAATGCTTGAAGTTTTGTTACACATTTGTAATTAAGAGGGAACTTAGGGAAGCCATGATGCTTCATAATTCGCATCGAATTCGGCCGTATTCCAATCAGGAATGCCCAAATGGAATACCCGATATTATTTACAATTTACCTGAAGGTGATTCTATAATTTCTATTATCTTCTAAGTTATCGTATCATAATATGCTCAAACAATTTCTTTTTGTTGTAGGCAGTACAGACCATATGATGAACGTCGCATCTCGCGACATTGATATTGCAAGACAGTACAGCGTAACTATATCTCCATTTGGTTGCAGTCAACAATTTGAAACATTAGCGCTGTTTTACATGATTCAAAACAACGTAGACTTTCCAAAAAATGCTGATGAAGCAAGGCATTTATATGATGACATTCTGTCATTCATTAGCAATATTCCATAGTTACTCGTTTTCAATTATCATGTAATTATATATGGTAAAAATAACGTCGTAAAAAAGTTTCTCGAGATATCGACATTTAAATTGAAACTCGGGTGTATTTTTCCAGTCAGTACCAAAGGAAATGATTTTTATGATTTTCTCGTATGAAATGTAGGCGCTATATGCCCGCAAAGTTTGAAATGAGCGAAACTTAATACGATTAAGATTTATTGCTTGAAAATTTTTAGCAGAGATATATATCGTTATGAACTTGATTAAAGATGACCGGGTAACTTATATGTAATTGTGGACATCATTTTATTGTTTATGAAAGCTCGAAACTCCTGTCTTTAGCCGGATCTCCACTAGGCGGAAAAATGTAGCGGCTGAAACTTTTAGAGCAACCTGACTGGCTTATCAAAATCTGGCGACGGAAAATGTCGCCATGCGAATAGTAGAAAGTGTTTCTACTTTTCGCGACTCGACATTTTTCCGCCTAGTGGAGATCAGGTTTAAACTTCGAAATTAAACAAATGAAAAGAGAAATTGGGGCTTTAACGAAAATTAATAAGCACTGAATTAAGACTTATGATACGATGTAATTTCATAAAATTACATCGTATGGAAATTGAATGGGAATTTTGTGAATTTTGTGAATTTGGAAATTTTGTGACCCGGCAATATGGCAGTTAAGATTCGAAGAAAGAAGTGAGTCGTAAAACACAACACTGTTTCAAAATATAAATAACTATAAAATAAAAGATATAAACAACTAAGTAACTAGCTAATATATACAAAGATAACACAGATCTTAGAGAGAATGTTGAAAGGTAACGAAAGGCTTTCTTCATCAAGTCCAGCAAAAACAAAATTTCCGAGCATTTCCGAATTACATTGTATGTTCACCAATGAACATAATTTTTGTTGCGTGCAATAATATAATAAGAAATAAGAAATACGTGTAAAAGTTGTTTTTCTGGAGGTTCTCAAGAAGAGTTATTGTAATTACGAAGACATATTATTGTCATGTTTCTGTTGGTTAAGGGACAGATATTTTGTGAAGCTAAATGGTGTGGAATTAATGAGTGGTTGTGAGCTCCCCCCTCCACACACCACCACACCACATCATCACCAACCACCATAATAATAATATTAAATTGCCTGACTCATACTTATATGTTTAAACTGACCATATATAGAAAATGTCTATGTCTCCGTAGCTATATTTCTTGGCTATTTATCCTTGAGTATTGCAGTTTTTTGTTGTTGTTGTTTTGTTTGGGTAGAGGGGGAGAACCGACCACCACACATTGCACTGTTTTGCATTCAGTGCTGTGTGCATTTAACAACAAGTGTTAAGAGAGTTGCCAGTATTTCAGTCAGTCATAGCATGGTGCTGCTTGACATCAAAATTAATTTGGTTAATGATCGATCTATAAATCAGGGCAAAAGACAATATTTTGTTTTACATTCAGGAACATTTTTGCTGTTGTCGTGTTTCTTTTCTATATGATATCTTTCATGTTTTTAGATAAGAAAATTGGATTTAGAAATAAAAAATAACGATGAAAAGGAATGTGTGTTAATCATGGTTTTATATCATGGTATACGAAATTGGAGAATTATGAACAGAATGAACTTCTATTTATAACCTGAGTAGTGGGTACGTTATATAATAGGCAGATCAGTGGAACTTCTATTATATGTCCTGAGTTAGTAAGATCTCTTTTTACGATTAATTTTATTTAAGGGAATTAAGCTTTTCAATGGGATCACGGGTAAAAAAAATTTTACGGTTTCACTTAATAGTTGAAATGACATAAAAATTGTTAGGTTGTGTTTTTTAAATTTTAGATCACTTATATACATGGAACCAGTATAAAAAATTTAACCTGGTTGGCTTTGTTTTTTTTTTACTTATGTGTGAATGGAATCAAAAATAGGAATATAATAAACTAATACATGAAATGTTAGCTGAATAATTTTTTACGAATAAATTCAGAGTTGCCCAAAATGTCTTCTGGAACCTAATACTGATGTGCGGCTTTTTTCAATTAATTTTATTTAAGGAAATTAAGGTATTAAATTGGTTCCCTGGTAAAAACATAATTTAACGGTTTCACTCAATAGTCAGAATGGCATAAAACTTTTTAGGTTGTGTTCTTGAATTTTAGATCACTACAGTGGAACCAGTATAAAATTTATTCCCAGATAGCTTTGTTGAATTATTTATTTATTTGTGAATGGAATCAAAAATAGGAATAGACTATAAATACTTGAATTTATTTTGTAAACTTAGAATTGCCAAAAATTTCTATTGCAACCTTGATACTGATGGGCGGCGAGCGACGCCGCCTTGGCGGCTAGTCCTATATATTAATACCCGATTCTCTGTTTGTCTGTCTATTTGTCTGTTTGTTTTTCTGTCACGCAAAATGGTAGACGCGAGTAGTGAAAGAGATCGGGGAGTCAGTAACGTACGATTACACATGAATTGTTTTTTCTTGTGTGGCGTCAATATGAAATCGACGCATTGCGACCTAAATCGAACGCGAGATTTGGGGAAAATTATCTCGAGAACCAATAGGAGTAACTGACGTTTTTGGGGATCCGCGACATTGGCGATGGGGTGACAAAAAGATTTGGGCAAAATTTAGGGACCGGACCCTGTGACGTCATTAAAATATTTGTTCAAACATATCTCTGTAACGGTTTGTCGTAGACATATACATTTTCTTGATCAGCATTTCGAGTTCTATAAGCTGGTAGTACTTTCAAATAGCTTTCCGAAATTTTGTTTTTTTCTTATCTGGGAGAACGCACACTGAAAGTTTTCATGGGCGGCGAGCGACGCCACCTTGGCGGCTAGTATTATTTAAAAGTCGAAGACAAAAACATTTTCTCGACTAAAGATCGACTTGGCTTAACGATAGAATAATGGACGTTGCGCAAAAACTGATTTGTAAAGCGTTAGGCAAAATAGATAGCTACCAGTCAGTTCTTTCTTTCGGAGATTTAAAGTTCTAAAGGGTACAAAAAGACATATGTAAAATCGACTAAAAACATATGTAAAATCATATCAAATCATAATTTCCATAGTGCAACCATAACAACAACCAAATTATTCCAGTGATATTAAACAAAATTAGAATATATCTATCAAATTCGTTAATTTTCATTTCCCTCTTCATCATATTGGAAGGTAGAAACACTCAAGGGATAATCTGTGCCTACAAATCGGCCGAGGTTTCGACCAGTATATGCTGGGTATTTATCTGTTACCATCTTGCATCTGGTAAGATGCAAGACAAATAACTTCACAATCATCTCCGCTAGGTCTTGTCCGATGCATTTGTGGTTGGCACAAGTTGCATGCGTATTGTAGGGTCCACCAAATGTATATAAGTGTTTCTTAACTCGATCAACGTCGCGATTAAGTAAGCAGCTATTTGGGCTTTCAAATAGGGTGGGGTCCCTCTGTGCGGCATAGATGTACCCACACATTGTGTCGCCTTTTTGCACTTGATACTTTCCACTCGTTGAGTCTAGGACGAAATCGCGTTTGGCGAATGCAAACACACTTGTGGCGGGGGGAAAGAGTCTTAACGCTTCAATGTAAAACGCATCTAATGTGTTAAGTGTTGATAGCAATTCTTGGCGATTATCGGACGTTTGGAAAAATACCTTGGCATCGGAAAGTAACAACGCTCTGTCATTTGGTGTCAGTTTTAAATACAACGATATGGCTGACAGAACTAAATTTTTGACTCCACCAAAAGCATTGAATATTGTGGTCCACACAAGATCTTTAATGGCGTCCTCTATTGAGAAGCCTGGTGACGAGATGGACATTTCGCGTAAGGTGTTTATGGTTGGTGTATCCTTGAATTTCGCAAACAATCTGTTTGCCAAATCTGTTTCATCGTCGTCAGTAAAATCCGGCAGGTATTTGAACTCTAGTGAATTGTCTAACCAGTTCTCTAACAACGTCAAATCGTCTATGGGTTTTCCGAGCAATATTTTAGTTACGACGCATCCAACAGCTTTCTCAACGACGTCTTCAAAATTGTACGCACGCGGACTTCCCTTCTTCAAGTCTGCTACCATCACTGTCATTGTTTTAAATTGATCTTCGACGTAAAGTGTTAACTCTTCAAAAGAGAAATTCTGGCAAACATGTTCCTTCAACCTGAGCATAGTACTTTTCTTTGCCGTGTGGTCGCATCCGTTTGCAAACATGGTGGGCAAGAAATCCTTCAGAATGACTGGATTAAATTTCATGAATCCAAAGCCGAAGTCTTTCTCAACCTTTTCCTCGTCAAAAACAGCGTTTACAGACACGTGATCACAAAGCATTATTCGACACTTCCCTAAGGACACCTTGTACACAGTGGATTTGCAAGCTTTCATTTTTTGCAAAAAAAAATTATGACCACTTCGTTTGAGTTTGAAAAAGTTTAAACATGCTAACCCGGCTACATTTTTAATAACCTTAACAATACCATCAGGTTCTGGGCTCAAAGAATTCGGATCTTTGGCCGTGTCCATCGAAGCTGTTCTGTTTTGCGTAATCACCACACATGCAGTGGCGTCTCCGTATCTTTTGTTGTCCGTAACTTTATCATTTTTCTTGAAACCACGGGTGCTCAAATGTTCGTACTCGTTTCCCTGGTGATGTAGAACATTTGAAGTGCTAGGATAATCCACAACTTTTTTATTCAAGATCTTTTGAAAACAATTCATCTTTCAAATATTATCATTGATTCATTATAAAAAAAACACCATAAAATGTTGGGGTTTATTTACTTCAAATCAGTTCGGTTGACATCTGGTTAAACATTTATCATTCAACCGCGAACATGTTACGATTCATGACGCCTTCATTTTAACAACAACTTATCAATTCTATTTCACACGTAGAGTAAATTACAGATTTCTTTTCTAAAGTTTATCGTTTCGAGTTGTACTCCCAAACCAGTTAAGATAGATTAGAATTAAGTCACATTTGAAAAGACAAGTTAAACTTCCTCTTGCCAGAAGGAATTTCGACAGAATTTCCCTCTTCTCATGATAATTAAAGTAAATCAAAATATTTCCAACTAAAAGCAGTAAGGAGGAGATCCAGAGTATGAGATTGCTTTTCTAACCGAAAACAATTGATTAAAATTTACACTATAATGAAAATGTAATAGTAATGTTATGCGCTTGTTTTGTGTTGTTTTTTTGTTTTTTTTTCCGTTTATCATGCAGGAGCCTTTTGATTCCTTCCCTTCTCTGTTGAGTTAAATAATTATATTTTCAAAATTTGTTAAGGTTTGTTCAAGTGTGACTTTGAACCGTATTATGTTCTCTCCGTTTCATGTCTGTTTTGCGTTGTCATAGTAACAATTTAGTTCAATAGTCAACCTGTTACTGTTTTTTTTTACATAAAATATTCGTCATTAGGGATTTGTATTTTTCTGTTTCTATAGAAACAGGCCTATAATGTTCACTAAACACACTAGCGACAAGCGGAAGAAACAAAACTTCCTAGACCCTAACCATTTGATAACTAAAAACTCCGAGCAAAATCAGTTTCGTAAATGGAAATTTATATTCAACGAAAGGTCGCTTTGTTTCTAAGGATTTGTTTGGTATTTTTGTTAGCGCACATCGTCTACCATTACTGCCACCACTAACTGCCCTCAGTTGCCCAACAAATGGAAAAATAATTTTCCGACTCCCCTTAGCAAAATGGGTTTTATTTTTGCATAGTTAGGATTGGTCCACTATGCACTTCAATATTTCTCCTTTGCTCATAAATTTCTAGCCAATTTGTTTAAATTTTTCTGCATAATTAATGCATCTCTCCAGTACCTAACTTATTTATTAATATTATTCAAAATGGTTCCAGACAGTTACTAGAGGCTTGGCGATCAAACAAATGAACTTTTTTGGGCAATCTGAGAAAGAAGATTTTGATCGTAGTGACTGCCTGGTTTCCGCTCTGACTGCTACCACTGCTAGATTCAAATTATACCGCATTCAAAAAAAAAAAAATTATCTTTTCTGGGCAGTCAGGGCATGAAGATCGCACACCCAGGTAGTATTGCTAATTGATGCGAATACATAACCAAAATTCGTCCCGTTGGATAGAGCGTTTAGCCTCAATAAATTCATGCAAAGTTGCTGTTAAATAGAACTATGCTATTTCGATCACTGTACATTTTCTCAGCACAAAATGTTTCTACTTGATGTTCGCATTGGCTAATTGGAATTGGCTATAGTTGTTCACCTGCTTTATTGTTTCATCCCAGAGATATGATGCACTTATTATTAATGATATTATTCATCTTCAACGCGAGGCAAAAAAATCGAGTATCAAATCCATAATCATTTGTTTAACGTATCTGACATCCTGTTTGAGTTTGAGTTTGAGTCAACGAGTGCAATCCTTGGCCTGTTTCTCCAATTTTATATTTATACCTACATATATAATGATAATATTATTTATGCGGGTTTCAAATAAAAGCAAAAAGTCAATAAATAATTAGTGCAAAAATTTTAAAGAGTGCTTTTAAGGCAAATAACCTAATTATGCACGTTTGACTCCGAGATTTCAGTAAATGCTTCATTTAGGCCTTGTTTAAAGGTTCATAAAGTTTAGGTCTTATTCTTTTCGCACCAAAGATATATATTATAACCTAATGATTATTCCGAATGCATCCGCCGGCTTCAACATTATTCTAGCTCCATTACGCATGCGCTGACGTCAACAGCGTTGTTTTTTTCCAAGCGAGTGGGCGAAACAGCTGAATGAAACTAACCTTAAGCTTGATTCTCATCATCCAACATTATACTTTAAAAGGCATGCATATAAACCTACATATAATAATATTTTTATATAATCATTTTTAATATAAATTTAATATAAAACCCGCTATTCCCAGAAAGATTCCCAGAAATAAATGAGTAATGGAGGAAATTATTTGTCGGCAGTTATCATGAACCAAATAGAAGAAAGGAACCCAGTGGGCACAGGGACGTCCCATGGACGTTCAGTTAAGACGTTCCGGAGACGACCCGGGGACGTCAAAAGTCAAGTCTAATCCGTCCACTTGAATAGGATGTCCAACAGGGACTTGAAGAGGACGTTCAAAGGACGTCTAGAGGACATCCACAATGGTACGTGGACGAGAGGACTACGGGACATCTGAAGGACGGATGCGTGCCCACTGCGAATAAAGAAAATGCATAAATTGTCAACTGAGCCTTGTCTATAAACATTGGGGCTTTTTATCGCTGTCCTTTGGTCAAAAGCCAGGACATAAACGTTTGAAATGCATTTCCACCAACACAAAGGTTAGTATTAACTTTAATATTTCTTGCAATGGGGGATTTGCTAATTTTCTTACCTTATTCTTTTGGGATAAAAACAGAAAGATATAACGAAATCATACACACTTGGCGAAGTTAGATGTGCGCTAATAAGACTCTGGAAATAAGTAGGTGACAGGTGTACACATCGAAGTTAAATTTTACATCATCTATTGTCGTAAAGTAAATAGTAAAAAGTCGAATAGTAAAGAATAGTCGAATAGTAAACTCGAATAGTAAAAAAGACACAATATCTAATGACTGTGACAATGACTATGACAATATATACGGTGGCCGATATATGACATTTTTTATTTCCGCCACTTATAACTAGTGGTATAAACATCCCGCCAGTTATAACTACTGGCCACCAGATAACAGTGGCGGCAAACACTTTCCGACAGTTATAACTAGCGGTCGCCACTTATAAATGGCTAAAAAATGTCATGCATGGGCCATCGTGCAATATATGATAATATATAAAATTCCTGATAATTATAAAATAGTCTCTCGCAAACTTTGAAATTCCGCTATGTTCATTTTACTGATTTTCCGTCCAAAAGATTTCAAAGAAAGATTTCGCCGAATACTTTGTTCAGCGGACAAAGAAAGATCATTGAGTCGACGTCGAAACTTCTGATGCAATCGAGCGTATATGAAGACGTTACAAATACAATTGCAAGTCTGCAACAACAAAAGAAACTGTCTCAACGTTTCGAAAATTCTGCTACTGAGTTTATTCAGACCAGGTGGATTTATCCATGATATGACGAAGACAAGATCATATATGTCTTTGGGAAGTACCAGCGCCAAGAATAAAGTTGCCATAACAATCAACATTCGAAATATTTTTCGACGCCCATGATGGTATTGCGTTTGGCCAAGCACAGCGCGACTTCTTTTATCGTACAACTTTCGATAAATCAACACGTTTGATAACCACAATATTACTACAAGTGAAATATCGCGTGTAACTGTTAGAATAATATCGTAATAAGCGTGCGCTCTCCCCTTGGTTTTAACGCAATTTGCTTTTGAGGACTTCCTGCAAGATTTTGAATACAGAAAAGTTGTGGAGTTTTTATGTTCGCCGTTTCTGTATTTCTTGTTCAGTTCGTCAACTCTGCGGAATTCATTTTGCACCGTCTTACTTTCACACATATCATAGCCAGTATACACATGAACCCCTTCTGTATCGTTTGATAAGTAAAATCCATTTTCTGGAAAACTGCTGCCCAATTTATCTAACTGCCAGTGACTTTGTGACTCGTTAGCATTAAATGTAAAGATTATTTCTATGCGAGAAAGCATTCGTGGTGTGAACACCATGCGAGGAATAGCAAATATTAACGAGAACACGAACACCATGACAATTGAGACTCGAACTTCCCTTTGAGTAATCTCACGCTTATATGGACTACAGATAATCCGACATCTGTCCACAGTGATCAACAAAATCATGCCGATAGAAATCATCATTGAGAGTGGCACAAAACCAGTCAAAAAATGACAGCCGAAACTGCCGAAATGCCACGTCCTGTTGTTGGTCACGGTTCTGTATATTTCCATAGTTGGAATGACCAAGCTCGAGACGAGATCGACTATAGCTAGGTAGTAGATCATTACTTCAAATGCTGAATGGCATCGTTGTTTGTCTTTAATTCTGAAAATGTAAACAACCAATGAGTTGCCTAACACACCAACCACTAACACTGTTGAAAATAAACCAATCAGAAGGCATTCTATTGTCTCTAATGCCATCATATATGTCTTGATCCATCTGTAATTTAATTTAAAATTTAAATTTCTAAATCTGTCTTGTTCTTTAAAGTATTTGATTTATTTGATCCACAGTGATATCTGCGTAATAAAAAGCCTTTTTCTAAAACAATGTTAACTGTTTCTTGCTTTTGGGCAGTCCTTAACTTTAGTCGAGATAAAGTTGATTATTTCGATAATCCAGCTGTCCAGAAAAACAGGATGTCAATACAAACTACACATCTTTTCTCTTTTTACAACTCACTGATTAGACATAGATTGATGCAATTTTCTTAAACCATTAAAATATATCGTTGTATTAATTATCCACTTAAAATGCTAGCTAGCTTGACATAAAACAGAGACCCAATTAAACAGTCACAACTAAACATAGAAATGGTCGAAATCCCCTATTTCCCAATCACTCCTAAACCGATTCTTTTTCGTCGAAATCATTCGAAATCATTTTTCATTTCACCAAGCCAGGCAGTACTTCATCAAAGTACTTAGAGTGATAGAAAAGGAAAGAATTGCGGTCTACAAAAACTACTTGTGGTTTGAAATTTTCAGTAAGGAATTTTGATTTAGTTAATATTATGGAACGGAAATTGAGCTAATACATCGTTCCCGAGTTCATGTTTATATGTCACATCCAGGCTAAGTTGTCCATATGGGCCTCGTTTTGATGCGTTACATTGTTTCAAAGTAGTTATTTAGTTATATATTTTCCCTATTAGCAAATCGCAGCGGGACCATTTTCGTTAATATTCAACATAGAAGCGTTGTCTGTATGGACAACTCAGTCAGGATGGGACATATAAATATGAATTCGAGAAAGGCGTATTGGAAAAAACTGCAAATTTAAATTGTTGAAGCGTCTTAAGGCACGTTTCCACTTCGTGAATTTGGTGGCGCAGGAAAAATCGCACTTTTTTGGTAAGCGTGAGTGCAACTCATCAGGCAACGGCAATCAGTTCGCAGAAGTAATTTACAGCACCTACATCTACAAAAAAAGACTTTTTTCAGGGTACTTGGTGCAAAGACCTGTTGCTCTGCGTGAAGGGCGCAATAATTAAGGGTTTGTTTGCGCAAAATGTCATCTACTTTCTTACAAAACCCAAAACTTCTACTTACATCTACACTCCGAGTAAAAACGCACTCAAAACTGAGTTTACTCATCTTTGGCAGAAAAAAAAAGCGATCCATGTGTGTGTTTTAATTTCTAATCATAATGTTTTATTTATTCAATTGTTTTTACGTGGATCAGAGAACCAAAAAATTAATTTCAATTCAATTTCCACATTGCCGGATTTGCAGACAAGCAGAAGTTCCCTCACGCACAAATTCACTTAAATAGATTGGAAACTCACCATTTAAAAACTGTCATTCATTCATATGCTAAACGCTTGAAAGGAATACGCTTTACAATTGCTTGTTATAAAATTACGTACATAAATAATATCTAACCATTGGGCAAAATCTTCAAAAAATCTCTGTAGAGGAGTGTTTTTTTATTGAAACAGCAGGCAATATTGCTTGCCATTCCTATAGAAAACACTCCTCCTCGTTGAACACTCCTCCACAGAGACTTTTTGAAGATTTTGCCCACTGAAATAACATGTTAAAAGTCCGTTTGAACGGATTGAACAGCATAATAACATTGTATTATAACAAGTTAGAACATGTTAGAAAGCCCGTCTAACATGTATTATGAAATTTACTAAATGTTAAAACAGATGTTGGAATGAGTTGTTTGCTCCACCCCTTAAGTGACGAGATACTACTATTCAAGACAGTTTATTGTGGTGAAACACCACATCTTTCCTTTTCATCACTTTTACAGTCTATCCGATGAAAAGGTAACACATAACTTTTCGCCTCTTAAACAAAAGCCGCTTAGTGGCGAAAAAGAAAAAAGTGTATAATTTTCTCACACTATATTCGAACTCTGTTTAAATGTCGTATTATTCCCTAGCCAACCCGTTTCGCCTGGTTTTCATAAAATTCATGGTTTTGCAGATTTTATATAACTTTACTACTAGTCATTGTCTCTATTTGTTTCAAATCCGGCCAGAGTAGTTAAGGCAATTTTGATGTTGAAAACGAGGCGGAAGACATGGTTAACTAGGCCATAGTATAGCGTCTAAACATTGTCTCGTTCAATCAATTGTCTTAACTATCTATATTCATCCATGGAAATACGAGATTACGAAGTACGTATTTCTATAATTTATCCTATTTTTCGTTTAATTTTTTAACAAACTCATTTCATTGGATATTGTGTTAACAAACTCATTTCATTGGATATTGTGTTAACAAACTCATTTCATTGGATATTGTATTAATAAACTCATTTCACTGGATATTGTGTTAATAAACTCATTTTTTTTATATGCTGGTAATGCTACTTTGTAAGCAGTGTGAAAACAAATTCAGCGATTTTATTTCAAAACACTAATATCTGCAGTTGTTGCTATGGAAACCACGGTATCTATCTTATTTTGGAATGCATTTTATATATATTTGACGATAAGCAGCTAGAAAGGATTTTTTATTGAAAAGCAAGAGTACCAGTGAATGCCCCAAGCCTTATTTCTGCTAGTTTAGGCTTTACGCTTTTTTTTTAAAAAAGTACCACCTTCGTAAGCAATACAGACTCATTTTCACTAAAAAGATCAACACACCACCTAAGCACCATCCTGGGCGAAATAAAAAAAATTTCTCTCTGTCCCTTACATCTGTATCAAAGTGACAGAAAGTCCTTCTCTCTTTGATAGTGTAAGTTAGTGCTTTCTTGCGAAGTAAAAATGTTTTCAACTTAAGCTAGTGTAAAAGTACGATTCAGGAGTCTTATGTTTTAGCTTGCAAGCATTTTTAATAAGCACCACCACCACCACCACCACCAACACTACCACACACCACCACCACCACCACCACCAACACCACCACTACCACACAGGCTCAAATTCACTCCAAAGTAAACACCATCTAAACACCACCCTAAGCTCAAAATCATAGCGAAGATAATACATTTTCTCTGTCCCTTACACTTTCTCTGCCTCAAAGAGACACGGGTAGTCCTTCTCTGTTAAGGTAAGGTATAGGTAGCAGGTGGTTTTTGAGGTTTTGAAGATATAGATACTTTGATTTCTTGAGATTTCAAATAAGCACCACTTAACCACCAAAGTAGGCTCAAAATGGCAAAAAAAGCACTAATGGAACCTGTCGATTTTCAATGGGGCTTTTAAAAAAAGCGTAGATGAATATCCATGTAAATATCTAGCCTATATACCTTTCCTGTCTTTATGTTGAGATTATGATATAATACATATAAGCCCACGGCAATATACCAGTCTATTCTGGAAACCATGTTTCCACAGCGGAATTGCTATATTGGAGGGATTCGAAAAGTGTATTGGAGAGACCTTCCTTTTCATTAACGACATATTAAGCGTATTGGAGAAAATTTCGACCGTAACGTATCAGATATACATTAACACCCGAAAATTTCGGCGAAAATATTTTTGGACACTTTTTGCCAATTTCGGCTGAAAAAATTTCGGACAGATTTTATAATGTAGGAAAAATTTTCGGACTAAAAAAATTGTGACATATGCAACTCAAGACATGTTTTCAAAGGAAATATCATCGCATTTTTGACATAGATGACCTAGAGATTGTAAAAAGTCAGATAGTGAGACAAAAATAAAACATTAAAACTGCTTTTGTATTCAAAATGGCGTTTTTTAATAAAACAATTTGGGTTTAGGGTTAACAGTTTAAAAGTTTAAATTGATTTCCATCGAAATTACTGAAAAAAAAGAAAATTACTATTTTCGAAAACTTTCGGCAGGAAATAATTTCGGACAAATCAGAATTTCGGACGGATTAATATTCGGACACAAAGAAATCCGAAATTTTGTCCCGCCGGAATTTTTTGGTGTTAACGTAACCTTGATTCTTTTGTTTATAATATAAAATGTTAAGGAGATCCAGGCAGTGATTCTTGGATATCAAATAAATATTCTTATAAAAGACGTTCTGACTAAACAACGGAACCACCTGAGAAGATCTGAACTGAGCTGAGACGATCTGAGACGAACTGAAACCACCAAGAGATGACCTGAGACGACCTGAGACGACCTGTGACCATGTGTAAAAATCTACGCACCATATTTCCTAAACCACGTCGGCCGATTTGGGGATTTTCGGAGTACATAGGAATCCTCTCTCTTATCGCTTTTTCTCCACTCACGAATTTATTCGTGCAAACAGATTTTTCAACATCAAATTTGCTGTGTTTATGTAATGGCTTTTACTACGCATGCGTCGATGTATTTGGCAAGTGGAAAATGGGCTTAATAAAAATCTGCGGGAAGTTATAGTCGGCAGTCGAAAAAATCATGTTTTTCAGGCATTAATTGGAGCAAATGGCTGTCTGTTTCAAATTTCGTGTACTTTTAGAGGATTAACTTGCCTATCAAGTATCAATTTATTGCAAATGAATCGTGTGATGAGGATCTTGTCACGTGGCCAAATTTTCGTCTTAAAACGACTGAAAACTGAAACGGCATGACTGGATCAAAGTTGACTTGCGTTAAGTAGTTGGATTCTGAGTTTATAAAGACATAATTCAATCAACAAATTACGTGACAAAAAGATCCTTAAATTGTTTTTGTTTTTTTTATATTCATTATTATACATCTCGAATAGTTTTTTTTAAAAGTTTTTTTTAAATAAATATCTTCTTTGCTAGGACGATTCCCACCGACACTCGAAACATCCGGTAGCCGAAAGGACGGTGTTGATTTTTTTTCTCCGTGGTGGATTCAACTCGTCACAGCTCGTCTTAGCTCGTCTCTTGGTGGTTTTTGTTCGTCTCAGATCGTCTCAGATCGTCTCAGATCGGTTCAGATCGTCTCAGGTGGTTCCGTTGTTTAGTCAGTACGTAAAAAAGAATGTTTGACGTACATTTGTGTTTTTCTTTTTGATTGAAATAAAGTTATTACCTATATATTTTTCTTAATCGATCCACTCCATAATATTACACAGTTTCCGTTCCGTTTCCGATCTCTTTGACCATAAGTATATTATGGGACCACAATCTTTTTTTATTCAATTGCATCCAGAGTTTTAATATGAAATGATCGCTTAATCGTGAAATGAAAAATAATTTCGAATGATGAAATACACTTGTAAGTTTTCTTTCGACGAAAAGAATCGGTTTTAATTGGTGACTGTTTAAAGGTTCTTTCATAGAATGAATAATTGCTTAGAGAAAAGTATTTCAAATCAGCTGTTGATTTTTTTGTTCCAATTTTCCGTGCACTCCAGTCGGCTGAAACTTTTTGAAATCTCTTATATTATATCAGATGATGAAACAAATCCGTTGTAAACACTCCTACAAGAAACTAAGGAATAGTAGTTTCACGATTGCAAAACAATAACAGTCATGTAACAATATCGGTTCACAAAGCGGAGAAAAATGTTACCAAATTCCTTACCTGTTATTTATTCAATGAACTTTGTTTCTTATTATTAACCATTATATTTTTACTGCTTTAGGAAAATTAAATTCGATTAATGTCCGGTTGTCAAAAGACAACTATATATTGGTTTCAGTTATTGTTATCATGATTCATTGAACAGCTCTAGATGATAAAATATAATAAAATTCATCTCGACAAATGTTAACGACCGCCCAAAAGCAATAAACGGTTAATATTGTTTTTAAAAAAGCCTTTTTATTACGCAGATATTAAATAAATCAATTACATTAAACAAGACAGCTTTAGATATTTAAATTTTAAATACATTTTCAAATGGACCAAGACATACATGATGGCATTAGAGACAATAGAATGCCTCCTGATGGGTTTATTTTCAACAGTGTTAGTGGTTGGTGTGTTAGGCAACTCATTGGTTGTTTACATTTTCAGAATTAAAGACAAACAACGATGCCATTCAGCTTTTGAAGTAATGATTTACTACCTAGCTATAGTCGATCTCGTCTCGAGCGTGGTCATTCCAACAATGGTAATATACCAATTGATGACCAACAACAGGACATGGCATTTCGGCAGTTTCGGCTGTCATTTTTTGACTGGTTTTGTGCCACTCTCAATGATGATTTCAATTGGCATGATTTCGTTGATCACAGTGGACAGATGTCGGATTATCTGTAGTCCATATAAGCGTGAGATTACTCAAAGGGAAGTTCGAGTCTCAATTGTCATGGTGTTCGTGTTCTCGTTAATATTTGCTATTCCTCGTATGGTGTTCACACCGCGAATGCTTCCTCTTATAGAAATAACCTTTACATTTAATGCTAACGTATCGAAAAGCCACTGGCAGTTAGATAAATTGGGCAGCAGTTTTCCAGAAAATGGATTTTACTTATCAAACGATACAGGAGGGGTTCATGTGTATACTGGCTATGATATGTGTGAAAGCAACACAGTACAAAATGAATTTCGCAGAGTTAACGAACTGAACGAGGGACACAGAAATCATAAAAACTCTACAACTTTTCTGTATTCAAAATCTTGCAGGAAGTCCTCGAAAGTAATCTGCGTTAAAACCAAGCCGAAAGGATACGCCTATTATGATATTATTCTAATATTGACACGTAATATTTCATTAGTATTAATATTGTGGTTATCAAACGTGTTGATCTATCGAAAGTTGTACGATAAAAGAAGTTGCGCAGTGCTTGGCCAAACGCAATACCGTCAGGGGCGTCGAAAAATATTTCGAATGCTATTTGCAATGGCAACTTTATTCTTGGTGCTAGTACTTCCAAGCGATATCTACGAGCTTGTTTTCGACATCTCATGGATTAATCCGCCTGGTCTGAATGTACTTGGTAGTAAAATGTTCCATTGGGTGAGCCATTTTCTTTCGTTGTTGCAGACTTGCAATTGTATTTGTAACGTTTTCGTATACGCTCGATTGCATCGGAAATTTCGAGGACAACTTAGGGACATCTCATCATCGGCTGAAAAAAGCATTCGAAGGAAAATTTCTGTGAAATCTTTTGGACGGAAAATCAGTAAAATGAACATAGCGGAATTTCAAAGTTTGCGAGAGACTATTTTATAATGTATATTATTTTAAACTGTGTGTTTACCGAAATACAATAAACATCAGACATTTTGTTTGCACGAGTGAAATGGAACTGGAGTTTGAATTGTACTTTAAGGATCCTAGGGACTTGGAATTTCGATCGAAGTAATAAAAGTTCGCATTAGGAAATAAGGAGGGAAGTAACCGGGAGTTTTAAGTCCTTAGGCTTCTACCTGTTACGGTTGGTTTTTTTACCCGTTGACATGTAACTAGGTAATTGTTCTACCCCCTGAGATATGTTTTGCATTGCTATAATTTGCATGGATACCAGTGTGCAATCAGTAGTGTACACGAGATTTTACTACGGGGTTAAACCATGTTTCCATGTTAATGCTCACTCCGTAATGAAATTAATATGTTTTGGACGATGCAACTGCTAAAACAGCCCAGCCGCAAGCGGATCAACTGAGAAGAAAACTTAAGACTAAAAGAATAAAGGGCAAAAGTGTTTCATTTGCTTGCTGATGAGAAACATGTTCGACTGGGTTTCAACTACCGAAGTAGTTTAAAACCCAAATTGGGTTTTCTCACGTAGATAGTCAACAAACAACAAAGTAAGCAACAAATAAGCGTGTTAACTTAAGCAACTTTGAGTCTCAGCCAAAATTTTGGGCTGGTAGATAAATACACACTACGGATGGAAAACTCACCAGGGTCTCATGTAAACGCTGTCTTGTGTTCACTTCAATCTTTTGGAGCTGACCGGAACACTCTCCACGAGGAGCTAACAGTTTTTTTGATTTCATAAGAAAATCGAGACTTTTAGAGGACACTCGTGTAAATGCTTCACTCTTGTGGCATCATATACCTGCATTAATGTACCATCAGTTAACAACTACCAATTAATCAACTAAATAACCAATTAAACAATATGAAACAAAAGTCGCGAAGGATTCACTTGAGAAGAGACGTCTTTTTAAATACGAATAAAATGGTAATTAATGGTAATTAAAGGTTTGTTTAAGTATTTCCCAAAATGGCAGTGAAAAGATGACAACCTTTCATTATACTAATGAGAAAATAATACAGTGTTTTAAATCGATATTCGAGGAAGGTCCATTCATTAGAAAACCAAAGAAAGCTTTAATTAATTAAGGCTTAAAATTGCCCTCCTTCTTGCCTGTACGTCAGTACAGTGAATGTCCCACTGCACACCTCTGCCACAGCTCCACTGGACACCTCTACCACAGCTCCGTTTTGCAGAGTTTCCGTTACTTCTTGAATACAAGTTGTACTTCACCTTACTTTGAAAACAAAAATGGTTGAAAGGGTCTTGACGTCTGAAATTTTATCACTATGTGTCAATATGATTCAATTTCTTAAAAAGGCTTTAATCTTGCTGAAAACTGCAGGTCAGAGAAATATACTAGAAACAGATTGAAGAAGAAGTTATATAAACCTTTGATTTGTTTACATTATAAGATATAAATCATTATTACAAATCTCAAGATTTTACCTTTCTTATTTGCTACGGCAGTTATAACAGTTGTAGACAGCACAGAAATCATATCCGTTCATTTTTTTATTAAAAATTCAATTAAATAACAAAGATTATAATATAAAACTAGACGCAAATATGCGTGAACAATCTCGCTGTAACGTCCGAATGAATGTGCAGAATGGCATTTTTGAATTTGTTTTATATCGGGATAAGCAACCCAAGCAGTGCACTAAGGAGCGGGAAATGGGGAAACGAGCAGGCGATAATTCGGAATGTAGAGTACTTCTCAAGGTACCTTACGTGGATTTACTTTTGCATACTTCGGTAAACAGGGGAGGAAATTGTTTCAGTGTTATATTAGTGTTATATGGCTCCTACCTAAAACTGTTCTCCAGTCACATGATGACTGATACATATAATTTTGTTGTTTGATACTCCTAACTTTTTCATAAAAAGACCCTATTACTACATGATAAGCCTGAATAGTTATCATACCTTAATATCTCAAACACAGAAGTATATATCAAATGTATAATATAATATATATGATAGTAGAGCTGGCTGTAGTAGCTAGCTACAGCGATCAAGGTTTCACTAGCAGTACTACTAGTAGGTAGTTTATATCCACTATTAGTGGAGTTATTGCTTGATGCACCGGTATAATACAACGGTGTGCCTCGCAAGCTATCAGTGACTACTATCAGTATAATAGCTGGGGCAAAAAAAATAATGAAAAATAAACCAAAAATGGTCAGGAACAAAATCTACCAATCGTTCAATTTCAAACACACTTCAGTTCAAAAACAGGAGAAATCAGTTATTTAAAATTCAAAGTCAAAACTATATGAAAAAGTCTAATAATAGTCCAGCAAAAAAGAGGGGAAACTTCACCTCGAAACTCTTCGTTTTTAAACCAATTTACGAATCGCGCATGTTTTGAGCACAGAACTTTCACGTAAGATCTCACGAAAGTGAAAGTAAGCTATTCCGCCTCCGCCTCCCATCAATCTTACCGTCAATATAGGCAAATACACCCCCGCCTCCTGCCAATCTTACCATTTTGTTTTCTATTGTTCCCCGAAAGTAAAAAAGTATATTTGTAAACTCAGAAAAACCGTTTGCTAGGTGAAAATGGTTTTACAATAGGTTCTTCCCAATCACAACTAAATAGCAGTCAATTTTTGTCAGAGCGGTGTTACAAATTTCAAAACACGAGGCGCAATATATCGTAAGGCGTAAGATACATATGACACAACAAAATATTATCAAATTACAAACCGATTCAGATGCAGAAATTTCTTATAAAAAGCAATCGCAGTTGATCAGTAACTGTAGAAGTGTAAAATGCAAAAATTCGTTGCGGAAGGAAGGAAGGAAGGAAGGAGACACCATCGGTAAACCAAACAATCTCTGTTATGCGAGATTGAATTAAGATTAAAAAATGTTAATGGACGTCTCCATGCTCGTGCTTCACTTTGGAAAAGCATAAATATGACTAACTACGATTTGTTATTCTGCATATGATCTCAGAATGCACTGCGCGGGAAATATAAAATCAATTCCAATATAATCTATTCCTTTGATTTTCCATAATGTGTAAAGCATAAATATTTGTATCAACCAAAATCCAGTAAAATGCGAAACACGCTTTATTTCAAATTACTACCTAGAGGGTATTATGAAAGGCGTTATAACGGAAAATGAGCGAATTTGATTGGCCCATTATTAACCCATTATTACAGATTCATAATGCTCGCTAAAAATGGTAGCTTTAAATATAAACAAAACAATAATAAAACTTTCCAAGCAATATGATGTTCAAACTTTTTTTTTTTTTCTAGAGAAAGTTGTAACAAAATCATAACACAGTTTCTTGTAATCTATTAAATTCCTCTTCATCTAGTTCACCATGCGTCACTGTGGTCAAACTGAAAGTATATGCTCTTTTCCTTTTCAAAGAAAGATGGTTTAATATTTTTCGGAAATTGAGATCCATTCGAGCGTATATGAAGACGTTGCAAATACAATTGCAAGTCTGCAATAACAAGAGTAGTTTGTTCAACATTACTAACAAGTGACTGCTAACCATATCTAACCCAGGTGGATGCAGCCACGAAATATCGAACACAAGATCGTAAATATCTTTTGGAAGTACTAACAGCATGAACACAATTGCCATGGCAATCAACATTCGAAATGATTTCTGACGCACGCGTGTCGATTTCTGGTCTCCAAGCACTTTCTTAATTTCTTTATCGTATAACTTACGATAGATAAAAGCGTTTGACAGACAAAATACGAGAACGAATAAAATATCACGTGTCAGTTTTAGTGCAACGTCATAATAAAGATACCATGTTGTTTTTGTGATCAAACAGTCGCTTGATGAAACCTCCCTACAAGAATATTTGTGCCCGGGTCTATTGCCCTTTTCCATCAAGTGCTTCATCTTTTTAAATTCTTTGTGTACGGTCTCACCTTTGCACGTGTCATAACCTGTGTATATTTTCACCGATTTGTTACCGTGTTGGCGCTGGTACAATCCGTTTTCTGGGAAGCTACTGCCGACACTGTGGTATGGAAAGTTCTGATCTGAAAAGTTGCCTGCAAAGATAAAGGTAACTTCGATGCGAGTAGCCATTCGCGGTGTGAACACCATACGAGGAATAGCAAATATTAACGAGAACACGAATACCATGACAATTGAGACTCGAACTTCCCTTTGAGTAATCTCACGCTTATATGGACTACAGATAATCCGACATCTGTCCACAGTGATCAACAAAATCATGCCGATAGAAATCATCATTGAGAGTGGCACAAAACCAGTCAGAAAATGACAGCCGAAACTGCCGAAATGCCACGTCCTGTTTTTGGTCACTGTTCTGTATATTACCATTGTTGGAATGACCAAGCTCGAGACGAGATCGACTACAGCTAGGTAGTGAATCATTTCGTTAAAAGCTGAACGATGTTGCTTGTTGGATCGTATACCGGCAATATAAATAATCAAACTGTTTCCAATAACACCAATTATCAACACAATGGTGAATAGGATGATCAGTACGATGGTTTCCTCATCTCGTGGTCCAATCATAATTGAGTAAATCTGAATAGTAATGTTATTATTTAAGTCCAAGCACTGAAAGAAAACAAAAAACTGCACGAATAAGTAAAAAAGCAGGACTTTCAGCCGTTCATCATATTATTCACACATCGTCAAAAATAGTAAGTAAGTAAGTAATCCTGGAGTTTTGAGTCCTTGGGCTTTCACCACCCGTAATGGTTGGTTCTTCTGCCCTCAGACTTACAACTTTAACCTACTAATCAACTTTCTGTACTTTTAACCAGTTAACTTTGTGCTAATAAACTAACTGCTTCGACACTAACTGCCATACATACAAAATTAAGCTTATAAAGATATCGTAAAACACGTTTATCCACATTTCGATTCCATAATTAACTACATTCGTAAAACCGTGGGGAGGGGGGGTCATCATGAAGGTAGTAACATTTTACATGCGTGGCTACTGCAAGGCTACATTTATCTTCTTATTCCCCATCAAATGTCCTAATTTCGACCTGCGATACCAGGGCCTTTTCGTCTCGTCGTCTTCATATCAGAAAGATACAAACGACCTTGGATGAGATGGCATCTACCAGTTTGCAACCAGCTAATTTCACCGAAAAGCGTTTTAAAGAACGAGTCTGACCATTACCTTAATGATCGGAACATTGTAAACCTTGTTTAAAGTAAGATCTCAAATGCTGTGAACCTGGATATTATTGGTCGTGGTCGCACTGCCATAGAGCCGCTTAGTAGTGCACTCCAAGCATATGTATTAATTGATTTCAATCGCTGATTTTTCTGGCCTGTAAGTCTATTGTTGGTATTTTTACATTTAACTATCTAACTGTAGTTTGATGTACATTCACATTGATCACATGATCGATAATTGGTACTATTTATTGGTTGAAATATGTCATGCGATCAAAGTGAGTGCATGATGAAATTTGTCTATAGAAAAGATCAATAAATAAAGGAACAATATTTTGTTTTAATAGATTTCCAGACCATAGAATTTTCTAATGACAATGGTATTCGAGAAGTCTGCCGTGGATGCAAATCATCATGAAAGGAGTAGAAAAAAAATATGTAATGCCTTTTTTTTTATAAACTTTGACAAATGTTTACCTCAAAAACAAATTTTTTTGTTAAAACTGACTTTAAGAAAGGAAATGAATTGAATTATTGTGAATGAATTGAATTATTTTGAATGATTTTTTACAGGCACGCATTGTAAATCCAAATGCTGAATAAATCTAATTGGATAGATTTTGGATTTTCAATACTTTGATTAAGCTTACAAGAGTTTTAAAAATTTCACAATTTGAAAGCGCCTTTACATTCACCGCCAAAACTAAGAAATAAAGTTGGAAAGAACTAGACATCTCTCTAACCCTAACTGATCTTCTTAAGCCAAGCAAAATGACGAGACCTTTATGAACAAAGTGCTTTCAAATGCTTTAATCTAACTGAATTTTCACTATTGGTTATTATAAATGGCCGCATAAGCTTCCCCTGCCAAATAAGCGCCTAGAGAATTCGCTCTAAAGAAAAATACTATGAAGTTTATTTTCTCGATTCAAACTCACCATTTAAAAGAACTTTACATTCACGAAGGTCTGAAAGAAACATGTTATCTCTCCAATCTTACCATAAAACCTAGTTACAGATACCTTTACTACTTTCACGAGCGAGCTCATCGAAAAATTCTTACCGTCTACACGAAACAAGCAAAGACTTAAAACTTCCATCTTTTCGATACGCTGACTATACAAGCGCTCGTTCAAGTAGGAAATAACTAAGAAAAGTACATTCAAACCTGTTAGTAATATGAGAACTGTTTGAATAAGTTGAAGCATGCATGTTTACGTCAACCATCATCATTAAGATCTTATGGTTATCAGAAAAGAACATTTAAAGAAACAAATCCAAATTAAAGCTGCTCTAATTGATTTTCCATACACCATTTTAAACTACGATTTATGGATGGATTTGCTTTTATTTATATTAGATTTTCATTTCAAATAAACAGACTAGATGATATTTACAAATAACTGTGATACCGATAACAAATCGCAGTAGTGCGAAAAATGTTTCGGTTTAAAACAACAGGACCATTAAGAAATATAGAAATAAGGACCAATAAGGTGAGCCTAGGAAATAATGATCCATGCTAACAAAAGTTTATCATTTTTGATGTTGGGTGAAATGTTGGATTCATTAGAGAGGTTTCAAAATTTACGAAAAAGGAAAAAAGAAGGACAAAATGATGTTGGATGAAATTTGCTCTCGGTCAACTTTTTCATCCAACATTTGCGGCGACATCAAAAGAGATTTCAGAATGTAAATTGCGTTTTTTTTATGTTGAGTTCATTTGAGTTAAAGTCATCCAACATTTATCATTTTCTCTGCGTCGAAGTGCAAAAATGCAAGAAGATGGAGTCTTTCGAATTTTCGAACACTTTTTTGGGAATGTTTTTTTGGCAATAGAACTTTTTGAAAACACAAATCAAAAATTGGAAATAACAATTTTGAAAACGGCGAGCTAGCAGTTGGCTGGGAGAATAAAACACGATGACAGGAAGTGATAACAGCTCTTCAGAAATCATGAATCGTCTGCAAAGTATCTTCAAGATAAAAAACGGAAAAAGTTGTAGCTGAAAGGAAAAAGGAAAAACAGCAAAGAAAAGGATTCAAAATCAAAAACGGCCAAAGACTGGAACGACGACGAGATCGCCTTGCTAATTGACATGCTTGAAGCAAATCCCTGTTTATGGGATATATACCACCCCGATTATTTGAAGCGTGATATGAAAGAAATAGCATACACTGATATTTCCACAACCTTGGATACGACAATTTCTTCAATTAAAACAAAAATAAACGGCTTGAGGGCACAGTTTGGACGGGAGATGACAAAAGAGAAGACTACCACGAGTGGACAAAGTACTGATGAGTTGTACACTAGCAATTGGATACATTAAGATAAATTAACTTTTTTGATACCTGTAATGGGGGCTTCAAAAAGTAGAGACACTTTAAAACGAAAGAATATAGAAAAGGAGGGACCCAAGAAAGAGGCAGAAATTTCAACAGGAACAAAAAAGAAAAGCTTTGCTGAAAAAAAGCTCGATTTGCTTTCTAAATGTACTGATGCGAGACTTCAAACTTCAAACAAAACATCAGATATGCGCTTTTCAGCTTCTCTCTTGGTACGTTTGTCCAACTGCGATAGTTTTTCGTCCACATACAATGCGAAGTGAGAAATCCTCGGAGCTGGTGACACATCTTTTGATGGGGCAGCTGCTTTCAACGCTTTTGGATCAGTACATTACGTCTTATAAACGGTTAGAAGCACTATATATAACGAACACCGTTCATATCAGAATGATCACATTTCACCACAAGTGCAATTCCACTACGGTCTCTTTGTATATTCCCCAAGGATGAAACATCTTTGACATCATAGTTACGAAACTTGGGACTATGGAGGTGTTTACATGATCCAACTCATACCGGTATGAGTTTCATGCCGTAATGAAACACGTACCTATCTGCGATCAGTTCCTTGTTAGTGTTTACACAATTTAGGCGATATGAAACTTATGCCGGTATGAAATTGAGTTTTTTGATGCCACACATTAATTAATTAATTAAAATAAAATAGTGCAATCTTCAAGTAAGACTGCACGAAAACAGATCATGTGAACAGAAGAGATATTCATGCCGGCATGAGTTTTACCATGTAAACCCCGCCTATGTTTACATACAGCATGTGAATTCATCAAGTGTAGTAATACCACCACCTCCACCCCACCACGGCAATACCAAATGTTGCTTTGTTGTTGAAAGTTGAAGTTTGACGGTCCCATACTTGGAACAGATTATGATCAACGGGCTTCGAAATTTCACAATAACGAAACAAGCTTTCCTGGTTCGTAGGGAAGGGAACCAAATTTTCGTTTCCATACTTCAAACAGAAAAATTCCAATTTGTATTTCATGCGAAAGTATAAAAAAGATTTGATATTCATTTTGAATTTTCGCCACATCACCATAATTTCAAAAAAAATCAAAGCAAATTCAAATTCATGTGTTGAAGCTAGCTATATGACTGGAAACATGCAACCCATAACAGAACCTTTCGTTACCGTAACGTTAGGTCATTCGTTTTCGAAGTGTTCTTAAACAGACCTTGGCTTAGGGTATGTAGATTACTGAAATTTCGGGGCTTGATCAATATTATCGAAATAACTGCAAATCGCAGTTGCATAGAATAATGCCAAAAAAATAGCCCCTGTAGGTCAACATATCATTGGTAATTTTTAATCTTATAGGAAAGACTAACAATTTTTGAGAAATTTACCAAATTATAACTTCAAACTGCGAAAATTTTGTTTTATCAAAATTGGGGAAATTTAATTCCCGCAAAAATTCCTTATATTAAGGTTATAAACTGCCACTAGGGATCAGAAACTTTTCGGGTAAACAAACTTTCAAGGAAAGACAAACTTTCATGAATTAATTTGTAGCACTTTACTGATTTATGCAAATGACAAGTCTGTATTTTTCCAAAAATAGTTTATAGGGAATTTAATGTGCCCTACACTTCCGTTCTTTGGTTTTTAAGACCTTCCACATATCAAAACAGGACTGATACTAGACCTCAAAAATTAGAATTGATTTTTTTATGCAAAAGTTTTTTTCTGATATAAACTTTTTAAACTTACCATAAAGTTTTTTGCAAATCGTTTTATGGTAACACTTTCTGATTCTTAAATAGTTTTTAGGGAATATGCTGCCTTTTTATCTCAAATTTAGGAATTTTCGCAGAACTGCCCATTAACTTTTAGGTGATTTCGTTGTTGTTGTTTTTTCGGAGAAAATAGAATAATTCCACATTAATTCTTCCAGCTAAAATTTCTAAATATACATGTGTGATGTAAAAATCGATGTGCAATTCATCACTACTGGACCTGAGATTATAGAATTTTTATCAGGTATCTGCTATCAGAACTCATCCGTCTCATCAGACCTCAAAACCTATCAGACCTATCTGGACTTGTCCGCATCATCTGAACTTGACCAGATTTTATTTTTCAAATATTTCCAAAAAATAATTTCCATTGCTATCTTGTAATATGAGAAGTATCATATAATATAAATCTTTTATTTTGACACAGATTTTGTTACATTGTACTTTTATTTAGACCTTTACAATACATTGAGTTTATAATATACACGAATAAAAATACTTCAATATAAAGACTTTTTATGATCTCAGTTTGACAATGGAGACATAACAGACACGCATAAGTATTTTTCTGAAGAGTGCATCTATCTAACTAGTCGCTCAGTCTATATTTATGGGCTACTATCTAAACGGACCTTTTAACTTTCCGCCTCTTTTGTTTTGGGAAGGACGAAGCTAGACGCGTAACCATGACCTCGTTATCCCAGGTTAAAATAACTAAGTTTTCACCAACAAATTGAGATAACAGTGCTTTCTTATTTCAAATACGATAACCTGAAACATAACGTTTTGCTATGGACGACATCAACGACAATTAACATTAAGCGTGGGAAAAATGCAAGTTTTGTACGTGATTTAATTTCCGAAGTCTTATGATGAATAAGATGGCGAGTACAATAAAAACATGTCTGACGTCGAGGTTTTATGTCCCATCACACTTGATACAACGCCGTCCAAACTGTGACCAGCACGCTGACCTTCAGGCCGCAGGTCTCTTGTTTCCTTTAGTCCCATTTCCTTGCCATTACTAAACAGATGTTCGACGAGACAAGAAATTTACTCCATCAAGCCAAGGTAATATCCGACGATAGGGAGAGAAATTGAGGGCTTACACAGAATAACAAAGATATTCCGACAACATTTTATTTTCATACAAACATAGGCATAAAATGCTCAACAGTATATCTGACAATTCGAAATCGAAACCTGCTGAACGGAATAAATGGTTTTACTCGATTTATTTAACGCTCCCTTTACGTAACAAATCCCAACTTCCTCGACTGTTAAATCGTAAGCAAACTCGAGATTTTCCCGAGAAAGAAATTCCCACTTTCAAGTTATATACGATACTCGATTTCATCGTGCATTCTTCTACGAAAATATCCCAAAAACATATTTGGTATAATATTATATATACTACCTAATTACGAAAACGAATTGATGTTTCACCCATAGTCCAGAAGAAATCAGATTGACCAAAACACTCCAATGACATCAAGAACCTCAATGTCAAGATTTCAAAATTTTCTGGGTAAATTACAAAGTGGCCTAGAATTATTAAAATGAAATACCTCGAGAAGAACAACAATTAAGAAAAACTAATACATGGATTTAGATTGGATTCAAAAATTACACACAGAGTAAAAGTTAGAAAGGAGATTTTAGAGAACTGACGAAGAACTATAGTTTTTGCATGTATATCATATAGCCTATTGCTAGGCCGATTCCCAGTAGAGACATCCCAATAGTCGCCGGAGAAATTCTAAACGATATTTTTGGACAAACAGGTAGAAGAAATGCAACGGAAATTCATGCGTTTTTTCTGAATGTTACAGAACGTTAACAGTTGGTTAACATACCAAATTTCGATCATTGCTACTTTACAGTCAAAACATTGTTATTTCTGTCTGCTTAAACGAGAATATTTTTGCGTATTGTCTCGTTTTTTCAAACGTAAATAAGAAACAGTTTTCTAGTGGGCAAAATCTTCAAAAGGTCTATGAGGAGGAGTGTTTTCTATAGGAAGGACAAGTAATATCGCCGACTGTTCAATCAAAAACACTCCCTCACAGAGACTTTTTGATGATTTTGAACACTGGGTTTAGTGATGGTAAAATAGTATGTTAACATTCTATTAACCGCAGTTATGAAAGAAATACAGCAGAATCCCGTTAACTCGGACCCTCAGGGAAGACAGAAAATTCGTCTGACTTACTGAATGTCCAAGTTATCCGGGGTACGACTAAACGGGATTCTACTGTACGATTATGACAAAGTTCAAAGAATAAAAAACTGGTTAGGAATTTAACAACAATAACAACAAAACAACAACATCAGCTGATAAAATATTAAAAAATTCAAAAGAATCAGTAGATGATATGCACCATTATATGTGAACGAAAACATTAACTGCCGATTTGAAATAATTTCCTAACCAGTTATTTATGCTTTCTATGAACTTCGATTATTACAAAATCTGATAATACCGATTGTAGAACCTGAATTTAGTCGGTATTTAGGAGAAATTTATCGTTGCATCATAAATTGGAAACGAATGAAGTTCTATAACAAATTAACAAAACCATCACTATGAAAAGACACTTACCCAGATGATTGTTTGTATGGAGTAAAGGCTTCCTGAAATGGAAATATCAAATTTTCACGAAATGGTCATGGAAAATCCATACAAGTCATCTATGAACAAGCAAGTAATGTTATAAGCATATTGTGCTGCATTTTAAAGCCATACCTTCGTGGGATTTTCATCATAATGAGTAAATCGATCTTTCTACAAGAATAAATAGAAAAGTATACAGAATGTGATAATCACTTTAATCTAATATTTTTATTTTCTTTGAAGAATTTTTTAATTTTACCTCATCCAAATCAGCAATGTAAAAATCTTTCATCATTTCACGTGCATCCATGGAATGGCCAGTGTCTTCGAAATTCTCTGACGCATCTTTACCTATACACGTACAAATGAAAACGTTATATCAACGTGTCAGAACGGGCGTGAAGTAGTGGATTTAAAAATAAGGAAACAGTTAAAACTATAGGGAGTGTAAAAAGTGGGCTTGTTCAAGTTAAGTTACCTGCTATTTCCAACATCACTTCTTCTCCACCAGGGTGCTAAAAACATTGAAACGTTATTATAATAGCAGATGGAAATAACTGAATTCCAAGCACACTTTACCAGACGTTTCCGTTAACATTCGTAAGCGACGTTTACAAAAAGAAATTAAGCGACACGAAAAAATATATTTTACCTAATCGTGCTTAAAATAATTAGATAGTACTGGGAAAAACGTTTCGCTGTCAATAGACGATTTTAAACTGAGAGAAAGTTTTCGAAACATTGTTAAATTTTATGGACAAAAAACTGAAAAATTAGTTGAATGTCCATGTTGACATGAGAAGTCACATTCAAGATTTCATCGGAAGGGAATTAACTTCACATCGGGAATTCTAGCTTTTAAGTTATATTGAAGAAATCCAATGCAAGCTTTTAAGTTGTTGTTCATTTTTGCACTCAACACACCCCAACACACCGTCCAAAGTAATGTTTTGTTTAAAAAGGATACATTATGTAGCTACATTTGTTTCCTTTAGAAATTTAAAATATAGAACAAAAAACACGGTTGTGGTTAATTGAGCTTTAATGATGTAAATATTTATGTTTTGAGAAGAAACGACCTTCTAAAAGATTAACAGATTTTGAGGAGTTGATCACAAATCCTGAGTGACATGGAAAAAACAGCTATAATGAGTTTTAGTGGCCATGCATATATGCACAACATTGTGGGCATGATGTGCATGCATGCACATTCAAATGCAATCCCATGAGACACTAACTTTAATCTATGTATTATTTAATTCAGGGGGTGACACTAAATTTCATCTATGAATTATGTTATCCAGGGAGTGACGCTAACTTTTACCTATGCATTATTTAATTCAGGGGGTCCATTTATTTGCTATCTTTTTCTTTAATGTCAAGTGAATAAAGAAACACCAACAAAAACAACAACAACACTAACAAAAACAACAACAACACAAACAAAAACAACAAAACAACAAAACATAATCAAAAGAACATTCCGAAAGCCTATTGTCAAGTTCTACATCAGTATTTTTCACTTAAACTATCTGGCCATAGTTTGTTGTTAAACACCTTGATCACGACAGAAAATAATTACGTCACGTGATCAAAGTATAGGTGCATGATAAAAAATGCTTACTTAAATGATTGTAATTTAAAGGTTATATTTTAAAACTAATTTTGCTATTTTTCCAGTTATTTATCCGATGCGAAGTTCCACACACTTATTATGTCTTTAGAGCTGTTTACGACATTTTGAGCACCTTCGGCTTTGATAAAAAAAAAAAAAAAAATATCAGTGAAATTGATCACATTCTATTATAAAGCCCTGACAATTTTACTTGCAGCAACACGGTGCTGCTTTGACAAGGTGAAATGAATAGATAAACAAAGGATTAAAATGTGATTGATATTCGAAAAATGGAACAAACAACCAGATGATGAGAAATCAGGGAAATAATTAGTGAAGCTATTAAGGAAGCTATTAAGGAACCTATTTGGGTAACCTTCAGTCTAACGATTTTTCAATATTGGGACCCTCATTTCATTTCAGTAGCCAAAGAAGTTGAAATTCCAAAGCCTGTCAATGCACACTTTATAATAGTATAATAATGTGAACTTTGTCATCACAGTGATATGTCGTCATTCACTCAGCATTGGGGAGAGAATCTCCTCTCCCCATGCCCCAAATCCAACCAGGTTACAGCCTCGCAATGTTGATTTTGTATAATACATTCGTAGCTGTACATTTTGTGTTTTCATCATCGCATACCTCTCGGGTCGGTCAACTCAACTGATTATAGGGTTTCAAGCATTTCGCAGGTAGTAGATCAGATCTACATTATAAAAGTTAAAAGTTGTGTAACGATTAACAAAGAAGCCATGACCAATAATAAGTTGTTCTAATAGGCCCATTTGGACACTGTCGAAATTAGTGTAAAACTTTCAAGCAAATATTGAGTCGGTGCTTACAAATTTTTTGGCTTTCTGTGTAAGCAAGAAAAACATTACAACAATGTGTTTTCTCCTCCTTTGTTCATTACTATGGTGCTAATATATATTTCAAATATGACACCTTATTGAAATGGTCATTGCCGCGAAATAAAATGGCGTACAGTAATGAACATTTCCAAATGTATATTTTCTATTTGACTATAATTTTTATTTGTATCTTAAAATATCTTCGGAATCGATTTGAAATAAAAATATCAAACTTTAAAGAAATGTTAAGAAATGTTGAAAGAATGTTTTCATCTTTAAATGAAATGGCAGACAAGGCCTATAAGTATTGAACATTTAGTTCATTTCTTGCTAATCATATATTTTGTTAAGAAGTGATTTTTTTATAAGCAACAGTACTCAGATCAGCAACTCAAGTAATCAAGCTTTTATTCCAGGAAGCAATTTTTAAAAATTGATTTTAAATCTTTTTGTGATTCAATAATTCATTCCAGCCATTTTTTTACTATTCTTTTTGATTCATAAAATTTCTTACCATTAGATATTATGTTTTTATTTTCCAGGAAAATATATTCTTGTGAGTTTTATTTTGCATATTTTATGTTATTTTTAATTTCTCTGTTTTCCTTTGTCAAAATATTCTGTTATCTTAAGGCCGGTTTCCAGTTCATTCGCCTGGGTCGCGCGCAACTGGCCTTTAAAATCAAAATTAAAATCTTAATCAAAATGTCAGACGTTCTCTATAGTTTGTCTTGAGAATGAGAATAATGAGAAAAACATTTATTTGGAAATAAATCACATTTCATCAAAATACAAATAGCTAGGAGTAGCACAATTCATCAAAATATCATTTATTATATACCTCGTCTAAGAATTTTGATACATCGTATACTTTGTTGTGAATCACCAGCCAGCAGGAATTACCATTGTTGTGTTCTTTTATTTCGGCAAGAGTTTTTGTGACCACCATTGCCTTCAATTGATTAACAATAACTTGCTGGCTGGTCAGGCTATAAGCAAACAGCTGGCCAGGTTCTGCTTCTCGCAGCTTCTTGATGACAGAAATTTTACCAATTTACCATGTGAAATGGTTTCGCAATAAAGTGTAATAAACCGGGGGTTGATTTAGAATTATATTTAAATACGTAGAAATATACTTGGCAATTAAAAGTCTTCATTACATCTATGTATGATTTGATTAGATTTAAAATCTCTTTCAAGTATCACAAATATTGCAGAAAGTATAAATAGCTTCTATGTTAATGAACTATGCAAAACAATCCAACCCTTGAAGTAGAAATGATAAAACGTTCTTTCCTCATTGGCAAACAAAATGGCGTGGTATACGATACGATGTTAGATTCAGTGAGTGAAATATAACTGGAAAGGGAAAATAATATTTGTTGTACATGAAGTTAAAAAATATGTATTAGAAACTAACTGTGATCTGTTATGTGGTCACTGATAAGATACCCGGCTTTGGCTGGCCAATTTTTTTAATTATGATTTCTGAAGCAAGCATCATTGTGTCGGGAAATCAGCAAGCAGTGAAAAATGACCTAATGGAAAAGTCACAAGTTGCCCTCTCCACTTTGGATTTTCCAGAGCAACAGGTGTTGTAATAACATTATATATCTATTTGTACAAAAACTATAAAATGCATGAAGGCTAACTGCGCTGTATAAAACGAACAATTAAATTTTCTTTCAGTGTTTTGCAAAAGCACTGCTGTGTGTTTGCATGACTGGCAGTTTCTTTTTTGTATTCATAGCCTTATATGACCGGTGGTTGACTTGCTTACTTTTTTTTGTTATTCTAAAGAAGGACAAAAATATCTGAATGGTACACCTGCCGGCGGCCATGCAGGAAACACTTTTTGTTTGCAAAATGATTTGATTTTTATAATTTATAATGGGAGCCACTCACATATCAATTTGGTTCATGTTTCGCATCAGAATCACATTTGTGAGTGTGTAAAGAACACTGACGTGAAAATTTTGCGATTCCATTTATGATTGATTCTAGGTGTGGTACATGGGGATACAATAGACCATTTGGTAGCTAGGCAACATACATTCAAAATGGGAAGGTAATTTCTCATTTCACTGGAATTTGCCTTCCGATTGAAACTTCAGTTATTCAAAGTGTAGTTGTGTACCATTCAAACATTCATTGAAGGGAACATTCATTCATGATTTATCCAGATAAGGAAATTGTTCCCATGTGTGAAAAATATTGTAGTTTTTGAAGAATTTTTAAGATTTTTAAGATTTTAATTGCCCTTTGTGTAGGATTTATAGGACTATAAGATTATAACTTTCCAGTAGCTAGATGAATAGTTTTTTAGTCATGAATTGCTAATTAACACGTCCCATTGAGTTTCACTCTGTTGTATATTTTTGGAAAGGAATATCCCTGCATTACAGGCAGTTTCAGGCCTCAGAATTTGTACTTCTTGGGCTATCAAAATTGGGGTTTTAATCTAATGATCGTAAGGGTGCCAATTTTGATATGGTTATGCTGATTGGATTGGTACTATGAATTAGGTTACAAAAATAGGTTCCCTGATTAAGCATCCTGTGGTTGTTGAAGCTACAATTTTCTAGCTCCACTTTCTAAAAATAATATTGAACTAAAATTTATCCTAAAGTATTGCCTGTATTTTGTTAAATAGTAATAAATCAATAATGTAAAAAACCTGGTTTGATTTTATTCGATCAATTTTTATTGTATTCAGGATAAAACAATTTTATTTCAAAGAAGACAGACACAAGATGAAACTCTGTACAATTAGTTTTGTTCAAAATACACTATTTCTTGTGACCATGTTTCATATTTTTCATGTTGTTAATTCATAAACATCATCTGAAACTGTTCAAATCCCGCAAACTCAGTACACCGGAATTTCAGTTTTGTCAAACTGGTCTGATTTTAAGTCCACTTAAAAGTATTTACGAAAACAAAATAATTTCATCTTGGTCGTCCACTTATGTTGGTTGCTTTTTATTACTGGAAAAAATTGCATTTCAGACTATTTTCTGGTTATACATACTGCCACAACAACATTGTTGTTATTTAAATTGAATAATTTTGTAAGTAGTCAAAATTATGAATTATTAGGGCCCATTTTTTCATGCACAGAATCATTTTTTCTCTCTTCCCAACTCTTATTTTTTTTCCATTTCTTTCCATTTTCATAGCAAAAGCTGTGGTGGAGTTTGGATTTGGAAGTTTTCGCTTAATTTGTTGCCAGTAGCAAGTCTCTTCTTCCCAAAACAGATGTTTTTCCATTTCTTTTTAAATTTCTGGAATGTTTTGAAGCTTAGTCTAGCATTTTGTGTGATTAACATAATTTATTCCTGGAAACTTGGCAAAACATGGGAACAGGTGGCAATCACAAAATTATTAATAGAAAGAAGACTCAACAATTCATAATTCTTCAAAATTCGAAAAGTAATTATGCATAAACATCGGAAATTTATAATTATTAGAGTGTTTGGAAAGTTTGGAATTGATTCTATCTGTTTCTTTTGTATGAAAAAAAATTTGGAAAAAATTTGAAATTGAATCTGAATCTGGCTTGAAAGAGATAGGCCCTTAGGTAATGTCACTAAATTTAATTTAAAACTCAAAGACAGAGAAAGACCGTTCATTTACTGTTCCCAAATTTCTAAAAGTATTTTTAATTAATTAATGCTATTGATGATGATAATGATTTTGATAAACTATTGCATTTGTCCTTTGTTTTTTGCTTTTTCATAATTTCGATCTCTTCAATGGAAGGTTTTCTTATTGTATTTCTGCTGATGACAAGCTCATACCTTTGAAATTCATTTTTTATAAAAAAACGGAAGTGTTATTGTCCGTAAGTCTTCCACAAAAACGCATCAAACCACATTTAACCATTTTGTCATCTTACCACTGGTCATAATGTTGTTTGTAATTTATACCTTATATATAAGTTATAATGCTCAATTAGGTCTTTCTATTTAAGGGGTACGTGTTGCCTGAGAATAGTTTAATTCAATGTCTTGTTGCAATAATCCCTTTTTTTACATAGTGTTTGATATTTGGTGATTTCAAAACTGATGAATATGACAAGTTCTTCATTCACAATGGATTGAAACCGACTGGAATCGAGGTAGGGCTTATGTTTGGTTTGGGTATAATTAACTACTGTTGATTGTGAATGCATGCTTTTGTGTGTTAACAAATTTTATATTATCCTGAATTTTACTTTGTAGTTTCTTTGTGATACATACAATGCTACTAAATCATGGGTGGAAGAAGGTCAGTAAACTATAACTATTTTAAATGATAGAATGAATCAGTCATTAACTAACTTTACTACAGAACTAAGGAAAGCAAAATGTAATACAAGTGACAAGACATGATAATGAAAGCATATTATTATATTAATAGTGAAGGCCAAGTGAAAGTCATTGCTCGCACTCATTTGGAGGTGAGATTTAGGCAGAACGGGATGCATTTCACCTTTGATATATCTTACAAAAAACATTGCAACAACCACATTGCATAAATGTTTGCAAACATTTTGTGCAACATCACAAAAACAACATTTCTGATTCTATTGTGATTTTGGAGTCATGTAAGTTGCATATGGTAAACATTACTACAACCTTGAAAACTTCAAACACTGATGATATTGATGTTAGCCTTTCATCATGGCTATTATCAATATTATTCTGGTTGTTGCATAACACAACATCGCTGGTGTGTCACTCAACTGATCATATTAGCACAGTTGCTTTGTGTTATTAAATAATTCAGAAAAACAGTTGAGGCCCTTTTTCCAAAAATACTCTTTAACAATGTGTGTTGCGTAACATTGCGTACACTACACCCATCGTGATCCAAAAGCAATTTGAATGCAACAACAGCACAACATTTTGTGCAGACTGGGAAAGGGTTGAAAAGGACAACATGTTCATAGACCTTTTCTTTTCAGTTGAAAGTATCATCTAGCCTGCTGCTGTAACCATATACATAGCTCCAGTCTTAGGCTTTAATAAAAATTCTTTTTTCTCTAATACCACAATCTAATTTTCACATACGGGAAACATGACACATCTAAATTATAGTATACATAAATAATGTGCAAACCTGTGTGAAAGAGGAAGTTCACAAAATTAAAGTGAATTACGGTAGTTTCTTCCAAGAGATTACCATTTCTTATAGTTGTCAGTAGCTAAATTTGCTAGAGTAAATTTATAAACTTCTGTCAGGTTATGGCAAATACTTAAAGGATGGTCTGAGTACAAAGCTTCACATTAATTTTGAGAATGAATAGAAAGCAAAGAAAAATTTGAATTTTTTTTTAGCAATATCGTGTCATATGTCAAGTAATTCTAGGTGTTAACAGGTAGTAAAAATAAGATCATCGAACTGTGCTTTATTTCCATGTGAGCTCTACACAAGCAATGATAGTGCACTTTCAGGTGGTATAAAGTTTTAACTTACACCTTTCAATGTACTGGAAGGAAGCTACCAGTTTTGTAATCGTAAGGTTTGTTTTGATCAACAAAATCAAAGAATGCGATTTACATTTCAGCACCTAGCTTTATTTATTTATTTTATTATTTATTTATTTAAAATATTTATACAGAGGATGCAATTCTTCAGTGTACTAAAAACTGTTATCAACATAAGTCCTCTATCTCACACTCATATATTCCACACACACTCATAATACAAAATACCGATTCCCAATAGCTTTGCATTTTTCTTCTACAATGATAGAATACTTTGCATTTTGCAACCCTGCTTAAAACCCTATAAAAGTTTAGCAAGTTACTGTTTACCATGAAAGTTAACTTCAGTGTGAATTCAGTACTTCAGATACGTTCTCAATAATTTTAATTATATTGATAGATATTTATGCTATGCTGATCCATTATTTTTAGGCTCCAGAGACAACTTCAAGTATTTACATTCGATACATACAGAAGAGTTACAAAACTGTTTTGTTGACACTGAGGAGGAAAGGGCTAGTGATATTACAAATTCGTCAGCAAACCCAGATTTACACAAAGTAATTCCATCAGAAAGTAATGTTGCTGAACTTGTTGACAGCACAAACCAAGCTGTAAACGAAATCGATTTGCAATCAGGTGATTGGTCAACTGAAAAAGTAACTGATTCTCCTACAAAATCTGAAACGACTGACTCGCTGGAAAATTCGAACAAACAGCAAAAGCCGTCGAGTTGGGCTTCTTTGTTCAAGTCAGAATCTCCTTCCACTTGCCAAACCTTTTCCAAGCAGGACAGCAATGGACCCCCCATACTGTCCGTTCAAATGAATGAATCACCAGATGAGCAAGCTGTTATCAGGCCACCCACTCAAACCGATTTGTCTGTTATCACGATGGATTTGGATAAACGGGCCCATCAACTAGCTGGTAAAAATCCTCAAGTTTCATTTATTGTCGATCCTTTTTCGTAGAATTAAAAGTCATATATTATTATTTCATATAGATCATATCTGTACACTGATGCCCAATTCCAGTCGTCATCATTTGCAACTGCGTGGGCTGATTAATCGTGGAAACTGGTGTTACATTAATACAACGCTGCAAGCTATATTGGGAATTCCTGTTATATCTCATTTTTACAAATCTTTAAAACTTTTCTTGAACAAACACGTTAAATTTACTTCTACACCCCTGACAGACAGCATGTGAGTTTCAGTGTTAATTAAAACTTAATCTTTTCTCCAAAATTTTCACTTGTCAACTGTCACTTGGGGGAATGTGTCTGAAACCCAGTGCTACGGTTGACCAAACCATTATAATGACGGGATGCGTTCATTGATTTTGAAAAAATGTTTTGGTTTACGAAATCATTTTGATGAGTGCAAATTAGAACCGTAAATACTCAAAGGCACTTTCCACTAAAGGCTAACCACTTAAAATATCATTGTCTCTCTGTTTATTTGGTGAAGACCTCCATCAATGAAATTTTGAATTGTTATTATATTAACCTCCAATCTTGTGTCTTTCTGCAGGATAGCATTCTTCAATGAGTTTGAACCCATCAACCCAAAGGTTTCCATAAAGAAACAATCTGATGATCTAAGAGCAGGTGTTGCATTTGAACCTCGTTGTGTTTACGATGTACTGCCTGTCATGAAAACAACATTATCTGAAAAGGTTTGTGTTTTCACTTAATCTCATTAAAATGAGTAATGTTTAATTTATCATGCTGTTCTATGTTAACACAGTTAAATTTGATATGGTAGGGTCGTCAAGAAGACGCAGAAGAATTCTTGTCGTTTCTTTTGAATGGTATCCATGATGAATTGGTTGCACTACATAAAATAGCACAACCCAGGCCGCAAATTGTTAACGGTACACAGAGTGAGCATCATGATGCCGATGATGATGATGATGATGACCAGGAGGACTCATGGGAACATGTTGGTCCCAGAAATAAATCAGCAACCATGAGAAAGGTACTGTTGACAAATTGACAACTATCTGTTGTCATGCTTCTGCGAGATCACCACAAATATAGGGCTACAACAATATAATTTTTTCTAAAGTTGTTTCTGAAGTTTTTCCCCTTATTTATTTAATTTGTTTATAGAGTTAATAGTGTCTGGCTGTCTCCCTTTGTTTACTAGCTGTATTTTAGCTCTCTTCATTATTGCAGTCTTTACTCTGGTAGTAGAAATTTGGGTTAACAGTCTTAGTGGGACTTGAAGAGAAGTTCTAAACTTAATATCATCTCATAGCACATGAGAATAGTTGGGAAGAATCTTAATCTAAAAATTGAATTTTGACTTCAGGCTGTTATTGAAGAGTCGTTGATAAAACATGTGTTTGGTGGTGTGATCCGTTCATCGGTCCTTCAAACTGGCATGAAAGAATCAAGTACTCTTCAACCATTTTTCACTTTACAGCTTGATATTCAGGTATGACAATAATTTGTTTTCGTGAACTCTTAAAAAACAATCTGAACTACTAAATTCAATTGAACATGAAAAGTTCACATTAACGAAAGCTGCTGAACACACCCTTTGACTTTCCTTTTATAGTCTCAAGAGATCACCACGTTACTGGACGCAATTAAATGTTACTTTATGAAAGAAAATCTGCAAGGATTTAATTGTCAAAAAACAAAGACAGAAGTGAGTGAAACTTTTGGTCTTTGGTCTGATCGTTTTATGTTATTCAGACCGGGTTGAAAGCTGAGTTCAAGGTTGCTCACGCAAAAAAGCAACAAAAAAACAACTAGTAAACAAACAAACAAACAAAAACCGATACAAAACAAATCAATAACTGTTGAGTTGAATGCATGATTAATCAAAATTTCTCTTGAATATGGGATACGCTTGTTATGTATGAATGTAATACATCTTTTATTCGAGAGTTAATCTTGCAAGACGATGGCTTATAGACCTAATCATTCGTAGGCTTTGTTTATCATGTTCAGGTCATGCGCAACACGTACGTGTAATGTTTCTATAAACTATCTGTCAGGCAATTAGATTCCGTGGAATATTTTAATAGCCAACAGAAACCGGGATGAACACTTTACACTACACCATCGTGAACCACTCCAAATAATTGCAATAAAACGTTTGGAGTTTCTCCCCGTTTGAATATTCATATGAATGTGTTTGTTTTTCTATTCCAAGTCAAAACAAAAGAGAATGAGTTTTGAAATGGAAAGACTAAAGCCGGATCTCCACTAGGCGGGAAAATGTCGAGCCTCGAAAAGTAGAAACACTGTACTTTTCGGATGGCGAAATTTTCCGCCGCGAAATTTTGATTAGCCAATCAGGTGCTCTTAATATTTTCGCCGCTGCGTTTTTCCGTCTAGTGGAGATCCGGCTTAAGAAAAGTATGCCACTGTACATTGTATAGATGAATTTTATGTTTACATTTGCTATTAAACCACTTTTACACCATCAAATCTTTGCTAAGGACCTCCTGGAGATTCTCTTGTTTTGATTTCTTTATTAAAACTCTAGCGGGAGGTTTTCTCAGGATAAATGATAACGGATGTTCGAGACAGCGAGGAGTTTGACTGCAGAACTTCATCATCCTTTTTATTTTTTTCACGGGGACTCTTCTGAATCAGATTCTTTGAATTTTAATTTTTGTCACTCGTGTATTGTTCGGCCAAACGTTATTTCTTCAAATAAACACAATTCTTATTTGTTCGCTAGGTTGAAGCGTCGAGACGTTCTTCAATGGAAGAGCTGCCGTTAATTTTTATCTTCCATTTGAAATACTTCGTGTTCGACAGGAGGGGAGGTTGCCAGAAGATTTACAAATCGATCGAAATTCCCGTTGATTTAGAAATTCCAAAAGGTAAATATAAGAGAAAGAATTCTCATTTTAGTCCTTGATAATGTTGACTTGGAAGCGACTTGTTGTGTTAAGTGGCGTTCACAATATTTGACTTGTTGTGTTAAGTGGCGTTCACAATATTTGATCAACTGATACTATTTTGATTTCTACGACAAAATTAAATAGTGTAAACAGAGAATTCCATCGATGTTTCTTTGTTTACACCATTTGATTTGTTACGTGTGAATGATACTTCTTGTGCAAAAATAATCCGTAAAAAATTGAAACACGAAATCTTACGGTTACGGTTAGCTGTATTCGAAGTGATTCGATAAGAATGTGTGAGAAGTGCGCTCCCTCTTTGAAAAATCACGTTTTCCTAATCACAGAAATTCCTGTTCTCTTTCGCAGATGTTTTATCTCCCACAAATAAATTGTCGACGGATACGAGAAAATATAAGCTTTATGCAGGTAAGCTTTTCACATTGATACTGGTCTAGCTAATATTTTCATTTAAAAAGTTGGACATATTGTAGAACTGATTTCGGGAATGACTTGGTGTAGAACTAAGGCCTAGTAGCTGACCTTGACCGTTAGTTGACCTTGACCTGGTGCTCAAGGAAACACGGTAATCTCGTTTCAATAGACCTTTTCATAAATTACGTCATAACATGCATCGCCTCGTTTCTAATCTTTATAATTACTCCGTACTTAAGCGTTATAAAAGAACACATTTTCCCCCTGCTGAGGTATCGTTTCTCTTTGTAAACCACCAAAGCGCCTTTAATGTTCAGGGCGAAAACGAGTTGATTGATGTAAGGACGTATTTTATGAGAAGGTCTACAGGTTGCGCGATTGCTGTCACGGTGGGGTCAATAGAAAAAACTCTTAACTTTTTAGTTATGTTTTTGTATCTAAACTCTATTTACATCCTTTCGCTATTTTATACAAAAAAAGGCCCTAGAAATAACTGCCCTAGAAATATCTGCCCTAGAATATCCTATAAAAAACTTCGTAAGTAACGAAAGATCTCGAACGAAAACGAGCATGTGCGAAGTTACGTTTTAATACACGATTTTCTATTTTACGATTTCGTGTAACATAATTGCACGAAAACTTCGACCAACATTCCTCAACTCTCAAGAGATAAGACAAAACTTTACAGAACATGATATTTAACACTAATGATATTTTCACGGACATTTCGTGTAAAGTAAATACGAAAATTTCGACCAAGTTCTAAAAATGGTAATTGGAAACTCGTGTATTGTTCTAAGTTCGTGAACGTTCTTCAAAATTCACGACAATTGCCATGTATTATTATTATTATTATTATTATTACTAGTATCCCGGGTAAAAACATTTTACCGGTTCACTTTCCCCATGAGTTACCGCCATCCCGTGATTTTCCTATTAATATAGGGGTGACCGAAAATAAAATCACGCAATCCAAAAGTATAAGTAGTACCACGCTATAGAGCTCAAAATGCTGATCAAAGCTATTACATAAAAAAAATGAACAATATGAAAGCTTGTTTTTTGTCCTGATTTAGTAACGGTTATATCTATCTATTGAATATTTTTTTTAATATATATATAGATAAATCATAAAACGTATATTTCATTTGAAACAGACGCATTTTAATGACGATAGCTCAAAATGTAGAGTTGACAAAAGAGATTAATAAATCAGACAAAAAAAAATAGGTATGCAAATGAAATTAATACATTCCAATCTATTGTCTCGTTTTTCAGACAATAACTTAATGGATTTTCAGGATTTAATCCAGGTTTCAGACTTTCAGCATCTCATTTTAATTACAATCGCAGTTGCGTCAAGTTTAATATTTAATTCCATTGTCTGATTTTTTCAATCTCATAAATTTTTACGTGTAAACAATGGAAAATTGAAAGATTAAATTTCTATTTATTTCTGTTTTTGCACGAAAAGCGCGGCACTACATTTTGAGCGGCCCCCGCTATCATCATCAGGCATATTAAAAAAAGATGCCGAAAATAAAATCACATAATTGCTAAGAATAAGTACCACTAAGTTGTAGAGCTCGAAAAGATGATCAAAAAAATGTATGGGATCGTCTGTGTACGACGTGCCGTTACCGAGATATCGTCGATCAAAGATTTTGATGACGTCACACCCATCCCCAAAAAGTTGTAGACCCAATTTTTTTTTCGTCACCCATCGCCAATATTGCAGAGCCCCAAAAACGTCAGTTATCCCCATCGGTTCTCAATATATTTGACCCTTGAAATCGCATTCTATTTAGGGTGCAATGCAATGTCCCCCGTGCCAAAAAATTCACGTCGCATCATTTGGTAATATACTAATACTGAAAAAACGCTTCTCGCAGCAGCGTGGTTTTACGCGCTCCTCGTGAGAAAATGACCGTGAAATTCTGCTATTCTCCTGATGGGAGATTCTCCCTATACTAATACGGAAAAACAATACATCCATTGATGAACTTCCCGGGAAATTTTACCTAGCGTTCTTCTTTAAAAGTTAGGTAAGAAAAAAGCAAGATTGCGTATTAGTATAAGATTATTATTATTATTATTATTGTTTTGAGATCAGTGAGTTACCATGTCGTTTGGTCTTTTCACGTTAACCAATCTGGTTCCGTTTTTGTTTTTTTCCATTAGTTATCTACCATCATGGCAAAAATGCTGCTGGAGGTCATTACACTGCTTCCGTCCACCATGGCAACCCGTTCGGTTGGGTTCATTTTGACGACAACCATATAAAAAGCGTAAATGTTACTCAAGTGTTAAAACATCAACAGGGTATCGTCCCTTATCTCCTCTTCTATGAACGATTGCAGACCAGGTGAAAATAACTTCAATAGAATAGCCGCATCGAGGCATACGCATACGCTGTCGTACTTACGTTCTGTTGCTTCGGTCGTTACTTGGAAGCGCGAGCGTTAATCAAAAGCATTCACCTGGAAGAATTTTTGGTTTGGTTCCCATTTTACGAAGCCTTGCCCTCTTGTTCGTTTTTGATATCGTTACAACTCCAACTAAACTACTTCGAACTTCCGCAGCTCAAAAGAATATAATTATAACAATTCTGCATGCATGCTTGTTTATAAAGAGATGGGCTTTACTTTGTACATATGCACGACTAGATCGTGTTCCCCTTGAGTGGCTGCCACATTCCACATATAAACAAACTATAACAAAGGATTTATCGAAGCAAACACTTTTCTCATGCGTGTGCAAATGTCTTTCCCTTTAACTTCATTTGTCATTTGCAGTATCATTTTTAACCATCCGCAGTACCACGATAAGAAGCCCATTGAGAATAAATAATTCATAATAGTTGTGTATTCAGTACAGTCAAGGAAATAATTATCTATTGTTTGCATGTGTAGTGTATGCTTCGTTCTTTTAATAGATATTGTTATGAAATACAATAAATATTACAGTAATCTGCAATGACTGCTGTAAAGAACAGAAGTGTAAGTCTCCTTTATTCTACAATTGTGAAAAATCTAAAAATGATACTGCGGACGGTGTACGGAAAAAATTCGCCACGACGTCGCTGACACTTATACTATATCATTAGGACAGGAATTTCTTCAAGCATTTTAATGAGCCTGTCGACGCGCAAGGGAAGGGGCGGGCAAAAGTTAACATATATTATTAAAGCTTTAAAATATTATCTCGAGTGCGCTATTTGTAATAATTTTGACAGAGAAAGAGAGAGAAACAAAATGTTGTAACAGAATGACTTATGATTTCTACTATATATCCATACCCACCCTGAACCAAGACAGCGTATTGAAAGCATCCCATAATTCAATATTCTCATCGGGCGTTGGTGGTAAAGAGTGATCCATTGGTAACCTAGTAGACCAACTTCTTGACCATTCCCATTATTCAATTTCCGTAAATTAACAATTAAATGTCCAGGTTTAAATTAACGCCAACTGGATCCAGCAGCCTGATGTTCTTCTTAGGCAGATCGTTGTATAACGTGGCTGCACTGGCAGTCAATGTGTTTGCTTTCGATGGTTTGATTAATTGTGGTCCTACGTACTCGATATTGTTTCGAAGTGCTTTGGTCTTGTTTAAGTTGTACTTTTAATTAGGAAGGAAACGTTGGGAAGTGGATGGATTGGTAAACAAGGGTGGCAACTAAATAATCTAGGCGTTCTTGAACTGGCAACCATTTGAGAGATGATGAAATTCCCGAAAGAGCATATTTTCACAGTTTATACGAGCCTAAAAATAGATCATCATATACATTCTAACCCCTGCTTAGTCAAAATATATAATAAATAAAACCCCAACAATTTTCAAGTGGGCTTTCTTTAGCATGCACAGCATTAGCCATGTTTAATAATTCTTGTGATGCCAGCCATCCTTGCTGAAAATTCTGAAGCTTATTGTTATAAGTGTTATATATGTAATCCATTACCATGTTAGAAATCATACAAATTTGTGGTGAGGGTCGACCAAATCTGTGCATCAAATCGCTATATCGACAAGGATATGCAAACCTTCTAAGGAATATACATAAAGCTTCAATACCAGTCATTTTTATCCTGTTATGACAATGCATTTCGTCGGGTATTCTAAGAGCTTCTTTTAATAAATAAACATCGTTTTTCAAAAACCGAAATTCGCTTATACATTCATCATCGCACATGCCATCCAACTCAAAATTTCCGTAAGATGCATAGGGTAAATCCAAATTTTTTGATTTTATGATGTCATAAAGTAAGGCAAATGTATCCCAATCAATAGTGTTCGTTTCATAGTTTATTAGCAGATTTTCTCTCGCTTCTCTGAAGGACGCCATGTTTGTTTACGTTTTCCCCGCCGTTCTCAACTTTCGATTGCGTAACGATAACTTAAGTTCGACCGGACGGCGTTCGTAAAATGTTTACAACGCCAGCCTAGTGCCGTCGCAGAGCTTTGCCGTCCTTGTTGCGTAAGGTACCTATTTTGAATTAGCGACGGCACCCTCTTCGATTAAACGCCGCACCAAAAACATCGAGTCAATTAAGCAACCACGGCGGCCTCTTGCGTTTCGGTTTGTTCAAAAAGGGCAAGAGGGATTGGAAACGAGGTAGAACCTATTTCTCCCTACATATCAAACCTATTTTTCCTTACATATCAAACGTTTGATGAGATAACGAAATTCTGAGGAACTAATTTTAAATGTTTCGTTTCAAATGAAAGAGTTCTCTTTTCGGTTCCTGCATCATTGTTGATGTTCTTGCGAAATAAACTTTAATGTTTATAATGTGTTGGCTTCTTTGGCCTTCTTTATAGCTAAAAATTAACCCCATCGAAATTAAAACTGGCGAAAATTCAGTGAATGACTCTTTTTACTGTGTTAGAGATGAAGCACGTCACATAGCGTATTCAGGAGGGTCAGTCAAAAAACGTGGAGGAGGAGGAGTCCAACGTTATAATATTTATTTTCGGTCTTAAGTGTCGATTAGGTTACTTGCATAAAAATGTCGACGAAGAAAATTCTCGTTTAGGATAGCTCTCTACACGCCCTAAAATATGTATTTTTCAAGGCGTTTTTCGACAAAATAAAGCAGGGAATGGCGTTTTCTTTGAGAGGATAAAAATTATTTTGAATTTGATTGCGGAAAAAGAGGTTGTGTTAAATGTTTTCCCACCAGATGTGAAATTCGTATATTTGTTCCTATGATGAATATGAGCTAGCTTTTCTTGCGTAAAAGAAAATTGGAACATTTCTTCTATGCATGAGAAACTAAGAATGCCCGACCCACTCTTAGACCCTCCCCAACCTCTCTTGGCCACACCGTGGCCCCTGATATTAGCTTATTTTACTGCGTCGCCTTTTCGATTCACTAAAAGCTGACTCACATTTAAAAATCGATTAAACGCGACTGATATAACGCCAGAGTAAATAAGAAACAAAAGTTTTATCCTTCCTCTCTAAGAAATAGCAATAGGTCGGTCACGGCATTTTATCCGTTGTTTTAACAACGGATAAAATTCGCTCCATCAATTCTGGTTCTCTGTCAACACGTTTGAGAGAAGCGAGGAAAGAAAGACCCTTTTTTGTAATCAAGTGACTGCGGCGGTTTTCTAAGTTTTATATCAGAGTAATCCATTTTACACAACTATGGTCAGTAGCTTTATATGTTTTCATAAAAGTTGATGCACTTACAGCTCTTTTAACCGAATTATCACACGGATGGTCACCTAAAACTTTCTATTATGATGATTGATGGAGCTTCTCTTTTTCTTGAGACTATGATTGAATGGATGCCGTCTGGGGTCGCATTCTATGACTTCTATATTGTTCTTGTTTCAAAAAAGCTTTGTTGAGAACTATTTTGGCATACAGTAGTAGCTATAGCCTATATGTTTTTGATTTCGAACTTTAAAGGTAATGTTATCTTTTTATAATGTTTTGCTAAAAAAAATATAGAAAAAAACAGGAAAATATTTTACCGAAATAAATTTAGAATTGATGATTTCGGAGATCCTGCAGCCATAGATTCTATTGTGATTACGATTACAGCGGTTGGGGCAAGTTGAAATCCCTGACAGTATAGGAAAAATTGAGAAAAATCATTAAAAAGTTCTGTTTTACTTCCAAAAAGTCACGACTAAGTGCAGAACGTTCTCCTAAACAGTCCAGAATAAAGAAGTCCAAAAAGAAGAAGAAAATCAACAATCAAGATATCTTCGTACGACAGGCCTTACTTCTCTTATGTAAACTTAGTGAAAAAAGCACACAATCTGCCCCATTTATGTACTCAAAACCATAATGGCTGCAAGATCTCTGAAATCTATATTCTTCCCTCGCCTTAAATTTTCAAGATAATTTCAAATAAATTTAAGGGTGCTCTTGCCAAAAGATTTAGCTTAAGAGTCATTGTTCTCTAATATTGGATTGTAAAGCACAAATTATAAGATAAATTTTAAAGGAAAAAGACTAATACTAATACCATTTTTTTGAGCTTCCATTATAATACAAAATATATATTCTACAAATCAGCAGGCCTTGAAATTTCAACTTCTCTGGCTACCGAAATCAGTGGTCGAAATACCGAAATTTTACGTAGTCGCTTTTCAACCAATCACTGATTATACGCAATGTCATGAAGAAATTACTCTTTGTAAAAAGATTGCACGTAAAACGATCGTAAAACAATTTCAGATATTGTATATTATTTTTATTTACAAAAATAAGCAGATTATTTTTTCTTATGAAAATTACAAATGTTCTGCTCATTAATTCATGTGTCGGATTGGTTTTTACTGACGACCCACCGTTATTTCGACCACTGAAATAGTGGCTCCAATTAAATAATCATTAGGTATAAACCAATTTCAAAATCGTTTCGCTGAACCGATCGGTACTCTAAACAGATTAATAGGTTCCCTGATTTATCATTTTTGTGGCCGTTTCTTCTATTTTCACTTTTATATAGAGTCTAACATCAAATCACATCTTCGCGAGAGAAGGACAATTATATTGTTGAGATTTTACAACTGATTTTTTTAACGTTCAAATAATGACCATGATAATTCAGGGTTAACAATATTAAGTTCAGGCCTTGAAATTTCAACATTTCACTGTAACGCAACATTCCGTACTAAGCATTATGAAAATGGGTTCTGGAAGAAAAGGTTCCTTGAAATGAGCATTAGGTTCCGTTATCGATTTCATTAAAATAGGTTCCATTGCTGCAACCCTGAATAACCCCTGGAAAGCTCAAGTTTTTACATGTTTTGGGGTCAATTATGAATTATAGCTCTTTTATTTCAAGATAAAAACCAGGCTTAAACTTATTAATTTGTCGATTTGATAAAGATAAGTATCAAGTAACGATTTGTTTGTAGTAAGTAAATCTTAATCGGAACCAAGGTGATAAAATTTTTCCATGGATTCATTTTTGTGATTAGACCACTGGTGTTTTTAGCCATTTACCTACCCTTTTTTGTGAAGCTTCTTGCAAATGAATCAAGATATGCTCCCGTACAATCCTCAAATAAAAGAAAAGGCTGTGAAAAACTAACAAGCATCACATCACACAGTAATCTTGCTTTGGTAATACAATTAAACTGTATAAAACATTTGTATATAAACTTTAAATAAAATAATTAAACATTAACTCTTTGGAAGTCTAGAATCACAGGTTTACTTCAGGATATATGAAACATTTTTCAGTTCTGTACATCTCATTTGCATGTTCTCAAAAAAGGTTCTATTGGTTATCTTATTTTAGTCTGAGGTTGAAGAAACATTGAAAAGAATTGGTACTCATAAAGGTGTTATTGGAATTATTGTGGTCAACAATGAGGGTAAGAATATTCAAAATGTCACTGTTAAAGATGTTAGATCACGTAAAGCGTATTGTTTTCCTAAGGAATCTACATGTTTATAAATAAAAACTTTTGAATTTCAGGAATCCCTATTCGAACAACATTGGATAACTCAACAACAGTTCAATATGCTGGTTTAATACATCAACTTACAGCTAAGGCCAGAAGTACTGTTCGCGATATTGACCCACAGGTTACACATACTTATTTGCTGTTGTTTATAAAAATGAAAACTGGCTATTTGAAAAGGGTTTTTTTGGCCTTGTGCACAAGTTGTTTATTCAAGTGCTTCTACTGAATTTATAAGAAAAACTAAATATTCACCTTCTCCAATTTTTTCTCCAAGTTCAACAAAAAGTTTAACTTAATTTTCAAAAATAAATTTCGTATAAGTACAACTGATTATAGATACTGAACCACAGAAATTCATTCTGCAAAAATTTATGTCTGCAAACATTTATGTGAGTTAGGTGAAGAATCCGTAAAAATTGTTCTTGCGATAAATAGATAAATCCTTGTGAAGTGCACTTTTTTGAATTGCGAAATAAAATGAATTTTATCGACAATTTTTTTATATATTGCACTTTGTTTTTTAGAACGATTTGACCTTTTTACGTATTCGGTCCAAAAAGCATGAAATAATGGTTGCTCCAGGTAATTTCTTTGAGTTTATTCCTATTTATATAATACCTAATACATATACCTATTTCAGAGTTTATTATTGTGAGTTCAATCCCCAGTTAAAAATTCATCCACTGGTCTCTTTTAAAGGAAAATTAAGCCTTCGAATAAGAGGTAAAAAAAATGTTCATGTTTCAAACATTCAAAATTTCAAACTGAATTATGATGAAAAAACAATCGCTCCAAATCACCAATAGTGATTTGCGATTTAATTTTTTTAACGCCATGGGTGACTCCAGAAACAAATTTTTTCTGATGAGCATAGCACTCAACTAGCAAAGCTTACGTTACACAAACATGGCAACAAATAATGTTGATATGGAAAATTCAAGTTCCTCTTCAGACTATTCATATTCGGAGATGGAATATTCCAGTGATTTTAGCGAAACATCAGCTTAAGGATGTTAAATGAACGAACCTACATATACGAAGACAGAACTTGAGAAAATAAATTTTAAAAATGATTCAAGCGGTAGTGATAATGATGCTGATAATGATGATCTAAACTCAAGTAGACTTGGGAGCTTGCATTGGTGTTCCTGTACATGTTTTGTTATCATTTTGTTATCGCTTCATGCAATGAATTGCTGAATGCATGAGTTGTAAAGAATTCAAAACATTGTTAAATGATAAGTTCAACAAGGACAAATGCATAACGAGGATGCACAGCAATTTCGAAATTTTAGGTCTCAGCCATTCAGTTCTTGGGACAGCTAGTATACGACATTGATGCTACCAGAAAAAATTCAAAGAACTTTCCTTGTATACCAATAATTAAGTTATTTTTCGCCAAAAAAATGTTCTTTAAGTATTTTACGACAGCTTTTCAAAACAAAAACTTCATGATTTTTCACTTAGTAATCATCCAGCAGGTTTCATACTTCAAATGCTGTGCTCCATCATAGATCTAATACTGAAATTGTAATAAATGTTTTTTAAAGAAATTAATTAAATAACGGATGAAAACCCAGGTGATTCAATTACGATTGGTTTTGAAGAATGAAAAGTTTTTAAAAAAATAAAGGGGATGCTACCAATAAGATCGGTGTAAAATACTTCACTGATCTCCACTTTAGATATTATTTTTATTTTAATATTTGTTTTAATATGTAATCAACTTTGAGGCCTAAAAAGGGGATTGATCTTTTTTTGGTACATTTTAAGTTATTTATGGGAAAAACGAGGATCATTGAAGGTATTTTAAAAGGAAATTCTTTTGGGTTTAATTCTCCTTTAAAATAATTTAATTTTTTTGTATCTTGATGTGAGGTGTCTTTATAACAGTCACAACCTTACGGGGCAATGGATATGCGGTAAGTGGCAGTGCCCCCCGCCCCAACAATTCATTTATTCATCTGTAATGCTGAAGAAAATGGAACCAAATGTTGTGATAAAATCTAAATGTACGATAAGACAACAATCATTAATAACATAAATTTGGTTGAATCAGTGTATCATTTATCGAATACTAATTGCTTGAAATTTTTGTTTTTAGACAAAGAGTACATGTTGATTGTGATTCAAAATCCAACTGTGACCAATTCGTGAATGGCATGTAAAACTAAGTGAATGAAAATACATCTATTTAATTAGTATTGCTGCCATAATGTAAATAGTTTATTCCTGGGTTGATCTATATTAACCATACAATTGAATGGTATTTTGAATTTGTATCTATTAACTGGAAGTTACATCCCAGAGAATTCATTCAGTTCCTAATGTTAATACAACATAAATACAACATGAGGTTTTGTTTCTAAACTTGTTCTATGATTTAACACTACTGCTTAAACATTAGACATGTATAATGTGCCCAGTGGTCAAAATCTTTAAAAAGTCTCTGTGGAGGAGTGTTTTTTTATTGAAACAGCAGGCAATATTGCTTGCCATTCCTATAGAAAACACTCTTCCTCATAGACTTTTTGAAGATTTTGCCCACTGGGTGCTGACTGCTTGAATGCCCTTGATGCTACTACGCATGTTTTTTGTTTTGTTTTTAAACAAGTCATTGAAAGTGATTCAATTTCTGCAGTATCTTAATGAATATATATTAATTTATTATTTCGACCTTTAAGTTGATTTTATCGAGTTTGTATTTCACTATCAGTCTGTAAACTGTTTTTTTTTTAGAGAGAAAATGTTCCAAACACAATTTTTTGTTGCCTTCTTGAATTCCTTCCATAGGCGTATTCAGGGTCAGTCAAAAAAAGTGGAGGAGTCCAACATTTTCCCTTTCTACTTTAAATGACTAAACTCTCCTCCACCAATTTTGACTGAGTTCTAGCTATGCCTCTGCCTTCATCTGTTTTTGGGAATTATCCAATGTAATTTTGGAATGTGTATGTGTACTCTCTTTGGATCGTATGTGGCTTATTTTGCATTCCTCTGATACTTGGAGTTTTCCTATAATGTAGAACTATTTTGAAGTTCTTGTTCTTTGGAAGTAGAGTCTCCTAATTTTTGTTTGGCTGAAGAAGAGAATGTCTTGATCTTTTAAATTCTATTTATAGAGTTTATGGTGAATGGAACTTTAGGTTAATGTAACAAGATGAGATCATCACTAGTTTGTAGTGAAAACCTTGTTATTTCTGTCTGAGTTAAACGAGGTAATGATTATATAATGCCTTGTTCATTCAAACAAAGAAGAGAGACTTTCTTAACCAAAAAGTTTAATGATCACATCTTGTTAGCTTAATACACTTGTTTAGTGCTTTCAAATTCTTACTTTGATACACACTGAAAGATAAAGAAAAACATTGAAGCATTGCTTGTCAACTTGGTGATGCTACATTAAGAAATAAATAGGCCGCAAATCCTTGAAACTGTCTCTAAATTTTAAGTTTATCACATTGATAATACTGATTGTTAGTTTTAGTGTAGTTCATTGTTACAGTTATTGTCTATCACATGTTCATCTGGATATATAATTTTGTTTTCACATGATATGTTTTTGAGAATGATTTTGGAAATAGTAATCCGAGCAAAGCGAGGTTGAATTTGAAAATTCATCAGATATTGATGAATAACTCAATCGTGGAAGTTGTATCCAGAAATTATCCGAGTACGAACCCACATTTAGAATAAACAGGAATCATAAATACATGCTCATGGAGTGATTTGGTCAGACAGAGTTTGTCAATGGAATTCGAGCAGTAGTGAGGCAGACTTCAGGCAATAAAGCGGTTCCTGTCTGGATTGTCTTTATATATGTCTAATGACTATAGATAATATACAGTTTTAAGGTCCTTTTCCATCAGGCGAAATCGTCAGCACAGACTTGACTTTACTTGCCCATACAGAGCATGCACAGTCGCATGTTCTATGTAATATTAATATTCGTTTATGTTTTATTAGGGTGTCTCCATGTGTCCTTTGTTCCTATAGTTTAATGGCCAGTCCATTGTTTATGTTCATGTTTTTTGTGATGTGTGTTTGCATCTGTTCTTGTTATGTGACATCATAACAACCTATGATAAAACTTATTTTCCATTTTTTCTTTGATCTTTGCAAAAACCTATTTTTATTGGGTATTTATGTAACGACTTCGTGTATCATTATTTTAAAGAACGACCCGACATCTCTAAGAAAGGTAGACCAACAACGACTTACCTATACTTTGATCGCATGACAAATTATAACCGATAGTTCCATTATTTACCATCACGTGATCAAAGTGAGTACACACAACAAACTACAGTTAAAGTTTAAAATACCAACAATAGAACTTGGCAACAGGTTTCCAGACCAGGCAATTTTCTGATGACTATGGTGTCATTTACTGTTCAGTGGTTGTGTATAAAATATGCTTAGTGTTTATGGAAAAGTAATGTTATGGTTATGCTAAGAACCCACTATTTTTAGATTATTACAGGTAAAAAATATCATAGTGGGACATGCTCAGATAATTGTGTGACAATTTGTCAGCAAAACATGTTGTTTTCCGTGGTCATCTTCAAATTAATAAACTTGATGAAAGTTTTTTCAAATCGTTTTGATTGGTGTTAATGAAAAAACCATGGCTGGCAACGTGCTGCAAATTATGACCCACTATGCAATCATGATGCTTTGCAAAAAACTCCAAAATTCATTGCATGCAACAAGAAAAAACTATCAAATTGATTTGGTAAAATTTGAGTTTTTTTGTTGCATTGCAAGAAATTTTATGTATGCCCCATACGCACACAAAAATTGCACAGTGGGTTCTTAGCTTTAATTTATTTCTTCAGTTTTATGTAACCTTGTATTTATTTGTATTTGTTTGTTTGTTTTAGCTTTATAATTTATAGTAACACTGTTGCCAGTAAGAATTAGTCACTCTCTAACTGCCCTCTTTGTTTGTTTTTGGCGGTTATGGATTATATGGAAGCTGTTTTGATAATCTTGATCTTACTGGGAACTCTTCTATTTGTTTTTCTTCGAAGGAATGGAATTTCTTCTGATTACCCGCCAACTACCTTGTGTACATCAGAATCCTGCATACTTTGCAATAGAAACAAGGTCGTGATGGAATCGGCAAAAAGAATGTTTCGGAGGAAATACACAAAACAAAGCGGCAGGTTAAATGACGCAATTCTCGTTAGTCCACATTCCACTCATGTACTATTTTGCAATGGATTAAAATCGCATGCATTCTGGAGTTATGAGCAGCTGCCAGTGTCCTACCAAAATGATTATAGAGTATTGAAGGAGCATACTCATATTTTTCTAAGAGACTATGAAACAATCACAGAGAGAATTGCTTCTGATTTAGACGAGAACTGGGAAAAATTTTATTTAGTCAATCAAGGTGCAGAGAATGTATCTAATATCGCTCTTTGTTCAGATACATATTCCGTCCTAGAAAAATGTGAAAATCTAATGAAGCAGTGTTTGTTTGCTTATGCTTTTTATTCAGTCTTGCATCCAAATTCCTACATTGCAGAACATCATGGACCTACGAACGTACGTTTACGATGCCATGTTCCTTTACAAGTTCCAAGATCGCTGGAGAGTATGTGTCACTTGTTTGTCGATGGCATTAAATGTTCATGGAATGAGCATGATTTGATTTTCTTTGATGATAGTTTAAATCATTCTGTCAATTATACTGCTAGTGATGAAGATAGGGAGTCTAAACGAGTGGTTTTGTTACTCGATTTCTGGCATCCTGATCTATCGACGGAAGAAAGGGATTGCATCCAAAGATGTTTTAATTGTAATCAAGAAGTAATAAGTAACTAATTCAACAAACTTTGATTATTTAATGGAATTTTGAAATTGAATCATTGTTTTTAGTTATAATTTTCTTAATATTTTATTCTGTAACTGACTCTTTACTTTACTATTTTTAATAAGAATATCTGGGAGTCATTCAATACTGAAACATTGTTTGAATATCTGGGATCTAACCTATTAACGTAACTGTTATCTATAGATAATCAAACATAGCAATTAGCATAGACAAAAAAGAATAGATGTGCAAAATGTTTCGAAATGCCAAAGACAACAACAATGATGATTCATCTTTGAGCAACGATTCTTGGAGTCAATCCATTGTTTTTGAAAGACTGCATGATTTTGAAGGTAAAAGGAGAGAATTAATACAAGATTCAATTACTGCAATCTAGTTTTGTGTTCTTCTAGCACAGTTGTCATCCTGTGGTTGTTTTTTATGTTTCAGAAAGTTCATCAGACGATTTGTCATCCTTTTCATCGAATTCGACGGTTAGTTTACATCCTCACAACTCGTTGAAAGTTCTCGAACATCAGCCAGCCAATCATTTGATGTTGGTATCACTTCTAGAACATATTTGTTCATTATACAGTACTGATGAAACAACCAGTGGTCAGTTGTTTCAAGGTATTTAATATTTCAGAAAATTCAAACCAGAAAACATCAGAAGCTTTCAATGATTGAAAAAAAATTTATCGTGGTTAATATAGGGACTGAAGGGTTTAATGAGGATTTATGGTACACAGTGCAACTAAAACATTTTATCATTCGCTTCTATAGTAAATTCTTTTCTGTATAATATTTTTTGTTTGTATACATATTATTAAAGATGCAAAATTTAAGCAACTAGATAAAGCAACACTAATCTAGAAATTAAGGGCAGCCTCCACTAGAAGCAAAAAGCACAGTTTTTCTGAACTTTAAAATTTTAAGTTAGAGCCAGTCTCTGCCTCCAATGCCAGTGATATGTTTTGAGGGCTTTAAGTTTTATAATATTTTGTATTTCTTACATTTAAAATCTTCAGAGTTTGCTGAACTTATTTAAACATTTGTTTGTTTTTCTTCTTCCTCAAATTATATTTTCTTTATTTCATAAAAACCACCTAGGGCCTGGCAACTTGAGCACTGTTATTGATATACAATTAAGTAATCCAAGTTCTAGTCAAAATCCTAAGTTGTTTACAAAACGAAATTGTGTATTCTCATGTTATAAAAGATGTCTTTGTGGAAAGAATATAGGAAGTCATTTGCTACCAGCCTATATTGGTGTCTCAAATTTTCTTGTTTTGAACTTGGACTATCATGTTGTTTTGGGTCAATTCATTTTTATTTAGTTCTGTGCAAAAAGCTGTATGCCTTCGAGGTTTGTACAATCCTTGTTGTTATTGTTGTTTTTTTCCCTGACACAAGACGGTTGTTAGAGATTCCCATGTCTTAGTCATGTTTTTAATGTTTTCAGTTGCTACCACAGTTGTCTTACCTTGATGACTTCAAAGCTATTCGCTACAAATATCAATCAGCATTTTCAGAACTTATGGCGAGTGCTGTGCAAAGTGTTAAGGTTAGTCAACTCTGAAAGTTCTGAATAAGTTTAAATTTTTAAATAAATATAGACTGATGACTTATACTAGCTTGTCACTGACCAATACTTTCAGTATAATTGGATCATTAACATTATTTAGAGTCTGTCAAATTACGGTCAAAACTCTATAATGATGCAGTTTGAAAGAAAGAGATTTCTCCCCTCCAAATTTTCTTTCCTTAAACAAAATTACGAGATTTCCCTACCAAAGAACAAGTGTTTCCAAATAGTCAGTTCTACTTTTAGGTATCTTGAATAAGAAACAGTTTTTTTTCTAGTTGAATACTCCTGAATCATTAAATCTTGAGAGACGTTGGCATATTTTAGCGAGGTAAAGATTAGGGTTTTTGGATTTACCTTCAACATGTGTAGTAGTTCATGAAGCAACTTGTCATGTAAATGAAGTTTACATGTTTTTAATTGTTTTAATCGCAACATGCCATTGTTTGGATTAGAGATACCGCGGCTTCTTTTACTTTCCGCTCTTGGTACCAAGACATGTTCCATTGCGAATCAAATATTGGACATGGTGGTTTTGGCCATGTGGTGAAAGCTAAAAACAAACTTGATGGAAATGTTTATGCTATCAAGAAGGTGTCGTTAAAAGAGTCTGAACCTATCTTTTGTTTGAAGGTGAGTTGAAGATATTTTTCAAAATCGTACATGCCTTAAAAATTTACGGTAGCACTCATCCAGGTTCCATGGTTCATAAGGTAGGAAACCGAATTTCCGTTTCCAAAAAGTTTCCTAAAGAGGAGTTAGCATCCATTTTTAACAGATTCTTTGTCAATGTTACTGATTTGTTAGATATTCACCAAAATACTGAGTGACTCTGATTTCAATACCATGGAGCAAATAATTCTGAACTATAGAAACCACTCAAGTGTTGTAAATATTGAAAATGCATGTCCAGTAACTTCTGAAATGGACTTTAAGCCATATCAGATAAAATGGTATATCATGAACTTAAAGTAGAATAGGGTCACCCGAAGGAAACAGACATACTTGTCAGAATTTTAAAGGAAAGTGTTGACAACTATATCCAAAAGTTAACTAATATTGTAAATTTATACAACAGTAGAGGAATTTTCCGTGAAAACTTGAAAAGAGCTGATGTAGCGGCAGTTTATTAAAAGGATTCCAAGAGTAAGAAAGAAAATTACCGCCCGATAACCAAGCTACCAGCGATCTCAAAAGTTGTTGAAAAATATATTTATAATCAAATCTATAATTATGTATAATTATATCTCAACGACATTGGTGCTTCTCAAGTAGAACAGCGCTGGGAAAGTTAGAACGTGTAAATGAAAGGGTTTCTGCATTGTTCTTTGACAATGAACAAACGCCTAAAAATCCCTTACGGTAATTTTACGGTAATTTTATTATTTCTTTTACTGTAGATTATTTATACATTGTATATTTGATCGACTATAAATAAAGACTATCTATCTGTCTTCCATAAAATTCTCATTTATTTCATGCGAAAGTATCAAGAAGTTATTGATATTCACTATTCATTTTCAAAAAAATTAAAACGAATTCAAAGCAAAATGTAAATCTGTGTTAAGTGTGAAAACACTGAAACCGTAACAGAACCTATTGTTACGGTAACGTTTGGTCATGGAACCCAAAAGTTTGTGTTGGTTGCTTTTTGGAAAGGGGTGGGGATGAATTCCTAAAATTATTTCGAAAAGCAGTATGAATTGAATTTAACATTGTGTGCATATTTCTGAATTTACCACCTAGGTACCTGTGGTTGCAGGGCGGTGGGTGGGCTTAATGTTAATTACAAAGAAACCTGTGTTAACGAGCACCTTCATAAAGCAACCTAAATGTGTCTAAAGGGACCACTTTCAACCACCCCGATGTTGATATTTCCTAAGAAAGCTCACTGTAGAAAAGGACCACCTGTAAAAAACAACCACTTATCCAAGGTCCCCAGAATGGATGTTATACACAGGTTTGACTGTATGAAGTTAGTCACTGACTCATGAATTGGGAACCATTCATAGTGGGTGTTTCACAAGTCTGATCCCAAGGTACACTATGGACTAACAGTCTGTAATGGGCTGAACTACAATATTTAAAAGATGTTTAATATTTAAAACAAATTTTGGTGTTAGGTAGGTTTTGTTTTCTCCTGTCACTCTTAGATGGATGACACTAAAAAATCCATCGATCAATTTTAGTTAATTTAATTAACAAGGTATTTGAATATGTAGCATAATTGCCTTGATAAAAACAGTAGGATTTTCCGTTCTCAACTATCTCAGAAGCTGTTTCAGAAGCAAAACATTTTGTAAATACAGTCTTATTTATCTCTTAGACTTTACGTGAGGTGCAAGTGTTTTCTAATCTCAACCATCCCTGTATTGTTCGGTATCACTCATCATGGTTAGAATATGACATTGCTGATGATAATGAAAAAGGTAGTTCACTGACAGTCAACTCCTTGCATTTTGCATGTCTTTGATTTGTGCGATTTACCATTCCGAAAGGTATTTCTTTTAGAGTTGATTCCACCTAAAGCAGAAGCTGTGTAAGGTTATTGTTCCATCCTTTGTTCCATCATTGTAGTTTCAGTGTTAGTTTGCTATTAAGATTAAAATCTTTTAAGGGGAATATAGGTTGATATATGTATAGATATATGTATCTAGTTTTTGAATGGACATCCTGTCAAAATATTTGTTTTAAGTTAATAAATAAATGTCAACTACTTTTTTTTTTAGAACTACAAAACAATCCACATATGACCAGCATGATGTGCCAGTAATCAGTGAAAGTCTTCTTTTTGGAAAATTCGGGGAGAGTATTTATTTCAAATACCCAAGCCGTGACATGATTGCTTTTGAGCAAAAAGCAGAAGTTCAAAGTTCTGAAACAAATCAGGAACAAATTGGAGGAGATAATGTCAGTGTTGTTAAGAAAAAATCTATGATAAGTCGAAGTATCTCTCACGAAAGTTTCTCATGTACTAAGGAGAGCATACAGGAAATAAACTATTGTACTCACAGTACTGGGAAAAAGAGTCAGAGGAAACAAGTTAAACAGGTATTTTTTATTATTGTCATTGTTTTAGTACAGTACAACCTGAAAAGTTTTCGAAAGTTTTGGCTGTTATTTTATATAAATATAAAAATAAAATGAGTACATACAAATACGTAAAGTAAGTCTGTTCCTTGTTTTGAGAAATCATGTTGTTATTTGCTTATTTTGGCAACATGTTAAAATGATACAAGATACAATTTTTTTCTATTAAGTTGGCTGTACCTTTGCATAACATCTTAAATTGGAATAACTGGTGTCCTATCTGTTAGTGTGTCCAATATATACTAGCTGCTCGGGTAAAACATTTTTACCGATTCAATTCCCGTTGAGATGCAGTCTACAGTTCAACCGAAAAAAACTTTATGTGTCCACGTAACATAATTAACTTTCACAAAAGATCGGTATCTTTTGAACATGCATTTTCATGTTCAATTATATCACATATCTACACAAACTAAAAACTGTTTCCATGGAAAAATCGATTCCTTCACAGAAGCATAAAATTTCTTTATGGCTGAACTTTACCTGGGCATATTAGGAATAGAACTTGTGAATAAAAAATCCTTCTCTACATGCCACTACTTCTGGAATTAACTTATCATAAAGACAATCTTTAATTATAAACCTGAAGCAAAAATATAATCATACCTGCTTGTCTATTTTTTTGTACTTATAATATATTATATATATATATTGTTATATTTAACACTTTTAACTAATCTAACATTAACATTACCATATACCCTTTTTTAGTATCTAATCTTTCTTTTTATTAAAAAGTGCCTACAAACGGAAATGTAAACATTTGACGCAATGCAATGGTTTCCCTCTATACTAATACACATATGGATAAAAAACTGTCGCCACATTTGTCTCTTTAACAACTTTTTGGTTTTTTGGTTTTTTCGCTTAGGACTCGCGACCAGGGCTTAAATCTCTTAAAGTATTAATGAATAGGACTAGTATCCTGTGTACAAACATTTTACGGTTCCACTCTCAAGAATCATAAAAATGCAACCTAAAAATGTTTCAAACTGTTGTTTTCATACTAAGTCATAAAAAATTGTGGGGCTTATAAAAAGTATGGTTGGTTATTTGTTTCAAAAGTCAAATTTGAGCATGCAACAAAAATTGGAGCATTATCAACGAAACGATTTAGGCATTCAATTGAAATCGAAAATTATTTAGATATTCAATGAATTTTATTTAAAGTCACGTGGTTCAACCAACATTTTGAAGAACACTTCGAAAGACTCCAGATTATACTGTAGTTGATATGATTCGTTTTCAAACATAGTTGATATTATTATCATCAATAAAGGCGTGAATGTTAAAGTTTGGAGACGGTTCACAGTTGACACAAAGAGATCCCAAACACAGAGAACCACAACCTCCTTCCTACACAAACTTTAATAATTGTGTCACTAAATACTGTATTTATTTGGTTGTTGAACGACCCAAAAAAGACTGTTAACATTCCAGTTGTTCAAGAAGACCGGAGGCGTCATTTGATTCATCCTTATATTCACTGTTATTCGGTATTAGCTTAGTTTTCAAAAAATATTTCTTTCTCAAATTTTACATTACTATAACCCCTTTCATGGTGCAAATTGGAAACCATGATTATATAGTACAATTTACAGAACAGAAACATCTGTTTGGTAAACTATTACCATCAAGCAAATGGATCTCATTGAATGTCTAAATAATGTTTATTGAATATCTGAAATTTCTGTTGAATTTCTTACTAGTGTTATTGAATATCTAAAAAGCTATCTTGAATATTTAATGTTACGTGGAATGGTTTTGGTGCATGCTCAATTTTTCTTTTGAAACAAATAATCAACCGTAATAAGGGCATATTTCCACTTCACAATTCTCAGCGAAATGCGAAAATGTTGGAGTGAAATGCTTCATTTTTAATTACAGTGCATGCTTTAATCTTTTTTCCAGCGAATTTTTTACCAATCATAAAAATGTAGTTGAACTTTTTTCAACTTTTCAATGGCATAAATTGACCAATTAAATCATTGTATAAAACAATTTCAGCAGCTGAGAAATTTTTTCGCTCTTACTTTTTTTACACTCAACTTTATGTGGGAATACTCCTTAAGGAATGCTACACAAATGCAGTAGCACATTTTTGTATACATGTTGAAACTTTTATTTGTTTAGTTCCTTGCTGGTATTCATCTTACACAAGACCACACTGTTTTTTTAGACATTGAACATGGTGTTGTATATTCAAATGGAGTTATGTCATACAACTTTATTGAGGTGGATAAGAGAAAGAAACAAGAAAGTGAAGCAAACACAATGTAAGGCGATAAAACGAAAAAGAAGATGTAGATTTCAAATAGATACTATTCAATTTTGTTTTTGATTTCAAGTTTTTGATTTTTTTGTTTCAGATGTCAACTGTTCTGTGAATTTCTTGATATTTCAACAGATCTTGGAGGGAGTTACATACATACATTCCAAATTTCTTTTACATAGGGATCTCAAGGTAAGATTGGTGAATCATGTGTGTATGCGTTTCACATACTTTAGAAATAAATGTTTTTTTTTAATTATTTTCAGCCTGCCAACATTTTTATTAATCATACAACAGATGAAGATATATCTATCAAGATTGGTGATTTTGGCTTAGCAAGGCATGATGCAAATTCAAAGACACCTACAGAATATAAAAACCATTTTACTTATCCTGGCCATGAAAATAAAGGTAATGTGGTTTTCTAGTTTTCGTTGTTGGTATGCAGTCTCACTTTTAAATCACACGATTGAACATAATTTTGAAGAGAAACACAAGGGTGGAACCAAGAGGGAAACTTGAGTATAAGAACCTAAAATACTTGATATTTTGCTAAAGCAGATTAGCAACAGAATTGCAGGAATCAATTTTATAAGCTGCCAAGCTCTTCAAAATAAACTCAATTACCTGTGTGGATCCTTCCTGACGAAGAGTGTGTGGCTTTATAATACCTATCTAATAAAGTTATTGAAATACTTTAGAAGCTTCTACTCATGCATGTAATCAAACAGTTGGTATAGGTACTGCTACATATGCTGCACCAGAGCAAAAAGCTTCTAGAAGTTACACAAACAAGGTACTAAAGGGTTTTTTTCTTCGGTATCCATGATTTTTTGTTTAAAACCAATTTACAGCTATAACAAAGCATTGATTGCTTTTGGTTTGAGTTACCTTGCCTGCATAAATGAAATTGAATGTTGTTCATTATAGGTGGATATCTATAGTCTCGGTATTATACTATATGAATTATTCAAACCGTTCGCCACAGACATGGAAAGGATTACTTATATAAAAGAGCTCATTCAAGATCGATCAGTATGCTGTGAAGTTCAAAAGTACTGGGATGATGTTGTAAGTCTTGTTTTGTTCAGCTCATTGGACTTGCACCAAGTTCTTTAAAATGTTTATATAGTAGACTCCCAGTTTGTTTGTACCTGCACTTATTGAATTTTCCCTTGGGCCAAAATTCCTGCAGTTATTTGTATTTTTGACTAGCTGTAAAGGAAACATTGTAATTTCAGAAAAAAAATTTTTTGAAAGAAGAAGCTTTTTCAGATAATTTTTGTGATAATCTTTGTAGTTTCACAAGAACGCACCTTACTTTTAAATGTGAAGTACTTTTTCATGGCTTTAAGTTTTAAGAAAAAGTCAATACTAAATCAAAATTGTCCTGTCTTAAGTTATTTTTCACTTATTTGAACTCCCCCTTATTCAAACCACTTCCCAACTTCCGTTAAAGTTTGAATAACCCTGAGTCAACTGTATTTGTAATGCCAAATTGAAATCATATAATGCTTAATACAAAAGTGACAAAGAAAAATGTTGCAATGTAAACAGACGTTTTTCTAAAGGACAATTAGACTTCAAAATACAGAATGTTATAATTATTTGTCTGAAACTTTTCACTTATAGTTTATTGGTAAATGTTAAGTGTTGTTGGACTCGTGTTGGTCATTTATAGTGTTAACTTGTTATTGAAATACTTTTTAAGGTGGAACCATTATTAAAGATGACAGATGACAGACCTGAAAAACGTCCCACTGCTTTAGATCTCAAAAACATTAGATTCTCCACATCGAATTATGAAGTAAGCCAACTACTGATTAAAGACTACTGTACTGTTGTTTATACATTATTATTTTGTTCTATTGCAGTATTATTTTGCTATGTTATATGGAATTGTTGTTCCATATCTTACAGACTATCGAAAATCTTCGGAAAAGCTTACAAGATAAGGATCGAGAAATTGAAAGACTGAAACACTTGATATTGGTTAATCGAAAGAATATATGTGAACAATGTTCGGTTACCTACCAATGTATGTAGATGTCAATAGTGTATTTTCAAATTTGAATTCAAGAAATCGTTTCATGATGAAATACTAAAATGATTTTCTGTCAGGCATCAGTAGGGTGAAAAATTTGCTCATGCAATTTAGTTTCATAGTTTTATGACTTTGTCAAATTATAGGCTGCTTACAAATCTGCTTTTTGTAAGAAATTTGTGTGCTCAAGTTTTGACTTTTCTGGTGATTTTCTCTTGAAAATTTTGCCAATTGCCACGAATCCATTGAAAATCTATTAGAACTTCTTCTCCCGGATTAAATTTCTGATTTACATGTGCCAGTCAATGAAATGAAAGAATCTCATTTTCGATGAATTAAAACTAGAATTAAAACCAATTGGAATTTTCAAATAAGATTTTAGCTGGAGATGTACTTCACGACTCCCAAAAGTATTTCATATCTTTGAGGAGCCAATTTGGATTGAATATTCCAAAAAGCTTTGTTTTCTAATCTGGTTATTAACTAAAACACACAAAAGTTAAATTTGTTTAAAATCATTCAGAAAAGTTCTTAGGTTGTTATTCCAATAGAAACTCACGAGAAAATTGAAAACTATTTTTTGACTGATCATTATGAGGATTTGCAGGAAAGCATCTTGAATTAGTAGTTGCAACTATTCCAAGAACATATATTTAAACATTTAAACTTATTTCATCGGAAATAAGAGCACGTAAGGATTGGAAATTCTATAAGGTGAAAAGGAAAAATGCAAAATGTTTGTATTATTTTCAAAAGTAAAAAACATATTATTGAAACGTGCAGATTAACAAGAATCGAACGAATTTAAATAATCACTAACATCAAAAAATATGTTTAAACAATAGAAACTAATTTTAACGAGCATTTTATGAAGGAGTTATTGCATTTGCCTAATTTTAGAAGAAAAAAAATCATAGGTTTGGTTCTCTTTAATATAAAACTAATTTTGATAGAAAAAATAAAACTTTCAGACAACATTATGTGTTTATAACATTATGTGTTTATGTGTTTATAAATGTTAAACTGCAATAAAATTAGAAAGCGTTAAATTTTTGCTTTACGAATCAACTCTTTTTAAACGCTAGTACTCAATAACAAATCCTCATCAAATTCAACATATGTATCGTAAACATCTTCGGGCGTAATAAATACATCTAATGGTAAAATTTCAAACTTTTTAAATAAAATATTCCTGGGGCGAACTGTCTTTAGATAATTACTCTTGAAATACCGTTGTCCCGAAGGAATAACATGGCCCCAAATGTCGGAAATGGTATCACTTGAAATTCCCTTCTCAACAATTTTCAAAAAATAAAGGGGCTCAGCACTGACTCCAGTAAACACCGTGACTAACCGCATCTTCCTCGTCTTCAAGGTAAGCCTCCTCGATTTGATCCTCCATGTCATCATTCTTTTCTTTTTGAACTTCATCTTTTTCACAATTCCCAAAGTCCAATTGTCGACATGGATCACAGTCGCATAGGTATTCTCTTAACACAACGTCCTCTTTTTCGTAGATCATCATGTGTTGTTTCATGCAACTTTTGATCTCCAACGGAACATTTGGCTTTATTCGTTTTGTAGTCACCTCCAAAGCGGAAACATTTGTGTATGAAACCTCAGGCTTCTTCATCGCTAGGTAGTCGACAATGGCTTCACTATCATTAAAAAATACATCATGGGTAACGATGTCATGTCTGAGAATGCACTCCCTTGCCGTGACCTGCCGCCCCGTACGTTCGTATAATTCGTAAGTTAAAAGGCATGTTTGTTTTTGTATTGAAGGTGTTTTCACTTTGTATCCAAAGGTCATCGTTTCTTATGCCGTATTTTTCAATCATATTTCGAAGTACATGATCGACAAAGCCGGGGTCATGTTTTGTGTCGTTGCTGATGTGGAAATGATATCGATATTCTACTGGTTTGACGATAGCGCAGATATCACTCAAACCCCGAAGTTTGTCAACAAGCATATGGACTGGTTCACACAAATCAGCCCGTATACTCCACCTTTTCACCATTCTTCCGGATATAACTTTCTTGAACTTTCCGGTACTCATAGTACTTACAGTTTTTGGTTGCTTCCATCTCCTCAAATCTTGTCCCGGATTCCAATTCTTTCAAATAAGCTGTCAGAGAATCGTGCGGCGTGAGTTTGCGTTTGATCCAAAAGTTATTAATGGATTTCAAAACAATGTGTGGATTAAGACAGTTGATGCATAAGCAACTTTTCCTTTATCGCTCGGTTTCTGGCAGTAAAATGGTTTTAGTTTGAAAAACGTAGACAATGATATGGGCCTTTCTTGGGTTTCGTTAAATCGTTAAAGGAGCTTTCTGATTGAATCTGTGTAAATTCTTTTTGTAGCGACCATCATCTTCACTGTAGATCCTTTCTTTCGGGTTTTAATTTCTTCTCGAACATGGTCATCATTAATATCTTTAAATGTTCTCAGAAAGTTCACTTTGGATATTCGCTTACTGCTATTAGCTGAATCGTTTGATGTTATTGAGTTCTCTAACCAAAAGTCGTAAATCTCTTGATGGTTAACAAGGTTACTTTGTCGAGGATTCGGTGTTTTCACACTAACTAGATTCTTGAGACTGTAAAGCTTGTGACCAATTGAATTAGCAAGCCATTTCAAAAAGTTTTCATCATCAAGCAATGTTCCAAAATATTCACGCATGTAGAGAACGGCTTGCGTTCGATCTTTCTTTATTTGCGCTTTAAGATGATCAATGATGCAACGATTGAATTTATCTTCATAATCAACGTTTATAACGATCTTTTTAATCACACTTTCCGAACGGGACTGCTTTGAAACACGTGAAGTAGCTATGAAGTCGGTTGGTAGCGGATCAGGAAAATTAGAAGAGGATGGTTCTATCTCCATTGACGTTATCTGTGTCTGAAAATGTCTGACTATGTCTGAAAAAAAACATTCTGGGGAATGCGGCAGTGTCATCCTCATTCATTCTGGGTTGGACTTCTTCATGATCATGTACAGTTTTGACGTGGCGGTCTCGGTTAGATTTTTTTTGAAATTTCTTTTCGCAAATGCTACAGTTTTTGTTGTCGTTTGCAGTTTTTTTATTGTTGTTAGAATTATGAGCCTTGGAATTTTTCATTAATTTCCTTGGGGGATTTTTTTAATCCTTAAGTGCTCCTGACTTCGAGCACCAATAATTCGTAAACAGTTGATGCGTTTAGCTCTGGACAAAAAGAAATGGAATTTTCAATCCTTTCTACATTTGAAACTATTATTTTTGTTTGAGCTATATCATTAAATTAACGTTTTTATTTGCCTCGAAAAAATGAAAATTGACATTTTGGCAAAGTTAAAAAAACCCACTAACTTAAACGTTAATATCTTGACAAACTTTATCTTTGTCTTATCTTTGTTGCGTTACATTGTTTCCATGGTAATTGACCATCACTACAAATGGCTGGGAATAATTTTTATCTATTTAACAATATATACGTGTGTAACGTTATTGAATGCGAGGCGGGAATATGTGTTTGTCGAGATAATGACGTTTAAACAGAAACTTGGAAAATGTCTATTGACTTATCACTGATCGTTATGTCGAGCCTAAGGAAAAGGAAATTTTAGGCTCTTTTCGAGATTTTCAACCTGACACACGGAAGGGCCCGAAAGATGGTTTCGAAAAAAACAATGAGACTAACAATTGAACAGACTTGTTCAAAAAAATTATATAAAAGAAAAAAGATTTTGAAGGGGGGTATTTATTTTTGCGAATATCGAAACGTTTTAAAACAATTATTTAAAACAATGTATATTGATTTTAAAATACCTTATTGTAGCTTTGTACTTTTTAATAATTTCCTTTCACCTTTGGGAGAATACAACAATCATTCCTAAACCTTCTTTGATACTGTTGCAAATGGCATTCATCGATTTATTCATCAATGCTATAGCATGGTCTGTTTGCTTCAACCCCTCTTTAAGCAACTCAGTATTCTGTTGTTGTTGTTTTCAGTTCTAGTTCTTCCTTTCCCATTTCAAACAACATCATATCTTTTTGATAGGATGACAACTCCTGTTTGAGGTTTTTTCGCTTGTTGGTATCAACTACCTCAATGCCACCCACTTCTTCATTTCCTCACCATCGATGTCCTCCCTCTGTTCAAGTGGTTCTTCAAGAGATGTTATGGCAGCAGGTAAACAGTGACTGCAGGACAGCCACACAAATATCTTGCAGCAGCTGAAAATTTTCCTTGACAAATCGACCAGAGCCAGATCTTGTGCCTTTGTCCACCGCTGCTTTGTACCCTCTTCTCAGTTCCCGTATTTTGTTCTTAATTCTGGTATACACTTCCTTTTTTAATTTCTCCAGATTTTCAACGTTCTTTTTATAGCACTTGGCCTCAATTTTGCTCATTTGCGAAACATTTTTGGCTTGTGTTTTTTCAGGTCCAAAATCTGTTTCAGGAAACATTGCAGCCATCATCTTTCTCAGTTCTGTATACATTGCAACCGACTGTACTCAACAACAATGCTTCTACCATCTCTTCGGTCCACTTCCAACGTTTGATACTTGTACCCAAACTTTGCTCTTGTGTAGCTGCATGAGAATTAGCAACTTGAGTCTGAGGTGGTGGTGATGGCTCATTACATAAATTCCTAGCATTAATGGTAGATAATGTATTGTGGACAGTAGCATTTAAGTCTGTATTAAGGAGTGTTTGTAAATCAATTTCATCGTTTACATCATCGTTCTCATCATCGCTGTCGCAATCTTCTTCATTGTTACTGATACTGAATTAGCACTAAAGTGGAAAACACAAAAATAATCAGATCCATAACACATAATTTTTAATTGCCGTAGCTCAAGAAAGCTTGTATAAATAATGACCTTCAAAGAAAATGCATAGTATATATTATGAATGTACGTGACCTGTGACTTGTGATAAAACTTGTTGAGTATTCGAGTAATAAAATCTTACCTCATTCCTAACCTTCTCTTTTTCGTCTCATGATTTGCCATTTTCACAGTATGATTAAAGATGAAAACGATAATTAAAGACGATAAAGATTGCTAGTATATATAGTAACTTGTATGTTGATGTATGTGTGGGGATGTGCTGTGGTATTGATAACAGTGTGGGTACCATCCTGTGTGTGTGTGTGTTTGTGCTGATGTGTATGTGGGCGTAAGTAGGAGTGTTCGTTTGTGGGTGATGTGTGTGGGTGTTATTCATTCCACTTATCGCCGTCTTTTCTCTTAACAACTCTTTTGTCAATGGTGTTAGAAGAGGTTCTGTTGCATATACACTGTTCCTCAACTTAAGAATTGGATAAAACCAGTCTTCTCCTGTGTGGTTTAAAATTAATTTTAGTATTAACAATTAAAAATGTTCTCTCTCTTGTTGAAAACTGAAGAAAAAGTATTCGAACTAGAAGAAGAATTTCTGAAGTTTATAGCAGCGTTACTACAATGCGTTTGAAAGGAAAACGCGAAATCGAATATCATCAGTTGGAGAACATCTTCAGAAGTCGGCACATTTCTGGAGTTTCCTAACCCGGGTAAACTTAGTGACTTGAGGGGTCACGTTTGAATTGTTCAATAATAGTTCGTTATAGTACAAGCATTGTTTGCGATCATTTCCGAATTTTCTATTATGGTCTACAGTTTTTTTTAAATCGTTTCACCATCGTTCTCCATCTCATTTCTACTTGCTTCTAAGTGGGGCAATCGCTATCTCCATTACTCTTTATTTCCATTGAAATCTCCTTTGCAGTGATAGACCCAGAATTGTTTTGGTTTGAAACAAATTATGCTAAACTTATCCGGATGTTTTTTTATTCATGTTAATGAGGTGTAGGTTCAGTTCTTTTTTCCAAAAAAAGGATGCCCTTAATTTTTACCATCGTTTGCTGGGGTTTGAGACATCGTCGTGGGAGGGTTTATGTCAATCATTGGAGCGCGTTACCTTTTCGTGGAATCTTCTTTTCGCTTCATTTTTTTTTTGAATTTCCCAGTGTATGTCACTTTCGTTTATCGTACTCAACTGCGAATACATGATAATGATAAAGATTGCAACTCGTGTATCAAAAACAAATGTATTTTGTTTTGCTTTTGATCTGTCCTGTTTGTTTTGGTTTATTTTGCATAATTTATCGCTTTTACTTAGATAATTATTTAATAAGATTAAAAATGGGTGATATGTTATTTTGCATAAATTATGGTAAATTATGAAAATTATGGTACTTGTGGCAAGGGAGGTTTTACTGGATTTTTTAGTTTCAGTATCATCAAAATTGCTACAAGTACCAACAATACTTCAATTGTCGAAGCATAAAATACAAACGTCAGCTAAACAACGTGTGCCCTACGACTGCGTCAAATTGATATCTTCACTTGCTTCAGTACTCATTTTTTTTATTTGGCTGTATAGATTAAATCAAAACAAATAGATGAAATTCAATCAAAGAAATTGCATACTTGTTGTACAAAGACCGTACACGAAATACGGTCCCTGCAGTTGTAAATATTTTGTTTATGTGTATATGTGTTAGCAACCGTGTTGCTTATTTTTGAAAAATGTGTAATCAATATTAATAAGCACGAACGTAAAGCCTTTAAAAAATTTATCGATGAGTTAAAGCCAAAGTAAATTGCTCTTTTAAAAACGTGCGTTCTAAGAAACAATTGTTAACCAATAAGTGCCTTCTGTTTGATTTCATTTTCAACAAGACACAATCCCTTTCTCTGATGGATAGGATTTATATTAAAACGACATAGTATTTTAGGAAGTTGTGTATTTAGACAGAAAAATTTTACGACGAAAAAATCTTATTATTTATCGAACCCCTTTTTTATCACTTTTGACATTTTCTGTTATATGTGGAAAATAGTACCGGGTCATTAGTTTGGGATAATTTTATATTCATTGAAAGCAACTGATGCGATTCAAAACAGCGTTTCACTAGCAATTATGTACCCAACATCATTAATGTTCGCGAATTTCGTTCCTTTTCGCGAAATTTTTTTACGGGAAGAACGATTCGCGAAAATTAATGGAAACAAATTAATGTTCACAAAAATTATCAGGAAAATGGAATTTATATTTCGCTTTCTTTATTGCATACGTTACAATTATAGATTTAATCTAGTTCAATTATACTTTCGATGTTTTTCTTCTGCCCTTGACCATTCTTTCCGCTGTAACCATTTGTTCTCTCCCCTATACGGATCCCTGTATCTATTGTAATATCAAATTGTTCTCTCCCCTATACATATCCCTGTATCTATTGTATTGTCAAATTGTTCTTTTTCAAATTTCCCATATTCGAGAAACCCCAAAATAAATGTCCACGAAATTTCAATCATTAATCAATTCCCTAAAATGAATGTTTGCGAAATCCAATATTTTGACTCTCGAAAATTAACGATCTTATGGTATATTTATATTTTGTATTGGTATAACTTATTCGATTTCTTCGATAAGCTTATCAAGGGCGCGTTTTAGTCCCTATTGCTTCCAAAACTTATCTATATTAAACTCGTGTATTAGACTTTAAGTCGAAATCGTTTTGATGCTGTCAACACTCAATAAATCGGTTCCATCATTTTCTGGTAAATAACAAAACCCAACAAAACGGTTTAGTTATTTACATAATGTTAGTCAATATTATAAATATTATTATTTACAAAATATGTTTTCTAGTGAAACTTTTATACTGTCACAATTAGTGTGAAAATTTTTTTTCAAGGTTTGAGAAGAATTTTCAGATACTGTATGTATTCTTCAAAACGAAACGTCTCAATATAAACAAATTTACACTAATCTAGTCATTTTGAATAACATCAGCAACTTTCTCTGTATCGTTCGCGCGATTTTGGTTTCGGGGTCTTGGTAAAGCAGGACCAAACATGGTTCTGATATCCGTTTGTTTTGCACGTTTTTTGGGAGAACCTTGTTTTTTGGAGGATTCTTGCTTTTTTGAGAATTCCTAATTTCTTCTTGCTCGATATCAAGAAACACACCTTTTTTAAAAAGAATCATGTATTTTGAGTTCAGCCTCGGGCATGCTAAAAAATCTTAAGAGTCAAGCCTCAAACATGCTTATAAATTTAACTATTCAAATATCATTAACTACTCAACTATTTCTGTTGGTAAAATTTACTTCTTTATGCTAACTTCTTAGCCTCAAGATATCCTTAATATATGCTTAAGATATTCTGCCTCTGTATGCCTATAAAACACTGGTGTAACACGCAACTGTTGTATATACATTTTTTTATTCTTGAAAATCCATGCATTTAAAATTTCAGTTTGGTTTTGATTCGCGAAAGTTTATGCTCGCGAAATTTTCTAAAATGCTCGATTCGCAAAAATTTATGCTCGCGAAATAAATTTTTCTGCCTCATTCGCGAAAGTTTATGCCAAAAATTTCGCGAGTTTTGACACTCACGAAACTTTCTGCTCGCGAAAGTTTGTACGACTAAAGTACTAAGCATTTGAAACGCTGACGGAAATTCAGGATATTTTCTTTAGAGTTGACAATGTTTTCGTTTTTCCTTAACAAAGAAAATAACTTTCGTATCGCAACCATTGAAAATACCAATAAAAATCTTATTTAAGCAAATACATGAACTACATCACTTGAATAAGAAGATATCTGTAGTAAACGCATGGAATTCAGGGAATAGTTCGCACTAATCTTTCCCCTATTTACTTTGTATTTGGTGCATTGGGATAACTCTCGTTCCGTTCTGGGTTCAGTTCAACAGCATGTTATTAATATCACAGACTTCTTGATAAATATGTTTGAATGGTGTTGACTGCAATCTTTAGCATGAGCAATCGAATATCTGCTTCTTCGAGGTAACGGGATAAAGAGGAAGAGTACTATCGACCCTTACGCCAATGGCTGATGGAATGAAGGAATGACAACTGTTTTTATGAGTTAAATAAATCAACCACAAACACAATCAGTTCTATTAGCTTTTTGATATGTTACCAAAAAGTCTACGAGTAGTAGTGTTTTCTATAGGAATGGCAAGCAAATCGTCTGCAGTTTCAATAAAAAAACACTCCTCCACAGAGACTTTTTGAAGATTTTGCCCGCTGGGACCTACAAGCTGTTATACATGAAGTGACAAATTAGCAAATGCGGAACGTTCCGAGTCGATTGTTTGCAGCAAAGCCATTGCATCATGTAATACACCTTTCCCGAGTTTCTGTTTAAACACCATGTTTTGACCTAGTTCGTTCATCCAACCTTGTTTTTATGAAATTAATTGTTTCAATAAAGTTTTCACTTTCTTACTTATTATAAAATTTTTTCTATTATCATATAAGCGTGAGTAAGCTAAGCTCCTAAGCTGGAAAAAGTAATTTACACTATTGAATGATTTTTACGTAATATGATGCTAAAACAAATAGCTTTATGTCAACATCCTGTCAGTAACAATCAAGAACTCAAATTTTGCAACCATCCTCTTTTATTTACAGCTCCCCTCGCCTTTCAAACACGAGATTATAAAATGAGAAATCAAGAGATTGAAATGCAAGTGTTTAAAATATTAGTAAATGGAAAAATGAATTCAGGGTGCCTTTCTTAAAAAAAGTTAAACCCACAATTTACACATACCTAATTTACACAAGTCAATGATGTAATATGATGCTAAAACAAATAACTTTTATTAGCCGCAAATGCGGCGTCGCTCGCTGCACATAGGTTCTTGATAATATAGTAGCTGAGAAGAAATTTTTGTGATTTTTAAGTTATTTGCAAAAATTTGTTCTGCAAAAATTTCCCAAATGGTAATAGTAATAGTCTATCTATGTTTTTTGTAATTTTAATACTTTTGACAAATAAATTAATAAATAAATAACATCACAAACAAATAAATAAAAAATTAGTAAGGCCTCTGCCTTCTGTTATGGCCTTGGCGGAGCCTGGCCTCTTGAATGATGGTTATTTTGATGGCTGTTGTTGGGTGGGGGAGTATATATTCCCCCATGCAGGAGCCAGGAACCAATGGCTTTATCATCTGTGGGGCCACCACTCGCCAGTTGCTCCCTTAGGAATCTTTCATAAATCGCCACTGAAATGTTAAAATACAAAAGTGTGTACTGGCTTAAAAAAGAAAGGTAGGCAACTCTAATTTAATCAATCTTTCACATAGTAAACTCTTACTAATTTCGGGATCAGGTTGTCGGCGTTGATCTAACGTTAAACTACCTAAAGGAAAAAGATTTCTTTGAATGAAAAATAAATAAGCAATGACAACCACCCCCCTTCATTGATATCGCATCAACTATTAATGTTAACAGGTAGGTGGTGAAAAAAAACACAGAAAGAAAAATTAGGATGTAGCAACATATTAGAATGTATAAGAATATTTACTGAAATTAGCTTGGAGATCTAAAAAAACTAAAAAAACTCTTAATATATAGGATGAACAATTTATCATACAAATATCAAAATAAATTGAAATTTTCTAAGAATGTGGTGTTAATAGAAAAAGACAGAAAGACATAACACGTTCACGAAAGTTCTGAACTAAAAAGGAAAAAAAAGATTTATGCGTACAATCAAATAATGTATACTTGAAGTTCCACTAAATGTTAGACTTGTAAATTGCAAGATGAACTTACATTCCGCCACTAAAGCGGCTAATGCCCCAAGTGCTTGCTGATTGACAACACCATCTGAATTATTATTCATGATGGTTACTGAATAAAGAAATTTAATATATTTAATATAATTTAAAACAGTAACAATGATGTGATAATATCATTTAAACGTTCTTGTCGATAGACCTAAAACCTAAAATTGACTGACTGACTGAAGCATGGCCTTTGCATGTAAATACCAAAAGTCTGATCTTGACTTTTGTTTATGGTAAGTGCGTAGGATAAGCGGAGAGGAAATTGTGTACGCTTAATCTGAAAAGGAAGGTTGGTATCATTTGGGCATAGCGTAAATCTAAGAATGACCACACGATATCAGCTGAGATGCCAGTGAGCACTTCGCAATCGAGGATATTCTCTCGAAGATTTCGAATGACTAATCGTGTGCCATTGCATAAACCATCCTTCAGTGACAGATTTCTCAACAGCATCACTTTTGTGTTCACTTTGACATTGGCTTGACATTGCACGTAGTTGTCCAATACAGGAACAGGCAACTTGAAAAGAGAGTGGACTGTCTTACCATTCTGTAACAGTGTTGCTGCAATTCCAGTCCACGCACACATACTTACTGCCAAGTTTCTTCCAATTACTTCTCGAATAATGTAATTGTACGTGAAAGTTTTACCTGTTCCGCCGGGTCCATCAAGGAAGAAAAGATTTGCTGCATTATTGTCATTTGTTGCTAGAGAATGCAGAACTGCATCGGCAACAGCAAGCTGGTCAGCATTCAACATGTTCCTAATGTTTTGAGCTTCTTCCCTCATTTCGTCTGCATTTGGTAGTTCGTCTGCATAGCTTGGTCTAAAGCAGGTAAATGAAAGTCAGTAACAACCTTACCAAATTGTTGCAGAACTTCTTGGATTTTACCAAGTGCTGACTGCTCTGCTTGAAATTTCGGTTGGTGTTTCGTAAAATCTTCCATAATGTGAGCACGGAATCTTTCCCATAACTCAGCCGGGTTGCTCAGCCGGGCGCTTATTCGTGGGAGGCGTTCATTGAACATATAAAAACAGATTTTAAATACTGGAAACCACTATTTACAAAAGAAAAATAGCACTACAAGCTAAATTAGCTGTATTGTAGAATTTTCTTATTTAATTCCCAAATGAGCACCACTTTTGAATACTATTTTTTCAAGTGAGCGCCCGTTTGAGAGAAAAGAGGGGCGCTCATTCGAGGAAGGCGCTCTTTCCAGTAAATACGGCATATTTTGCAGAATTTTTTTTTTTATATCAAAGAAGTTTTAAATCTCTACAACGCGCAATGATGAAAATGCACGATATATTTTGCACCTTTGATGATTTTTTACTATGATACAAATGCTACCAATTCCATCATCTTTAAAGTGTTTGTATACAGTGAAAAGAAGAAACGCGTACGGAAAATCACTCGTAAATTTTGAAAAAAATTGGAATTAATTTTTGTGGGTTGGCATTATTTGGAATTTTCGCAGGAATTATCGACAGCATCTTAAATGACTCCTTGTATAAAAACAATTAGTAATGAAAAAATGTTGTTCTCCACAAATCAAGACAATTAAAGGACACAAGTTATCAGATGATTTTCCAAGTCACATTTACTAAATGTTTCAACATGGAATATCAAATCCTTGCCTATCAAAACATCATGTTGGTGCATTTATTACTCTATCGAAAGGGGTCTCTATATGAAAACATGAAAATAAAATATATATCTTTAGTGCTGTGGCTATGAGAAGCAGCATGCAAATCTGAAGTAAACTTACAGAGAAACTTATTCTATGTTATTCTACCTTACTCAAACCCTTTCCATTTGTGTAACATTTAAAATTAGATTCGCCGTTGAACTTTATTGCTCGACAGTGTTCGCATAAAATGTTGAATTCACCTAAAGAATGAATGAATGAAAGAATGAGTGTCAAGTAAATAATTATTATCATTAATCCGAGCAACATTAAAAAACTGAGCCCTGTTCACCCTTCTGTTTCGGACATATGCTCTCTGGTGACGTTGGGCATCAGCCTCCTATCGAGCAGCAGCTTGTTCGGGTTGCTCATTGTCTCTACATAATTGTTGACGCGAGCCTGAGCATCACGTCTTGCATGAGCTTGTTCATGTTGTTCATTAGCTCGTCGCACTCTTTGATTTTGAGCATCCCTCTCCCTTCTTAAACGACAACACATTTCAGTTTGATTAGCTCTGTATCTCCTTTGACGTTCAGCATTTCTAATTCTACGGCGTTGTGCAGCCTCATCATCATCATTAGGGAGTTGTTGCCTATCATGATGTTGTCTTGCATCAGCAATGTCTTCATCATTTTCTAATCTTGGCAAGACAAATCTTTGAGGGATTGCATAGTCATGGCCAAAATTCATTGTTAATGCTGTTACGAAAAATGTAAAGGAACTGTGTAGTGATTAGATAAAATAAACAATGCAATGATAATAAAAAAAACGATACAACACAGAGCACATAGCACAGTCCTTATTTTTATTTAACGAAAGTCAGTAGATCAATTTCATTTTTTGTTTTGTTTTGGTTACCGATATAAACGGGGGTCGTATAAATTTATCATCTAGCGCTAATTCACGTTCAAAATGGCTGTATGTATTATAAAAATGAAATGAACAACTGTAAATAGAAAACATAGATGTATTTCTGTTAATGAACTTAAATTATCTTATTGATTACATACTCCTATTTACAGGAACTTATATCTATACGACCTCCTGAAAGTAATTCCGCTCTTCGCGCTCTTTCTGTTATTGTTTGGTCTAACTTACCTCGAAACATTTCCCAGGTTGATTTTTTAAAAAACGTTTTAGCGTATTAGGCCACCTTACTACCGTATCCACCATTTTGCGTGACAGACAAACAGACAGACAGAGAGTCGGATATTAATAAATAGGACTAGCTGCCAAGGCGGCGTTGCCCGCCGCCCGCCGCCCATAAAAACTTCAGTATGCGTTCTCCCAGTTAAGGAAAAAATGAAATTTCGGAAAGCTATTTGAAAGTACTACCAGCCTATAGAACTGGAAATGCTGATCAAAAAAATGTATACGATCATATGTCTACGACGAACCGTTACAGAGATATGCTTGATCAAAGATTTTAATGACGTCACAGCGCCCCGTAAAATTTTGCCCAAATCTTTTTGTCACCCCATCGCCAATGTCGCGGACCCCCAAAAACGTCAGTTATTCCTATTGGTTCTCGAGGTAATTTTCCCCAAATCTCGCGTTCGATTAGGGTCGCAATGCACGGTTTCATATTGACGTACCAAAAGAAAAAATCATTTATGTGTGATCTTACGTTGCTGACTCCCCGATGTCTTTCACTACTCGCGTCTACCATTTTGCGTGACAAACAAACAGACAGACAAACAAACAGAAAAACAGAGAATCGGATAATAATATATAGGACTAGCCGCCAAGGCGGCGTCGCTCGCCGCCCATGAAAACTTTCAGTGTGCGTTCTCCCAGTTGAGGAAAAAATGAAATTTCGGAAAGCTATTTTAAAGTACTACCAGCCTATAGAACTGGAAATGCTGATCAAAAAAATGTATAAGATCATATGCCTACGACAAACCGTTACAGAGATATGCTTGATCAAAGATTTTAATGACGTCACAGGGTCCCGTCCCTAAATTTTGGCCAAATCTTTTTGTCACCCCATCGCCAATGTCGCGGATCCCAAAAATCGTCAGTTATCCTATTGGTTCTCGAGATAATTTTTCCTAAATTTCGGGTTCGATTTGGGTCACAACACGTCGATTTCACATTGACGTCACACAAGAAAAAATAATTTATGTGTAATCTTACGTTGCTGACTCCCCGATCTCTTTCACTACTCACGTCTACCATTTTGCGTGACAGACAAACAGACAAACAAACAGACAGACAAACAGAGAGTCGGATAATAATATATAGGATGGAGGAAACGTTTGAATGTGAAATTTGTATGGAAGGTTTAGTTGATTCTCGAGCATTACCATGTGGACATTCGTTATGTAAGAAGTGAAAGATTAACCTTCTTCAGTTTAATGGTGATGGAAGCGCTATATTAAACTGCCCCAATAAATGCACACAAATCACTAGCATTCCAAGTGATTAAACAATAGATGATGTTTTGCCAAAACATTTTATGTTAGAAACACTCCTGAATCAAATCAGCGCCCATTCAAACAAGTAAGTTGTATTTGTTTAAATCTCCCATTATTAAGAGGGGGACATTCTATTTCTATTTTATTACAGTAGCAGCGAAAGCGAACACCGTATTAACACCCTTCCTTGGACTACACTCCTACTCCTACTCCTACTCCGGCCGAAATGGCAGTTTAGTCTACGCTTTAGATTCTTCGAAATTTTCTTTACAAAACCATATCAATTGTAATGAACAAACACCGGCTATGTTTGCACTCTTACACTTTAACTCTATTAAACCTTCTTATAACTATTCTTGTTTGTTATTTTAATGATTTTGGTTTACTTTGTTTGTCAAAGTTTAAAAAGCAGTATTTCAGATCGCTTTTATATTAATAATATTTTTTTCGATGAAGATGTTTTTGGTTTTTTGGTTTGTTACGTTGTTGTTGTTTTTTTTTGGGTATTATACATTTAAAAAAAAAGTTTTAAAGATATGTATCCATGCTTACAACTCACGCATGTATATTACAATTTTTTGTTGTTTCTTAATTAAACCATATTTACACTAACAAATTTTTTTCAAACAGAAAATGGCATTAGTCTAACAAAGTTTAAAAGTCGGATGGATGAGTTTTATATCTGGTTTCTTTGTATTGTGACTTAGAAATGCTGCTACCATTTTGCACCATATGGTTCTTGTTATTTCTAGTTCATAAACGCAAAACTAGATTTTCTTTTGAGGTAGAAAAAGTTTTAAAAAAAAGTTATTAGATTACCATTTTTATTTTCGATTTAAATTATGTTAAAGTTTTACTTCCAAGTTTTGATTTTGATATTGCATTTACTTTTCAAGGTTTTCTTTCCAAAATAAAGGCTCTAGTGATGAACATGCCAATATATTTTTAGGGTCAAAGTTAATTGCCAAGGAGAACATGTCCACACAGCCTCACCTTCTCGCTATTATCTGCACTGTCATAAAACATTATGTAAAACATGCTTTGCGGAACATGCATGCGCAGGAAATGATTACATTAACATTTCATTTGATGATCAGAAGAAATCATTTCATCCCATTTGTGAAGAACACAAGTTGTTTGCAAGATACACCTGTGAGCAGTGTAACAACACCCTTATATGTATATATTGCAAAAACAGAATACATAAAGGGCACAGCATGACTGATCTACATTCTCACATACAAGAATTAAAGAAACAGATACCGTATTTCCTCTAATAAACGCCGCGGCGTTTATTACAAATCGCAGATTTTGGATGCGGCGTTTAATAGAGGGCGGCGTTTATCAGAGGGCGGCGTTTATTACAGAATGAAAAATCAAATAAAAACAGCCTTTAAACAACAATGTTTTCTCTTCCTAAAAAACTGTCTAAGCTAATAGCATTTTACATTGAAATTGACGGTAATCACGTGCACGCAATCGTAAATGGTAAAAGAGAAGTACGAGAAAAACAATATTCGTTTTTATCTTTAGTTGTGGAAGAATTTGTTGATAGAAAACAAGTCCAACTCGTGTAAACTATTTTTTGTTGCTTGTTTAGTCTGTTTTCTAATAAACGCCGCTTTTCAAGATGCGGCGTTTATTAGAAGGCGGCGTTTATTAGAGGGCGGCGTTTATTAGAGGAAATACGGTAACTGGTGAGCTTGAAGCTGCCAAGAAATTATCAGCAAAAATTAGTCAATCAGAGGCTCATGTTACGCAGAAACTTAAAGATTTCAGAGAAGATCTTAGCCATGAATTGTTTATTCGAAAGTTTGTCAATGTAAACAACTACATTGCTCAACAAAATGAAGAAGAATCAAACATATTGGAAGAATTTGACCATTATGTACAAAAGTTCTACAAACAGAGAAAACAAATGTTGAATTCATGTGAGGAGATGAAGAAACTTTTGGAAGGTCAAGACGAAAAATCAAGTTGTTTAATGTTATCAGATCAAAATATCCTTCTGGAAAAATTACGGGCGATTTCAAATGAGCTGTCTCTAAAGATGGTCCTTCATAATTAAACAACTGGAAACCCTTTGGGAAAGTTGGAAATTGGTGTGCAGAAAAATGAGATGAGAACAAATGATGATTCCAACATGAAAGCAATGTTACCAGATGTTATTTCATGCAAAATCATTTCAAAGGGTAAGCAACTTGAATTGAACTATTTCGATTCTCCTCAGTTGGATTCTAGCACTACTGAACAGTCCGAAAGAAACTTTGCGTTTCTGCGTAAGATAATTAGCTTTCGCGAAGAGTCCAATTTTAGAAGTTAACGGTGATTTGTTTATATAACATAAGATTTCAAAGAAATAGCCTTGAAATCATTATGACTTCATGCAATAGATAAAATACGAAAATCTGTGTTCATGTAAAAATTCATTCCTTTGCAGACGCGTAAAGTTTCTTTCGAGCTGTACAGTATAACTTTAAAAGACATTTATTTATCCCAAGTGGTTATGGAGAGGTTTCAATTTCCAGGGAAAAATGCCATATCTATTTTCAAATCTAGCAGCCATTCAATTGATTCTTCTCGATAATTACTGTCTATTGAAAAAAAAAAACTCAACATGTAAATCATATTGTTGACTTCATTTACATGTCATAAATTACACCATGAAAAATCTTATAAAAAATAAGCAATTTCCTGAACTCAATGAAAAGTTTTTATTGAGGAAAAAAAAACCTTTTAACATAATTTGATTTTTAGAAATGGGTCGTGAAATTGATCACAGGTATGTTTGATTTCTGTATAACGCTGTCTTTTATGAAGGAGGGGTGCTTCCAATACACATCCCAATATGTAGCCTGTTTTATGAGATACAGAAATATTATATATTAAATGCCTCCTTTCTGTTTTCTCTTAGTCGTCAATTCAGAAAATTGCCAAATTTTAAACTCTTAAATGCTTAAACAGATAGTTTTTTTAAATTTGTAAACTTTTTTTAATTCACGACAACTTGAAATGATCCATACTTTTAAGCGTAAAACATTAAAACCTGTCCCGATTTCTTTGGTCATTCATCCGTACATTTGAAGCTGTGGTAATCTGATTAAGTGTTCAAATTTATTTTTGGTTTAAAGATAAATACAAATAGAAATAAAAACATTCCGATTACCCAGTGGACAAAATTTTCAAACAGTCTATGCAGTGGAGTGTTTTCTATAGGAATGGCAAGAAATATTGCCTGCTGTTTCCATAAAAAACACTCCTCTACAGAGACATTTTGAAGATTTTGCCAACTCGGTACAATGATGTAGTTTAAATATCCATTTTAAATATCCATTTTAAGGAAGTTTGTGCCCCACCCCCTTTCCATTGAAATATTGACTCTGGTACCACATCACAAAGGTATTTTCAATAATCTATTGATAAAACCTGTTTTTATAGAAGTTTTCAAAATTTTGTGGAAGAGGTCCCAACAAAAACATCCACTTTTGAAGGTAAACTGTACAATAACTGAATAATTTCCATGGATTTAGATAGATAAAACAAACTGTACCTGTAATAACAAATGATTTGTTTATTGCAATAGATCTTATTGCGATTATAAAGAATGGGGAAGAAGTTGGGAAATTGAAACTGGCGTTAATCATTGGAACTTTCAAGGAAAAAGAAAGAGACCTACTTAAATTTGCTGTTGAAAATAATCAATGGAGAATGTTGCAAGTGATATTAGAATATACAAATGTTGACGTTGATGGAAAGTTTAACGATGTGGGCGAAACTATCCTAATGCTTGCTGCGCAATTGGGATATCATGAATGTGTGAAATTATTGTTGGAATATAACAGCAATGTTGATATGAAGAATAAAAACGGATACACCGCACTTATTCGGGTATCTATGGATGGACACAATGAATGTGTGAAATTATTGTTGGAATATAACAGCAATGTTGATATGAAGGATAACACGGGACACACCGCACTTATGTGGGCATCTATTGGAGGACAAAATGAATGTGTGAAATTATTGCAGGAATATAATAAATAGTTGAATTGATAAGCAATGAATGTTTTTTCCATTTATATTTCATTTTTGCTGTGTGAGGATATTCATCATAATGTCGTTCTGTTAGTTTGATTCTTCTTAGATTTTCATTCTGTTTCAGCCAATGGGAAAACAATACTATGTGAAAGGACTAAGAACTAAGATTATCGATTTATCTATAGATGAGTTGCATAATGACGTATTTTGTTTTCAAGTACTTTAGTGACCCAGATTTTAAACGATGGCCGATCTGCGTAATTAATAAAGGGAGTTGAGACAATCTGCCTGTTCATTCTGCCTGTCTGTTTTAAATGCCCAAAGCTTACACTTTTTATCATCATCATCATCATCATCATCATCATCATCATCATCATCATCATCATCATCTTTCATATTGAAACAGGTTGACTTAATCAGTAAAGTAAATACAAATACTGGTATCAATAAAGGACCTGTATAAACAAAAGGGAAACAAAAATAACAACTATAGAAACAGTAAATTATCACGAAATTTGAGTAACAGGACTACGGAAAGAAAATATAAAAAAAATTCGAAATTAACCAAAGTATGAAAAGTAAACAAACTTGAAATATTCAATAGTTAGAGGGCATATCATACGAAATTAACATGTACCAGTAAAACAGACATTAAAGATTTTAATCAAAATAAATGCTACGTAGCATATTTTTAAATTTTACGAAACTTTGTTCCTTCCTGGCCTGTAAAGGAAGCTGATTGAAAGCTAAAGCACCAACAAAGTGCGACAGTTTGCGACCAGCCTCCCTACTGACTTTTGGAATCCTAAGAAAATATTCATTTCAGTTTCATATTTGTGTGAAATACACTCATAATTTCCAATAGGACCTTGTACCCTCAAACAGTTAAACACATCCAGCATAACTTTCCGTTTTCTCTGAGTGTTAATACTTGGCCATTTTCTACTTTTGGTGCTATTTATCACAAGCTTAGCTCTGTTAAGTAGTGATTCAAACTTGGTCAACCACACTTGATTCATGCTTGAGAAAGCATGATTGCAATAAAAGAACAGTGGATGGATCATTGAGGTAAAAATCGTCTCAGCTACTGATGATGTTATCTTGTGACGAATTTTTCGAAGCAAGTTAATACGAGATCGGATACGTTTCTGCACCTTACGAAAATGGTCGACCATGTTGAGATGGTTATCTAACGTGACACCCAAATATTCGTAGGAACTCGGTTGATGAATGATGTGATGGTCAATTTCTATCATTCAGGGTGATTCGATTTACGTGACGAATAGACAACAATCCCTTTCATAGGATTCAAAAAAAGACAATTTTCCTTCATCCATTTAGAAATAGCATTTGCATCAGAATTGATACGATTTTGGATATTTGTTAGATACTTGTCACTACAATAGATAACGGTATCGTCAGCGTATAGTAAGATAATACAGTGTTTGACTTGATTTGGTAAGTCGATAATAAGAATGGTAAACAGAAGGGGTCTTAGAATGGGCCCTTGCGGAACACCGTGCGTTATCGACTCAACGTTTGAGCATCCTTTCCAGCAACGCCAAAATATGGTATAGTTTCTGCAAAAAACAAGCCCGGTTCACGGTTTCGGAAGCTTTTCGGAGGTCCAAAAAAAGATAAGCTTTGATCCATATTTTTACGAATACTGTCCATGAGTATGGTAACTGCTGCACTTGTTGACTTGTTTCGTTGAAAACCGAGCTGTTGACTCGAGAGTAAAGAGTTTCGTTCAAGATAGTCCATAAGTTGATGATAGGCTGCTCGTTCGATCGTTTTTAATAAGATATTCAGTACAGATATTGGATGATAGCTATCGAAGTTGGTACGATCACCAGATTTGAAAAGAGGTGATACTTTAGCAAGTTTTTCACAATCTGGAAACGTGGCACTTTGAAGACTTTTATTTATCAAAAACATAAGCGGAGGAGCAAGCTCATGAGCTGCATCTCTCACAAGTTTAACCGGAATACCATCGATACCAGCTGATTTTGCAGATTTCACTTGTAATAGTAATTTTCTCACTTCATCTACATTCACGTTTCAAAAAACGAAAACAGCATTGTTTGGATTGATCAATTGTAAATATCTGAAATGATTGAAAGCTCGCCAGGTGTGATTTACGAAGTTCAATTGCATCAAACTGGATCTGACTGTGGTGAAGAATCGACAGAATGCATTTGAAATATCGGACTTTGATGTACCATTGATGTTAGTCTTACTTACAAGTTTGGATTCTTTTGTTTGATAACACTTATTGATATGATTCCGAAATGTAGACGGTTTATCGGACGAGTCGCGTAACGAGTCTCGAATATGGTTGCCTTTTGCTACACGAATCTTGTTGTTAACGGCATTTCGAAAGCGTTTGTAGCTTACCCAGTCATCTGCATTTTTCGTACGTTTAAAGCATCGCAAGTGATAATCTCTCGTATGCATTGAGTTCTTTATTTCTTGAGTAAGCCATAGACTTTCTTTACCACAAACTTTTCTCTCCGTAAGTGGACAGTGTTTGTTGATAATATTGGTGAGATAAAGTTTGAAGAGATTCCATGAGTCATCAAAGTTTTCTTCTGATAAACAATTTTCCCATGGTGTTTGACGAAGTTCATTTTTAAAACTTTCTGCATTGTATTTTGAGTAATCGCGTACTTTGATTGTTCTCGGAGCATATTTTTGACAATTCAATTTTCTTGTTATACCGATAATGTTGTGACCACTCAAGGAGTTTGTGTGATTTAATGTTCTTGAAACAAATGATTTATCAGTTGCAAATAACCATTTTAGTCATTTTAACAGATTGAGTGCCGACGGAAATTTTAAAATCTACAAATTTGAAAGTTTTATTTCATGAGTATCGCTCGCACTGAAGACGCGAAAGTTTGAATTGATTTTGTGTGGAATTCAAATCGACTTTCAAACGAGATAAATTGTATGAAGTTAATTGGACGCCAATATCTCGTTTATCAAGTCGTAGAGTCGCTCTAGATGTTAACTCAGTGCTAAGTTTTTTTCAATTAAAGGCGTTTTAGAAGTTGGAGTCGCTAGATGCTGTCGCTTTTGCCACGTCATAGTGCGCTTCGGAAGATTAGCCGTTTTAGATGTTCAGTCGGTTCAGAAGATGAGGCCCTGCAACCTAGCTACCAGTCTCTCTAAATTCAATGCTAGTTCTTACACGAAAACAGATGTTTGTGTCACATTAACATAAGTATACCTCGTGGTGTTTTCAAGTGGTTGCAAGAGAAGGGCAGAAGGTAAAGTGAGGAACTTCCCTTCTTTAATATTTCATCGTTGTAAGAAATCGATTTGAAAAGTCCCTTGATCTTTACATAAAAATGTTGTTTATTTAGCCTGATTTCAAGTAAGGGACCCACAAATAATGTGATTCGGAATATGCAGTTCACGAAATTTTACTAGCTTTTGATTTGAAGACCGAAAAATTTGTGACGAACGCTTCATCATCTATAACGACCCAACTTCTAAAACGCCTTCACTTGAAATACGAGTATTCATCTAAAGCGACTTGACAACTTGATAAACGAAATTTTGGCGTCCAATTAACTTCATAAAATTGCATTCTTCAAATCTTACCATCCAAAAAATACGGCGACGCCAAAGTCAACACGTCAAAACTAACGACGAGTGTACTCATAGGAAAACTAGAACACTTCAGATAACATTCCGCGTGTATTTACTAAATTTCACAGCCTTTCTCCTGCGGCTAAAAACTACATTTTAGAAAGAAAATTTGGGCCAAACAAAAAATTCTATTCAGAATCTGATATCCTTTATAACTGTCGATTTTCAACCCGAAGTCCTTATACTGGAGTATTGAATACATTTTTTCATCATGTATTATGAACTCAATCTATTATAAAAAATGTTTAGTACAATGTAACAAAATATGTGCCAAAGTAAAAACTGAAGAATATATACTTCTCACGTGACAAAGATAGCTATGCAAAATTGAGCAATGGAAATCATTTTTTTTGAAATATCTGGAAGTAAAAATTCTGATCAAGTTCAGATAAGGCCGACAAGTTCAAAGATTTCGGACAAGTCCAGGTAATTCTGACAAGGTCAAGTTTTGAGGAGGAGTTCTGGCAGCAGATACGAGATGATGCCACCAACAAAGGACCTAAAAATAAATTATATAAATGTTATACAATCTCAAATCCACTAGTGATGAATTTCTAACTAATTTTCACAAGTATTTTTAGAAATTTTAGTGGGAAGAATTAATGTGATTTTGTTTTCATTTTAACCTGAAAAAACAACGTAAATTGATTAATATGAAAAGAAATTCTGCAATATCCCATATTTTGATCATCTCCCAAAAGTTAATGGGCAAAATTTCACAAATTTGAGGTCGAAAGGAAGTGTCGTAGGAATATTCGGCTTAATTGCAGTTCACTCCTGGAATGATTATCTTTCCTGCAAAAATGAGTCATAATGAATCATTTGGACCATTACAGGTCGATAGTCTGATCCATGGTAGCAGTTTTCGTGCAAATTTAATTTCGCGAATTGAAATAAAATAAACTTTTTCCAGGAATTTAATTTTGTTAATTTCGCGAATAATAAATCTTCATATTTTAAAAAAATTAAATATCACCATGTATATGTTGACAGATATTGAGGCAAATAGTATCCTTTCCTTTCACAAGAATTTAATTTTGGAAATACGTGAAATTCATTTTTTTTCAAGTGAAATTTTCTTACCATCTTAAAGTACATATTTGGTATATATACAGTAAAGCCTGAAGGAAATTGACACACCTGTGAAGGAATGAATTTTTACATAAAAATGCAAAAGATTTGTAAAGTCTGTTACATGAAGTCATTGTCTTCAACACAATTTGATAGGGAAAGCTAACAGTCTGAAGTGGAAATGTAAAATTTCTTACTTACATTTGGATCATTTTTATCAAAATAAAATGATAAAAAGTCTTTTAATCTCGGATTTGCTCTGAAAAGTTCAATAGAAACTCATCACAGTGTCATATTTTTGTGAGCGAAATTTATAAGAGCGTAGTAGGAAAAAATGAAATTTTTAGTGCATTAACGAATCAGTTTATACACCGTATAGTCAAAACAACAAAAACCTTCAAAGAAAAAAAAAAAGAAAAGATTGGCGGTTTACGCTCCTTCACGGGAAAGAGATTACCCAATATCAAGTTTCATATCAATATCAATTATTTTATTTTATTTATTTGACTGTAAATATTAGTCCAAATTGTGTGTAGGGGTGCTGCTGTTTAAGTTTAATTTTTGTCGTCTCCCAACAACCATCATTATCTACTATGTAAATTTTAATTAAAAGGGTTTTTTTGTATTTAAAATAAAATTAGGAGAGTAAACAAGTCTTGATATATAGTTAACATATCAAGTTAACACAAGACAGGACACCACCCAACAATTTTTAAAAGTACAGAAACTGCCACCATAACCAGGGGCGGGTACCATCACTCTCTCCTCCATATTAATTGTGTGGTGTGGGTGTGAAGTGAATTTATAGAACTACCTGTTTTTAGACACCCAGGAAATATTTTGTGTATTTGTACTTTCATCAACAGGGAATATGTGAAATATTAAGTGTGTCACACACTTAAAACAAAAAAGGGGAGAGGAGGGACAGAAGAGTGAACTACGACGGGAATGAGGACGGCGACTTGAGAGTGATTTACAAATATTCAGAAATCAATGAGTCACAAAGCAATGAAAGTTTCAAGAATTTATTTGTAATACCAAAACGTTTTATCGATAAATTGTGAAAGAACGAAATCCTATTGAAACTCGATAAAACTAATACTAGAGAAACACAAGTTATTGCAATCTTCACGTCTCCGTTTTCAGTACGATTTCAAAACATAACTTTTCACGTTGTGTGTAGAACGTAAAATCTGCTTATGATGTAATTAACTGATAAAATTTTCCCAGTGGTATAGTATGAAATAGATTTCTGTTCTAAACGAAATTCACAAGGAAAACAAAGCTTATGTTTCACTGACGTTGCCGTCCTCGTTGTCGTCGTAATTGCGTCAGCTCCCTAGTATTGAAAAGAATTAACTCATCACCCACAGTCTCAAACGAACTAACGGCTCCGGTGAAAAGTCTCATTTAAGAGTTAGGAAGAACGAGGCATAGCCTTCACGACCCAAGCGTCTACACTAAACAATTATGTTTGAAATCGGTAGATGCTAAAGATGCTAAATATATGTACACATTGCAGCAACATTCATGCATATTTGACTTAAAACTACATTTTCACGTTCTCCTATTTGTCCCTCTTGATTATGAAAACTGATCCTACATAATGTTGATTGTAAAATATCTGTGCAAATTCAACCATCCACAAAACTGGTGATAAAATTCCATAATGTTATCGATTATGCTGCTCAATGCTGTTATGAGAAAAAAAATCTGAACTCTATCGCACTTTTCCAATCTGACTGGTGCTTTAACGTCGTCACAACGTAGAAAGCGACGCTCTCACAACTTAAACATGGTCAATGGAATTAGAAGATATTGGGTAATATATAATGTCAGTAGGAAAATTGACAAAAAGGAAACACGATAATCTAGCAATCGATCTCCACAAATTAGACTAAAAGTACAGATATGTATTTAGAGATTATAAACGAAAATAATAATTCTACAAAATAATCACAAAGTCTTTTCTTTAATATCTTTATAAAAGATTAGTTTATATATGTTTAAAGAAGCCTTGACACAACCATTACCGGAAGATAAGATCGACCGTATGATGAACTAATGCTGATAAAAACGTTCAAGTGTTACGATGCATAGAAATGCAAAGGTTTACATAGCCTTTAGACTCCATGTACACTATGTTTTCTTGAGTGATATTGTCAAGCCTATCATATAATAATATTATTGTTCAGCGCCGTTAGGCATCTGACTTTTCATTTGCCCGTGTGGTTCTGTTTGTCTGTAATGTTGCAGTTCTCTGCATCCGTTCTAAATATCGGTTCTTTCTTTGCCGTTTTCTCAACGCCTTCCCATAAATTCGATCTGTAACTGGTTTGCTCAAGAAAACGGGTTTTAAAAATGGCGTGAAAGTTCCGTTTTTTGGATAACGTTTTTAAAGGTGGAGTGAAAGTGAAGTGAAGAAGAGAAAAATTACTTCATGGTAACAAAATCCTTTGATTTAATTTATTTGCAAGTATTCTGATAGATTTTGTGTAAACTTTGTGATGATGATGGACTGTCCATAAATAAAAAAGTGAAAGGAGCACAGCTTCGCAACTAGAAGAGAAGAGCAGGGTATATATAATTGTTTGCGTTATGTGTGTTTTATGTTCATTTCAACATAATTTAGTCTATTTAAATTAGTAGAGGGGAATTTCCATTTTTAAATTAATTCTACTGTGCCTGAACCACCAGAAATTTTAGCATCATTTTAATTTGTGGATATTTTCGTTTTGAAACCTTTCATTTTGCATTTTGACTGAAATATGATCATTTCAAGATTCTAAATGTGCCGTAGAAAGTGAGTTTGCAGTAAGTTTAAAGATTTCAATGAAAAAAGAAGACTAAAATACCTTCAATTAATTTTTGTGAACATTTATTTTGGTGAGTCCAAAACTACAAACTGTATTTGTTTCCATTTTCCTGATAATTTTTGTGACATTAATTTTTGCGAATCAAGATTTTTCAAAAATTTTGCAAACTTTTTTTTTCTCATATGAATTTTGTAGCATTTTAATTTTGCGGATTACAGATCTCCATCAAATTATGAAAATTTCTTGTCTTAAAGTAGGTTAGTAAATATTTTTTCAATAATTTTGGATGGATTCTATTATGATGATGATGATTTTTTTTAATTAGTTTTAACTTACGTTTATAACTAATAACAGTTTTATAAAGTGGGTTAAAAGAGTTATATACCTACTTAATTAAAGTAATGTAAAGTTGTGTCAAAGGGTAGTCTTATACAATGATGAAAAATAAATACTCCTGTTACATATTCACTTTCCCCAAATGAAAAATCTCTCTCGTTTTAAAACATAATTTCCCATTAATTTATTTATTTATTCATTAATTCATTAATTTAGTAAAGAAGGTCAGTTTTACAGGCAGTGGTAAACAATGATGTGGACCTACATTGACTTTTATGGATGACCAGCTTACACGAGGAAATATGATATAATGGAAAATGCATTTTCATTGATTTGTTTTTGTTGGTCAGTGCGGAAAGCAGCTGGTCTTTCATTAGCCTTTGTACGTTCGTCCATACGTCCATACGTACGTACGTAATTCCAAGTTTTTTTGTCCACAGTTGTAGGCTGATTCCGCAAAACATTGGAATAGAGGCTGTCTACAAACCGTGGTTAATGTATGAATGGTAAACTACAACTTATATAAAGTAATTTAATTATTGTGAGTGCGGCCTAAGATACAGAAAACGTGCAATCCTAATTTGTGTTTCAGAGAACGACACTGTGCAGCACTCAAGGTTAGAAAATTCTTACTGCTTTTTTTTATAATGACATTGAGTTTGTGAGAAACCGTTCGATTCCATTTTCAATTTTCACTCATTTGATACAGAGAGAATTTTAGAAGAAACTGGCGGAGAGGGAAACAGTCATTTTTCACTTGATATGAAGTCCTTGTATGGCCAGGTTTCATATTCCACCTTGGTCCCAAAAATTTTGGTCCCGGTTGTTACGTGACAATGACGTAACTGATTCACGGTCAGCAAAAAATAAAATTCTTCAAAATCAACAAACCAAAAAAAAGAAAGAAAAGATATAAGAACACCCGTATCTGAAAATACATATTTCACGAATTATCTATCAGGTATTGAATATTTGCGAAGACGTCATAATTATCAACGCAAAATATGCAAAAAACGAACTTACGTACGCTATTTTTATGCAAAAATCGATGAAATACGATGGTTTTGATGCCTGAAATACAATTTACACAGTGCTTGAAGTATTTTGCTAAGTTTAAGATTTTTGTTGACTCAATTTATAGTACGTAATTCTTCAAGCTTCCCCTCATGGCATGAAGGCGCTTCTATCACTGTCCTCATCACTGTTCCGCCACCAATGATTCAAAAAGTGTTTGATTTAATTCATCTTTCTCGTTTAATTTCTTTCAAAATCAATTTCCTAGGATATTTCTCTTTTTCTTCGTGACACTTGTTATTTTTTCTAAATGTTGGCCGTCTGCACACCTGGAATAAAAAAACGAGTCAAAACACTAGTGACCTCTGCAGAAGATAATTAAAATGTCTCTTATGGAAAAACACTCACCATCAAACCAACTGAGAGCAATTGTTTTTTCTCATTATTTCTCATCGCAAACATTCAATACCTGATAATTCGTGAAATATTGATGTTCAGATATAACTGGCGGAGAGGGTAACCTGTCTATAGGGTTTTGCATAAGCTACTGTCACCAAAATTGTAAATGTCGTCTTTGTGCACCGTACATTGCAGGTGTGTGATTCTGAATTTGAGACTACTATTTATCACTTTTTAATTTTTGTATTTTTATTTTATGAGCTGTCTATTTTAGTTAGCTTTAATAGGCTAAACACTCTCCCACATGAAATTTTTTATTCTAGATCTCACCACATGTAGTATTCACACTAAAATCTGAGAGATGGTATTTAGATGGTATTCATATATTTTATTATATTTATTTGATTCTGTAAATTTCGGTTGCACCGAATAAAAATAAAGTTGAAATAAAAATAAAAATGAATTGTTACCCGTAGTATCTCCTATGAGCGAAAAGATAAAAAGTTTTTGTTCGGAATAGTAATTTTCCTTTGTTTGTCGGACCATCATTGTTCATAATAAGTGATGTGAAGTGCAGAGTTCATCATGTCATGGACTTGATGATTTACATTAGGCTACGTTTCGAGAAAACCTTCTTTAGTCAATAACCTACCTCAAAAATTAATACTGCGACATTAAAGTAAACGCGGAAATGTGTTGGTTTAAAGTAATTTTGAAAAGTAATTTTCGCTGGCGTTTGAAAGTCTTTTTTTGCGCGAGTGTGTCAAACGTTAAACAAAGGGAACTTAGTAGGTATTTTCTACATTTCAAATGAACATATTTTTTAACGGGGTTCAACGGGGTTTAACCGAAAACAGCTTTATTTATTTATAGGTATCTTGAATTCTTCAGAACTTGTAGGGAAAGTCAGTACACCAAGTGTGTGATATAGCCAAAACTACAATCGCCGTGGAGATAAATTCACACAATAAACATTGAACCTGAAAATATAAAATATATGAATGTATTTGGGTGGGTGTGTGGGTCGCTCACAAAAAGGACTTTGATTGATGAAAGTGTAAGACGCCCTTTTATTAACTTGGTCACACGTGACGAAGAAGAGAATCGTGCAAAAATAATAAATCATTTAGTGTTGGCAGCAGAAGCCTAACAGGTAAGGAAGACAAGAGACAGAAGCCATTCATAGGAACACACATATCCCAATATATCTACAAATAAAAGATAAAGTTTTACTTCAAGCTGGTTGTACACGGTTATTAGAGCGTATCTTTCTTAATAATGTTTTGCGAATTTTTGTGTGGTTAAAGAAATATAACAGCGGATTAATTGACGAGTTACATTGGAACATCAATTGTCCACAAGCCATGAAGGTGGAACGGTAACGAATGAACCATTGCATGTATTCCGGAAAATATAACACCATCGCAGTAAGGAGTCTGTATATAAATGTACCAATAGTTGATGCAACAAAAATAACCGATAATAGTAGCAACAACTTCAATGCTTTTTTGTTTTTCAAATGCATTTTGCGGTTCGCATTTGTTAGTTGTTGATTCTTCAGGATTCTACTCATTTTCAAATAACATATAAAATATGTAGAATACACAAGTACATACATGGCCAAAATTAACCATGTATATGTTTCCTGTCCGAAAAATCTTCCCAAAAACAAAACCAGTGGACTAACCCATGGCACCACATGCACCACATATTTTCGATACTTCATACGTCTTTGATAATCAAGTCCTTTCGTGATGTGAAAGTAGCGGTCAACAGCGATCATTAATAAAAGGAAACCTGATACTGAAACGAGCGCAAAAAAATAGCCGATATTTTTAATAAAACAGTTTTGATGATCCATTAATGCTTGATATGCACTGACAGGAGAAAGAAATGTTCCAACTAGGAGATCTCCAATTGCCAACGACAGAAAAAGTAAATCAGACGAATTTCGAAGTGATAGCGTTATTGCATATAATAACAAAACGCTGAAGTTCTCAATAGTTGCAAATACTGCATTGATTCCAAACATCACAGCAAAGTAGATTCGCTGATCGTCGGGCAGCCATGATATGGGAGATAAACAACTGGACGAACTAAGATTTCTGTCTGAAGGCAAAAACATCTTGTTTAAATAGCAACACGAGAAAATGTTGTGTTGAAAAAACATCGAGAGGAATTTAATTACATACGAAAACTATACAAAGGAATTTAGCTCAATAATAATCGTAATAATAGTTATCACAGCAAAGTCCAGGTGTAACTTCAGTTTTATTGTAACACGAACAGGAACGGTTTATATCGGCCCATCTGTCCTGCTCTCATGCCATTCTCCTTACACTTCTTTAGCATTTTGATAGCAATCAAAATTGTTTCAATTAATATGTAACACTCTCGCCGTCTTTTTATTTCTAAAATCCTTTTTTCCTGCCAAAATTCATTCCTTCGAAAACGTCCTTTACATACTGCGCACCCCGTCGCACGTTTAGTGTGTGGTAGAACTAATACCAAGTGGTATAGGCTTTTTCTTTCCCCCGCACATCTTGCACAGTCCCCAGGGTCTATTTCCGTGTCAAGTACATTATCGGGAAAAAAACCCCGGAAATTTGCCACTCGTCAAGAGGAGGAGGACGAGTTGGACTGCAAAGCACACATAGAAATAGAATCGGTAAAAGGTGTTTAACCCGTAGCTAGTATCAATAGACCTTTTCATAAATTACTATATCCATCACCTCGTTTTCGCTCTGAACATTAACGACGCTTGGGTGGTTTACAAAGAGAAATGATACGTAAGGGGAAAATGTTTCACGTTGTTCTTTCATTACGCCCTAAGTACGGAGTAATTGTAAAGATTAGAAACGAGACGATGGATGTTGAGACGTAATTTATGAAAAGGTCTATTTATTGGTGTCCCACTTTCATATAAATATTACATTTGTACACTTAAAGTACTTGAATTGGTGTCTATGTGACGAAGGTCTCAACGTGACGTGACGTGACGTCTATGTCATACGCTCGATGTAATTAAGCAATAAAACAATAGATCGATTGGCCGTTTCAAACACGCGAACAAGATACAGTTCGTCTTTTCAGACCAAAAACGAGAGACTGTCTGAAATTTCTGAAAATTATTTCACGCTCGAAGGAAATTCACATGAAGAGGAGGCATAATTTCAAATTTTCAACGAGCACCTTAACGTGTGTTTAATATAACATTCGTTTTAGTGAGAAAGTCTGGATTAACTAAGTATGTACTGATCTCTTCAGTTCACTCACATACTGATATTTTCCGTAAATTTTAATAATTTCCTGTTTACAAATCCTAGCATTGCACGAAGTTGCTTACCGGTGCCAACTTCATAAATACTGAAACGTTTACGCGTTAAACATTGTTCATTAATATCCTGCAGAATGTTATTCCACAGAACAGGTTCCGCAATTTGCCGAACCAACAACTCCTTAATGTTATCCTCCGTTCTGTATAATGAACCGGTGACGTTTGAGTAAGTCTTTATATCGTTCTGCAAAATACTAACGTCTTGTAAAACGCGATGAAGTCGCTCTTGCGCAGGGATCATGTAAGAAGTATGGAAAGCACCACTAGCTGGAATTCTTGTTAACTTGATCACATCCTTGTCCTTTAGCTAATAAAAAAAGAAGCAGAACTATATTAGATCATAACAACAACAATGTTAACTTAAGCCTGGTTTCCAATAAAACAAAACTGTTGTACAACCGTTGTGCAACAGCAACGAACTTGCTGGAAACAGATGGTTGTACAACAATGAATTTGTTGCTCAACATTTCTTATGTTGCACAACAAATGTTGCAGAGATAGAAATGATTCCATTCCTGCAACATATGTGTTGCAGATTGTGAAGCTGTCGTGTAAGTGTCGCTCGACTTTTTTGTTGTTTTGTTTTGTTGGAAACTAGTTGACAACTGGTTGCTCAAAACAAAAATCTGTTCTGTAACGCGTACAATGGCAACAGAATGACGCACAACCGTTTAACAACAAGGGTTGCGCAACTGTTGTGCGACAATTTTGTTTTATTGGAAACCAGGATTTAGGGACATGTGTAGATATAGGTAGATATAGTCCAGAAGATGCAACCATCTACGATTTGCAGTGAAAACACTGTTATTTCTGTCTGGGTTAACAAAATCATTCTTCAATCTTCCCTGTCCGCTCCGCAATGGTCCGCTCGAAAATTTAAATTTCATGCCGACAGGAGGACAGTAGCAATGGTCTGGGCAACCATTTTGCGCAGTCCGTAGCCCATTTGGCAATAAGGCGAAAAATCTCTATTACCGCAGGCGATAAAATGTGCCTACCATCTTGGGAACACCAGTTTTTGAATTTTTAAACTCGATTTACCAAATAACTTTAAACATTTGGGCGAATGCTACGGATACAAATATCATGTTGAAAATCTGACGCGAGTCGGCACCACAAGAAAACATTGCATTGCGTACCCAAAAGAAAGCAACGTTTAGGACCAAATATCTCGATAACTAATGGCAACTGACGTAATTTGGGGCCTTAAGCTCACGGCTGCGCAACCCTCTTATATATTGATACTTACCAGGTGGTGTTCTCTGTTCATAACTCTGTTTAAAAGAAGATACGAACCACCCAGAGATACACTTTTGGGAAACTGTTCAATTGCAACACAGAGCTCATGTTTTGATCGGTCACCTTTTGAATTGGTCAGATCCTCGCATACTTGTCTCGATAGTTCAACACTCAAACCTTGCATCGATACCATGCCGGATGGGATAAGCGAGGAAGCGTGGTGCATGGCCTGTGCACGTGCTACCATCACCTCCAGAACTACAGAAAGATAAACAAAGAATAAGAAAGTGAGAATTCAAAGTGTCAACCAAAAGAGTGTTTTATTTGGAGGTTTACAACATTGTTATCGACCTGCCGATATTAAGGTCCTACACGGTAAACTATTAGATATATTATGCTCAAAGTAGCAACTTTTCTCATAACAGAAATCAACTGGTATACCTTATTTGATTTAAGTCTTTGTAAATACAAAAACGCAGAGTTACTTCATGTTGCAATTACAATCAAGGTATATATACGGTTGTAAAAACATTAGGGACCAATCGTTCTAAGAATGATATTAACCCCTATTGTTAAGTGCTACTTCCCTCTTTAAATATATCTCAGATGTTCTGCAAAACAAAAAACATCATATCTCTCAAGCTAATTTCATATGTAAAAACTAATTAATAACTAATGGTTATTAGACACAATAACAATATTAAGTGTTTTTTTTTATTTTTGTTTTTAGAAATGTCGGGTCGTTCTTTAAAATAGTGATACACGAAGTGTTGCCAATAAAATGAGGTCAGGAAAACCCGAGTTATAAAATCGAGTTATAAAGTCGAGTTATGGATTATGACGTCATAATTCGAGTTATTAACTTGAAATTTTTAATTTTCGATATCACTTCGAGTTACTAACTCGAAAATATATTTCTCGCTTCTACAACTTGAGTTACTAACTCGAAATTTCCACCACCAATCCCCCGCCCGAAACCCCCTTACCTTTCCATTTTTAAGCACAAATTGGTCCCGAGAATCAAAGAAAAATATTTCATGGTACAGCTGTTGTTAAAAATGTTTGAACGATACATAATATAAGGATTGCTTATCATTAGAACTGCCATATTACCTATCTACATCCTTATCAGAATTAGTACTATCAAATTGTCCCACGTGCAAATTTTCATTAGAATTGAACAATTAAGCAGACACGATAACTCGAGAAAAATAATTTAAAACTTTATTTCCGAGTTAGTAACTCGAATCTTTTAAAACAATATAATATTCTCGAGTTAGTAACTCGACTTGATTTATTTGAAAAAGTAATTTCGAGTTAGTAACTCGAAGTCAAAATTTGGCTTTTTTAATTTCGAGTTAGTAACTCAAGTTGTTGAAGCGAGAAATATATTTTCGAGTTAGTAACTGGAAGTGATATCCAAAATTAAAAATTTCAAGTTAATAACTCGAATTATGACGTCATAATCCATAACTCAACATTATAACTCGATTTTGTAACTTGGGTTTTCCGGGCCTCCAATAAAATGAATGAATTAAATATTGTTAATAAATTTCATCCAACCAAAGTGTTAGAAACTAATCGACTAAGAAATAAGAATTCGTGCGACAAGATTCCAGGATTTTTCAACCAAAAAAAAAAGAAGAAAAAAAAAAAAAGAAAAAAAAGAAGAAAAAAGAAGAAAAGAAATTCCATGATTTTCAAGGACCGGGGAAAATCTTTGTAAAAGTATGCTCGCTATCCTAGCTATCTCATTATTGTATGAGAAAGGAATAAAAAATCTGAGTTAATCGAGAGGAGAGCTGTGCCACTTACATTCTTCGTAATAAATTTTTTTTGATATGTATAAAGCGGGAATTTCGCCGACACTGTAACCAGCAACAACATCTGGCTGAAAACACCAGAAAATAAGCATCAGAGTTGTTTGGGTTGGTCAACTTAAACAGAATTTCATAAGCATCAGAGTTGTTTGGGTTGGCCAATTGAAGCAAAATTTCATAAGCATCAGAGGTTGTTTGGGTTGGCCTACCAATTAACCGATTTGTCTTTATAAAGAGCGTTTCAACATTTGAGTCATTCACTAACACACATTCACTTTCATTAAAAACATCAAAACTCAGTTTTCAATGCAAATAATCTTTTGCGTGTGAGGCCAGTGTAGTGAAAAAATTTAACCTGAAATTGTTTTCTTGTTGCACTGTATTTCCTCTGTCGAAGAACTTCGTATCCGACGATGGTAGCTATGGTAACAGCTAGTTGACAATACAACGTACTAATGAGAGAAAACAACTCATGCATCGAACAGATGTGAATATTATGGGACCCACCTGTAGAACATAAGAAATTTTGCACAGCTTGCACAGAATTCAACTTTGTGGAAGACTTTATTGACAAGCATTAAGAAGGATCTTCATCTACCAGTTTCTAAAGAGCTTACTTTATAAAAGCCTTTCAAAAACCAAAAAAACATTGACCCCTACCTCAATGAGCCAAACAAATTTCGCATGGTTTACACCACTGGTTTGAAACCGGTAAAAGCATAGAAACACACACACACACACACACAAAACAACCCCAAACCAACAACAACATAACAAAAACAACAACAAAACAAAACAAAAACATTTCGTTTCTATTATAATATTTTCATACCGATCAATCATCTCTTTTGGACCATTCTTGCATAATTTGAATAAATCATAATCGAGTTTCTGATTGGTTGTTTCGACAATAGCTTCGATGCAATCACTTCTTGGATAGCTTTGTAACATACCCACATACTGAGAACCCTTGTCCTGGACACAAAATCACGTGATACTCCCTACTAGATGAACATTGTATGTGCTGGTCACTCGTGCCGCGAACAACTGTATTAATGATTTTCCTGCAATGTTGCTGTAGCGACGAATGTCTTACGAAACTAACAATCATCACTAACACTTACCTCCCTCAATTTTGTATCTCTGTACTATTATTCTAAATATATAATTCACAGACCAACTTGTATATACAGACTTGTACTACTACTTATTGGGACAATTAAAAAAATACCTTTTTCAACTTGAAAAAAAGTATGAGGAGTTATACGTACGTTATCAATCATAATTCGTTTGCGTCACACTTATCAAAACAGAAAAAAGTGAAACCCTCTCGAAAGAATATTCTGTGTTCCCGTGTTTCGTCACAACTTTTATGACTACAACAATCTAGACTGTAAAGAATACAAGCTTTGTTTTATTTATTGTGTGAATTGTGAACCACAATCACCACGAGGCTAACAAAACTAATAGTGTACGAAAGGGAAATTCAGAAGTCATAGCAACAGGCTATTTGGAACCATCGTGGCAGCCAAAGTAGCGAGATTTAATTATTTCAAAATAATTAGTCAGTAAGTCTAAACACAGAATTGAGAGAATGTCAAAACTGTTTGAAAAGACCACATTTGCAAAATCTAATTGGAAATGATGACTCCTTGCCCCTTATTCAATGCTGATAAGTAGGAAGAATTAAACAAGATGTTTGTAACATGAAAGAAGATGACACAAGGAACTGTAAACACTTCATAACAACATTGAAGTAAGATTGAGAATTCGTTTTGGCTCATTGGTTTGACATCAGAACATGGCGTCATTATTTTCTGGCAGGTGGAAGTAAATTCGAACAGTTCCGGACTGTGTGTGGACATCTTCAGAGCATGTTATAAGTAAAACAGAGATAAGGCCGTAAGCTAATGTCGGCACTCCGAAATTCAACACTTTCAACGCTGTGAAAAATCGATTCTGTAACGTCAGGTCTTCCCACGGTGCTTTGCTGCAGTGATACTTGATGTACGGACAACACCCGGTACGTAGCACATGATAGTTTACGTTATCCACCGGCCAGTTAAAGTGCGATAATCCGAATTGGTCGTTACGAACGGATGAATACGGCACAAAAAAAGAAGTCCAGTGTGGTAAATTACGTTGACGCAAGTGAGTGGTAAGGACTTGCGAAGCTAACGGCTTGACTTTTACGAAGTTATTTGTAAGATTATGTTTTGACATTTAACTAAAAATACGTTTGGAATACTTTATAGGTAGACATAGCTTACAGAAGAAAACTTATGTGGGAGAGAGAGTTCTTTCTAGTGATGATATAAACAAACGAAACAAACGAAACAAACAAACAAGACTGGCAAATCATGAAAAAACATAATAACGAAAAAATGAGTGAGTGTCTACGTGAGTTTTCCACTAAGCAGAATATTCCGCTTGTAGTCTATCGGCTTTTGTTTTGTATTAAATTTCGCCAAAAGAGTCCCCGGAAAAAAGAAGGATCAAGTTCAACTTTTCCGCCTCGGAATATTCCGCAAGCCAATCAAATGGTTCAAGTAGTGATCACGTGGAGAAAGCAATTGCCGCTCCGTGCTGAATATTATATCTGGTGGAAAACCGGCTTCAGATGTTAAGTTGGTATGGGAACAAACCAAAACAGACCATAACTAAACATTTCGAGTTATTCGGCTGTAACTAAAAAATACAGCTCTGAATAGGAAAGTGTCTTTTCTTGCGTGTTCCTTGGATATCGATATGTTTTTTTACTGTCATAAACATCTCTGGTAATGTGATCTTACGCCCTTCTTCACATCCAATTCCCAGAGGCAGCTATTTTTATGTACTTTTCATTCCTCTATTTTCCGATGTTTCTAGAACAGAGTAAAAAGTATTTCATGAAGAAGTCGCAGTATGTTGGTCTTGCTGGTTTTCAGTTTGGCCAGCAGCGAAAGTTGCCTTGATTATCCAAAACAAAAGGATGGCACATTGAAGTCTATCTTATTTACCTTATCTGGATAAAGGAGACATAAAAACCAGTGCAGTAGCATATCAACCAACACAAGAAGAACGTAGATCTTTCCAGCGAGAGGTGCACGAATTCTAAATCTAAGTCAGAGAACCTTCAGCTATACCTCTTCTAAACAGGACCAGAGAAAGGAATTAAACTCCTGATAACTCGAACCTTCAAAGGACCGATGAACATTTTTTCGAGTTACAAAATGTTCGAGTTATCAAGACTCTTTTATGAGAAGGAATTAGCTGAAGGGGAATGCTAAAGCAGTTACAGTTACAGTGGAATTTCTCAACAGACACCATCGGTGCATAAAAAAGGAATCCGCTTTATAGAGACCTTACGTATAAGAATTTGACTGTAGTATGTGTCCGTTATACGGAGGTGTCCCCTTTATAGAGATTCCACTGTGTTGGGATTCTATCGTATATAACCTACATAAAGGTACATACAGATTCTTAACTTATTACCTAGCAAAAATAGAGGAAAGACTTACTTTTCTAAGCGATCCAAACCAGTAGCAGTTTCGTTTGAAAACACAGCATCATAAACCTGAAAGAGTCAAGCGTAGTGGGCGAGAAAGAAACGGAGTTAAGGTGGCGTTTGGCTTTTATGATTCCCTAAGACACTTTAGGTGGCCGTAACTTCAGTTTGTACCGACAGAAAACCTTTGAAGTGTGTACATGAAAAGCAGAAGATACAATTGTTGTGGGTGTTGACTACTGAAGAAAAAACGTAGTCAAACAAAGATGAAAAGTGAGATAAACGCTTAGCCGTAGCTTATCAAAAGAATCGCTGTGCACATGGTCATTTAGTTGTGTGTGTGATATCGTTTATAAAACGGTAGACATTTATTGCGAACAAAATAAATGTAAACACCTCGTGAGTTACAGACGTAATAACATAAACGCGCTCTGATTTGCTCATGGAAACGGTGCGTTTTTTTATACATCGCCAAAACTACTAACGACAGGCAAACGTTTCTCTGCGTACCATCCAAACGCCGCCTATAAATTGTTTTAAGTAAACTTCTTCATGAAAACGTCTTCTTTCCATCGCAGGCAAAACAAAAGTTGACGGTTTGAATTTCAATGAGAAAAGGTATCTGTTAAAAAAGGGACGTTTTTACCTGATGTTTCACTTACCTTTTCAGTTCGGCATGCGACATTTTGCCAGGTATATAAGTTTTTAATTTTCTCATGAACAGTGTGTGTAGGAAGAAGTTTCCCATTTTTTCGATCATTAACCGCCAGATGAATGCCGTCTTTCAGATCTACATAAAAACACGACATGACATCCGAACGAAAAAAACGTGTCGATGACTTTAAAATACGACACTGAGATGAAGCAATCATCCCGATAAAAATTCTTTTTACAGCACAAGTTTGTATTGGCGACCGATGTAGGAACACACGTATAAAAAAACGTAGATACAACCTCACCTCTTATACTAGGTTCGGTCAGATAGATCATTTCAGGGGGTAACACTTCAAAAACACCACCCACGTTTGTACTCACAACCTGAAGGCTAAAATGAAAAAAATGTTAACAAAAAAATAACAGGATGACGCAGGTATGTTGACAGTTAATGTCTCATTTTCAGTCCACTTAAGTGCGCGGTGAAGACCTTGTAAAAGTTGTTTGGGTCATCGAGGGTTACCTTCAGCCTATGCCTCGTTCTTTTAAACACATTTAAAAGAGTTTTCACCAGAGAAGTTAGTTGTTCTGGAAATAATACAAAAACGACCTCTGAAAGGCGAAAAGAATGAATATACCTGATTCTCCATTATTTAATATTAAGCAGAGATCGCACAAGAAATCACACGGGAGAACACAACTCGACACACAGAACAAATGCGACACATACCAACATACCCACACGACGCAGCTTCGATAATAGCGATACAAAAAGCTTCAGTTAGTGATGTGTTTACAAAGATATCCCCTTGAACTAACACCTGAAATAAAAGCAAAGCGAAAGTTGAAGATCATATAAAAGTGTGCATGAAACCGAAAAAAAAAAAAAAAAAAAAAAAAAAAATCCTTACATTGCGTACGTCTTTATGTTTGACTTCACCAAGTAAAATAACTCGTTCATGAAGTTCATACTTTTCACGGACTTCTTCTAAAACAATCCTTTTCGGCCCTTCACCACCTTGAAAATATATGATGATGTACAATGATCAGATTTGACAGTGACCGAAATTTACAATCAATATTAATAGCAGAGAAACATCAGAAAGCACAGACTAAGTGCAAATAGAAAAGCCCATAAAGACAGATTTCATTAACGCTTTGGTTGTCAGTGCAGACCTCGTTATCATACATTACATTATTTCACGACAATTATTTATTTATGAATTTTACTTAACTGAAAATCACTGGGGCATAACTTTAAGTAATTATATGCACAGAAACGAGGTTTGTATTAATAACTTGGTCAAAATGCGACGTAAAAACATGAACTCGGGAATTTTCTGAGAAAATTATTTAACCAACCATAACAAAATTTTCTTGTGAAAAAATGTGCGTTGCGCAAAAAATCAGTCTAGTCAAACCTGCCTTTACACTAAAGAAAAACAAAAAACAAAAAAACAAGAGTCCATAGAATGAATCAAGAGTAACTACTTCCAAGGATTCATAAAGCCTGAACTTGGACATAAATGATTTACCTATAATGAACTGCACTTCCGGATATGTTCGACAAATCTCCGGAATGACTCCTACCAACAGATCGATACCTTTTCGGTACACCAGACGGCTCATTACAACAATAGTGACTGAAAAAGATGTGATGAAAAAATCAGTTACTAAAACATAAAGAACTCCTACACCATCAGTGTGTATAGCGCAACGAGAGCACCGAATTGTGGCCTTTTGGTAGAGTTCTCACCTCCAGAGCGGGAGACCGGGGTTCAAATCCTGGCCGAGTCATGCCAGAAACTATAACAGCGTGACTCGATCTACTCAGCTTAGAACTCAGCTAGCCGACCGGTTGAAGCCGACTTGCGGCTTCCATAGCCAAACTGGGATGTTAAATGTTCTAGGACCTCCTGCGCAGGACCCTCATTGATTACAGTTCTATCAGAATTTAAGAGACTATCCTGGGTAAACATTATTAAATAAATTCTGTTGAATTCTTTTTAAATTCTATTTCCCCGCACATAAGCAGCACGTTATACAGGGTGAGCTTTCATGTGGGGAGAATAGGGTACACATGAGAATTCGATGTTGTAAAGATATAGGACGTTACTTCTGTTATTGTGTCTTTTACTGGGATCTGGTTTGAAAACATTGGCATCAATAGCATTTGGTATAACAGAAACGATATGTGGCATCAAAGAAGCACGAAGAACAGTGTTTTCTTTGCTACAAGAATAAAACAAGAAACACTTAATAAAGCGCTTCATTCAGGTGAAGATACCTTATTGGCCTTAGTTTTTAGGACTTGGCATAAGGGCAGGCATTAGATGTTTGTCAAAGATAGTTGAATTGAGGATTTTTCAAAATTATCGTTATTAACTTAGTAAGGGGTAATAAGGGATGGCAAGCAATATCCCCTGCTGTTTCAATAAAAACACTCCTCCACAGAGATCTTTTGAAGATTTTGCCCACTGGGTTATGAAGCAAGAAGTAACATTAAATATGCATCACTCAAAAATCTATTGTTTTAGAGACGACGCAGGCATATCAAAACTTTTCGATATCCTTGTGTTGTCTCTTCGTTCTAACACATAGATGTGTTATGCATATATTAATGTTGCGTCTTGCTTCATAAGTGTGAATCAGGCTTAACAAAGGTATTGTTAAGATGCCTAGAAATAACCATCAGGTGTGTTTTTGATTATGCAAGCAGAGATGAAGAACCTCACCTCGTATAAGATACACATATAACACGATCAACATCTGTCAGACTAAACTCCAAAAACTTATTGGTCAGAATAGAGCTGACATCAGCAAAACCAAACAAAGAATGGTCCGTGAATACGGTACGTAAACCCATGGTTTTCGCGTGAAGTAAAGCATCGTGACAAAGTGTAGAAAAGGCCTATGAAATAAAATATTCGCTATGTTTTATCTCTAGACACATTCGGAATAACATACAGTTTGTCTGAACAAGATGCAATCATCACCAGTTTGTGGCGAAACCTTTCATATTTCTGGCTGGGTTAATGAGGTCATGTATTGCGTATACTTTTCATTCTTTTAAATATAAAAAAAAGAGACTTTTAACTAAAAAGTGTTGTGATCACATCTTTTCTTGACAAACACATTTGACAATAAAAGACTTCCATTCTAATGTGAGTAATCAAAAAGGTGTGAAAATTTGAAAATTTGCATTTCCATCCGATTTAACCGTATATAAGGGACATCTTCTCATTTGTAACTTGGCCGATGATGAGAGAAGGTTCTCTCGAAACGTAGCCCAACGTAAATCATCAGGTCCATGACATGATAAATCTTTTCACTTAGTAAGTGAGTATCATGAAAATGAATGGAAAAAGCTAACAAAAATCATTATAATGTTGCACTCAGCCAGGTAGGAAGACACAAAGACACTCCTGTTTACCAAAAAGTTTGAACTTACAGAATGTCCATGTACAATTGTGATATTTTCTTGGAGAAATATTTTATGCATGGCCGGAAATGTTGTATACATTGTTGGCAATACAACTTTATTGTAGAAGACACCAAGTGTTAGATAGTATACCTGATAATACACAAAAATTAAAATTAAAGGAACGGAAAGGGTTTGAGATGATTTGGAATTGTGAATCGTACCAAAAAATGAAAGCAACAAGTATCACTCTCTTAAAGATAAGGAAGGGTAACCTGCTACTCGTAACATACAGGTTTTTCACAGGAAGTGGCTCACCTTTAAATTGTTTGTTAAATACCTTACTCCCTTTCTGTCTTCATACGAATGTGTTACCACAATAACCTGTACACAAAAATTCTTGTCAAAATACTCAAATCAACTACGATTTGAATTTTAATCAGGAAAACAAAGAGGGCACAGTAGGTTGGTACCCAAATAAGTCAGTAATGGGTATTTGAAAAGGTTCTTGAACGAAAACACTGGGGTGTACCTTGTGTCCCCTGGCTACCATGCACTGAGCAAGTTGATAGATGTGACTTTCAACACCACCCATATTTGGATAAAAGAAATCAGATACCATGCTAAAGGGGAAAAAAAGAACATCACCAAGAAAAAATCCAACGCAAATGAATCTTTGATTAGCAATAATTGCTAATAAAGCATTTTGCAATCTTGGAGAAAGATGTGTAACCAACATCGACCAGCACATAATGCTCTCTGTCTTCCTCCTTCTTGAATATCTTTACAGGATAGTCACAACGTTGAATAAGTGAGAGGTAGTAAAAGGCTCCATCCAATATTACTGCCAGAATAGACAAAAATTTATATATGTTCATAAATTCAACTACACATTCAAAACGAGAAAGGTTTGGAGTATAGAAATGTTAATAGATAGATAGTTAATTAATAGAGAAAATTAGGAAATAAAAACTCTAAAACAACTGAACAATAAATGAGACATTAGGCAACATACCAAATGTTATGCATGATTCTTCCATGGACATCAATTTCATCTCATCTTTCAAAACAATAGAAGAAACAACCCTTTTATTACCAAAAAAGGGTTTTTTGACTGTTTGTTTCAAGTCATCTGAAAATTGAAATAAAAACTGTCGTAACTGAATGTCTTTTTGTTAACTGCTACAAAGAAACTGCAATTTCGTTTTACATAGAGTGTGTGCGAAGAGTTTCTGACCATTTCCTTGGCAATAATGATCAAATTTACGTAAATGTTGACAGCATAAAACAATGTAACAGAAACTTTTGATATCACACATCAACAATGTCATTTGGATATAATATAGAGAGAGGTTTAGCTTTCGTAGAGAATGTTATTCCATGGTTGTTTAGGAAAATCTACAAAGTTTGGTACACTTGAGAGAAATTTTACAAATAAATTGAACTTGATGTTTTGTTTATTTTGTTTAAGTTACCAGTGGAGAGAAACAGTAAGCCAACTGGAGGTGGTGGGGAACACGAAAGAGATTGATTTGTAGCAATCGGAAAGATTTTGTAGAAATTTATAAGAATTTACAAATCTTCGTTCCTTTAGGTTACACGGGACAATAAAATTTAAAAAAAAATAAAGTGCTAAAATGATACAGACTTTAGTAATTCCATCACTATTACTTTCAACGTCTTTCTATGCAAAAATGTATTTCCATAAAATATATATACATAATACGTGAATAATCAGTTTCCATCATGTAAATCTAGGGGAAATACAGAAAAAAAAAACCCGGAAAACAAAAACAACAACACTAAAACAAATAAAATTGATGGGAAAGGGATCATTCATGAATCCTTGAAAATATTCACATTTTGATTCCTCGCAGACAGATCAAACCAGCTGTCAATAACAAAAACGGTCTGCTTGATATTAACCCTTGCATGTTATGATTTAGATACAGCAACAGAAGTATATCTCAATTGATGTATTTGAAGTCAAAGATTATGAATCTTCTGCCAAGCCACAACAATCCTGCAATAAAGAAGTACCATTCAAGCTGCTTGTATTTGCTTTTCTTATATGCATAAACTTCATAAGCATAATACAGGCTGGAAAAACCCTGAACAATTAAGCATAACGTGAGCTTGAATCTTAAGCCTATCTGAGGGTACTTACACATGTGGATTAAATCTTTGCAATAGATAGGAAGTTCAAAAAAGAAAATTTCTCTCCGTCATTTTAGATCGTCCAGAAATATTGTAAAGGTGGGCACACACTGGAAGATGTTTTGATTAAGATTTTTTGCAAAGAAAAGCTTTCATGCACGCTCCATTGAAAGATTTTCTGGTTAAAGAATGTGCATATTCCATTGTTTCGTATAATGTTCAATAATATTTTTAAAACCCATTCATTCTAAGCATACTCAATGAAGAGCAAGAAGCAGCTATCATTGTATTAGCATTTTTGAACACTGGAATCATTTCCAACCCATCATATGAGAATATTTGTTAGCCTAGTTGAAGTGAGATCACAATAAAGCTGGCTGGCTCGTTTCTCAGGTGATCACAAATCAAAATTTATGAGAGCTTTTTAATAAAAACCAGTTTTCCCATGTGACCACTCCATCTTAACTTTCCTGGATTTCTTGTGAGAGCAATATAGCTTCCCTTCAACCTTAAAATCGAGCGTAAGAGCAGAATGAATATGGGAGCCGAAAATGCGTACCTGCCCTGAAAACTCCAGAAATAGAAAAGTTTATGATAAAACTAGAAATGCATGTTTTATCAGATAACACTGAAAACACATAGGTACACAATTTAATAATGAAATTCTGCCGAGATCTATGTTGCACTTGAAATGAATGCATGACGTTCTTCTATTCGCAATGTTTACTGGAACACTCAACATCGGTACAAATAAATGAATGAGTTTGATGAATAATTAATGTGTGACTTTGAAAAAACTTTCTGAAGAATAGTTTTTTTACTAGCTTAACTTTTTCATCTGAAAGTTTAGATGACAGGTAATAAAACATTTCGAAATCTGCTGAATTTCTTCAAAAATATTCCTTCCATTATAAAATATGTCTTTCGCAAGATTTCTATATTAAGATAGCTTTCAGTGTTTGCCCGCCTAAATGCAAATAACAGTCATGCTGAAAGTGATGTTAATGTACTATGATCATCACTTAGTCCACGATAAAGCTCATAATGTGTCAGCTTTGTATCGTCTCATTGTACAAGCATTATCCTAAACATAATTTGGGGGCTGGAAAAGCATCCCGAGGCTGAACCAAAAAAACACTATGCTTATAAAAAAAGACTCGTGTTATCGGAATACATAAAGGCACATCAATTGCCAGCATGAATTATGTAGAACTATTGTACTCCAAAGAAATCTAGACAAAACTTCAACGTACCGTTAGAAACACAGTAGCGAGATTTTTCAGCCGAATATTAGAGGAACTTTTTAACTGTTTCATACAATCAACAACCTCTTCAGATGTTATTTCTATAAAACATTCAAGGTTACTTGGAATTGAAGGATCAGATCTGCATGATCTGCTATTATACAATCAGCATTTAAAGGGATATAGAGAAGCAACATCATAATTAATGCAATGCATAATAAATTACTAAGTCTTGAAGTATTAACATCTTATATGACTGTAGCAAGACTTCTGGAAAGGCGTTCAAGCTAGAGTTCAGGTAGAAAGAAAAAATTCCATAACATCACTGTATTTTCTCGAACAAATGCTCATTAAGTTTTTAATTTGGAAATAATTAGACCATAATGGCAACTTCGGACAATAATTGTGAGCACATAATACGTAATTGCATGGGTTTACTGTTAATAGTGGTTTATTGCAATAACAATATTGAAATACCTTCCTTGCTCTCGGGTGAAACCAAGTACATCAATGTAGTTATCGCGTTCAAAACTGTTTCTTCATTGGAGCTAACAAAAAATTAGGACAAATTCTTTACACAAAAGGTAAAACACAGACTACTTTACCAATATTATAAAAATTATGTAAAAATGCACAAGAAAGTCATCAACTCAATAGAGAACCACACAACTGAAATTAGCCACTGTGAAGCTAAACACTGCTAACCGTTTCATAATTTTTTGTACTTCATTTACTTCACGTACTTAATGTACAAAAGTGAAACTTAAAACAAAATTGTCATACACAAAGTAAACAATGCAAAAACAATCAAGAATATCCTTGAGAAGAATTCAACGGTTATTGGTCATGGTCAAAACTTTGCCAACATGATGACAAACTTATTGCAATTTTAAATACTGCGCAAATGAACCATGAAAAGTCAGCACAAAGATTTCAGTAAAAGTCATTTCGGAAGTGGTTTTGCTGTTTCATGAATGGTGATCGTGAAGATTTCTAATGAATCAAACTATCTCAGACTGACTGGTGGAGGTCAGGGTTCAAATCCTGGCAAAGTCATGCCATCGACTATAACAGTGTGAACCGAATCAACTACGATTCACTAAGCTTGTGAGCGGGATTGGTATCTAAGGGGGTTATCTGGTTGAGTGGTTGAAGCATACTTGCGGCTTCCGTAGCACAAATGGGGGCTTTAAATGCTCTAGGACCTCTTACGCAGGACCCTCATTGATAAGAGTTCTATCAGAACTGAAGAGGCTATCCTGGATAGACATTAATAATAATAATGATAAAAACTATCTACTGAAAAGAGTTTGCTGGCCAAGTTTTACAAAACAACAATACAATAAAGCTACAGAAAGGATGGCTGTCTTATCTTAAGCTTGACCTTCTAAAAAATGTAACATTGAGAGTTCAAAATGAAATTTTGGCCTGATGAAAGGAAAAATAAGTTTCAAATATACCTTGACAGACAAGTAATCACAGATTCTACTCCACTATTTTTGAGAATGAATTCTTTGTTTTGTGGATCTAAAGACAAACAAACAAATTCATTTTTTGTAGGCGGATGTTAGTATGAAAGTACAATACGAGAACATAATCGGTAAGATCATAAATAAACATGTTAGTGAAAATTTTACCCAAACATAAATTACACAATCCAGCCATTGCATATTCAATGAATCGATCGTTCTCCTCACTCAACATATCTTAAACAAAAGTATATAAAAAGTGTGCAAATCAGAAATTACACTCATCTATTCTGAACAGCATAAAAATATAATGCACATTTTTCTGCTACGAAGGTCAAGGTTCTAAACAGAAAATGACAAGAGTTTTAAGCAAAATCTGAAAATCCTCCCTAATTCCCTCTGATATCAAAGACAAACTCCCACATCACAAATTCCCAGAGCTCCATACAGTTTGTGCAATAATGAAGTGAATATATAATTATAATATTATAATTGCTATTGCTATAATTGCTATAATTTGCTATGAAAGCTTCCTTTCCAATGAATGAATTAGGAAAGAAAAATAGCTTCACAACAATTTAAAGATAATAAACTGTTATAAATAGAACTGAGGGTTGCAGTGTGCTGATGTCAGCTGTGGGAATCCCTCATTTGAACAGTAAGAAATCGGTCTGGAAGGAGCAGCTGCCTTATATCAAAATGGCAAACAAACGAGGAAAACAAAGGATTGGATCTCTTGTGGAGATTCCCTTGTAGAAAACTGCTGACTCAGTTTTCTCACGACCTTTATAACAGTTCATTATCTTTAAGAACAAACAGGATAAAGCAAGTAATATTAGGTATAAGATAGATAAAAATAGATAGTTATATTATTATTTATATTATTATTTTTATTATTATTGTGAAATTGTGAGTAGCTATGTTGCTGTACCAAGTGTTGATTGTACAAGTTATTATATTTATTGATAATCATAACTTTGCATTTTTGTTGTTTAGGAAGGATAAAGCTTCGTAAAAATATAAAAACACTTTAGATTTTACGAAGTGAGAACCCTATTAATTGCATACCCTGATTTCAAAACCTCTACACACATCCTTGCATTGCCCCATGATAATTAACCTCTGCAAATGGTGATAAATTAATGGTGTACAATTAATTTATAGATATTCAAAGGGAAGTTTCAAAAAAAAAAAAAAAAAAATTCTCAGGCTCCCTTATTTCTTTGATTCATTAACATTTATGATCAATAATATTTGCACTTATTCCATAAATGAATGTCATTTCTGATGTACTTATCGGATTTTAGTAAAACCAATGTGCTTCTCAAAAATCTCTACCTAACCCCAAAGATTGCGATATAGCTCCAATTTGAATTCGAATTGAAAAAAAAAAAAAAAAATATACCACTGGTGAGCTTTCTCTCATGCAAAAATAGATATCTCATGTTTTCTCTGTAAAAAGCTCAAAAAATTTTGACTGCATATAAATTTGTGAAATTTAGCAAAAATTGAAAATGTTTTATACCATTTGTAAGTGCTCGTCAATACGTTTAATTTGATACCTCATTTGTTAAAATCCGATAAGTAAATGGCACTCATTTATGTAATAAGTGCGAATATTATTGACATAATACTATCAAACAATACATAGTCAAATCATTATAATTCAAATTAAGAATTATCTTAATAAACTGCCTCTCCTAACATTCAAAAGGAAATTTCAGATTTGGGTCCTTGTTAAGAATAGATCTTTCATAAATTACTTCACAACATGCATTGCCTCATTTTCAAGATGAATAGCAATCAGGCTTGGAAGAAACGATACCTCAAGGAAAGATTTTTGTACGATGTTCTTAATAACTTAATAACTAGAAGCATTAAAAACGAGGTGATGGATGTGACGTATGAGTAGGTCTATCGAATGAATCAGTAGTGCACCTGCCAATCGAGAATGTTTACATGAAAAAACTAACACGTACCAAGAAATAAATCAATCACATTCAAGGAACGAAGATATTCGTAGTTATACGGATCATATGCAAAATTCGCTAAGTTTGCTAAGATCTGCAATTTGTTTTCTAAAAGAAGCAAAATTGGAAAATTTGCTAAAAACAAAAAAATACAAGAGAAACAAAGAGAAAAGACAGAGATTTGTTCTTCACCTTGTTTATGGGTATTTTGAAATTCCGTCACTAAAGTTTGCAAATATTCAAATCTGCCACGTCCACTCTTTTCGCCCTTACTTTCGACATATTCTTTGGTCGAAAACATTTGGAATGAACCATTCTTATCTATGCCAGTTGTCTTATTTCATCATAATCCTTAAACATGATAGTGACATTCTAGATCACTTGAACACAAGATTTACTGGATTGGGGAAACTGTTACCCACTCCTACAGACCACATTGAAAATAATTGCATGTTTTTTTTTTTTTATATATAGCAATGTAATTATAATCATTTTTTACCCAATGAAACCCCATATTTCGTTAAGCAAATGCAACTCCTCATAATGTTTGATCTTTCCTTGTAAGATATCCAAAACCAAGTGACTGGTTTCATATACACAGATAAAATCAAATGGCTACAACCCAGCGGGCAAAATCTTCAAAGTGTCTGTGGAGGAGTGTTTTTTTATCACACTAGTGATATTGCTTGTCATTCCTATAGAAAACACTCCTCCACAGACACATTTTGAAGATTTTCCCCACTCGGAAATTTCAACCTCAGACCATCATAGAAACAAAGATTTAAGTTTCATATACATGTTATTGCAAAAAGCATTAGGAAGGAACAAGAGTATAACGTAAGCAAAGTTCAAAGAATATATAACAGGTAAAGAAAATCAAATCAACAAAATATCATAATTGAATCAGCATTTTCGTGGGTTTTGTGCACTAATATTGTCACCTGACCATTATTTAGCTGATCTGAAATAACTTCCTAACAAGTTATTTACACGATGAACTTTGATGTGAGGAAACAAAAAAAAGTCATCACTCAGAATATTTGATCTTAGTTTTCTGAAAGATAATGCAGCGGTTACGTGGTTAAGGAGTGGACTTGAGATAACAGGAATTCCTGATTCAATCCCAACTCAGGAAAAAAAATGCAAAAGCCACGCCAATGCGATACCACAGCCAGTCTATTTCTAAAGTAACTTCACCCATGTTTCAGGGTCATAAGGGGATTGGCATTGCCAACTGTCTAATGTAGAAAATGAAAAAGTTAAAAAAAAATATTAATATGCAGATTAATGAGGTTTGGGTACATGACCGTCAACATAAAAATTACGAGTAATACTTGGCAGTGTCAACACTATACCATCTAATTCTTTTGTCAATATAATTTGGCAACCAAGTCTAGAATTGTCTTGTAAAAATGGCGCCATATCTAGCATATCATCTTCACCCTCTAACGGCTCGGGCAACAGATCACAATAATTTTCGTCAACATAAACATGACAAGTTGAACAGGCTAGTGATGCTTCGCATGCTCCTTCCAAGTTTATTTCATGCCTGTGTGCTAAATATAACACATTATCTCCGATTTTCGCTTTTATGTGGTTGGCCGTCCCACTCCTATCAATAAAAGTAACATTTACTGTTTCTGCATCAGAGGTTGGACCCTTGTCATCTTTGTCATGGCACAGACGAGCTGTATGATGTATATTCCTGCAATAAAAACTCTGAATCAATGTTCTTAAGTTTGGTGACTTATTTGACGATGTCCTAAGAATATTGGACGAAAAGTTACTCTTGTGAAAAAACCTTTTCAGTAATATACTGCTTTCAGTCAGTTGCGAATATAGGAATCTTTTCATTAGTGTTGTACTTTTTTGCATTGTTTTCTTTCTCTAAAATAGATAATAAAAATTGATAATTACCATATTTCAAGAAGCTATTTCAAACTTGTGAAACATGTATTATATATTATAATGGGGGAACCCACCAGTTTCTAATAACATAACCATGGGCAGTAATAAGTTGTCAGTTATCTATCATCTTATGACAATTTCATAAAAGAAACAAATTTCACAGTACCCAATTTTGAAGCAGACATGACAATAAGGGACCAAAGACAAAAATAGAAAACAACAAACTGAAGAAACAAAACTATTTTTCAACATCCCACCCTCTTGTATACACCATTTTCATGAAGTTTATCTCGTCAAGTTAGACAATATCTTATCATAATCCAAATTTCTTTCAACAGACAAAATGGCCTAAATGGGCAAACGGAATGCCCAAGAGTTTATCCAATGTCTTTATTTTGCAACTTCCTGTTTGGCGAGCTTCCTTGCTTTCTTCTTTTCAGCTTCTTCCTCCTTTTCTTGTTCGATTGCTTTCACATATTTTTCGATCTCCTCGATTTGCAATAATTTCATTGGTTCGCCCCGCCTCATGACTGCCATTTCAACGTTTTTACTGCCAGTTTGAACAACCTGAAAACCAAATCCAAACGGGTTATACAACCTAACATCATAATTTTACGTATCAACATATCAAAATAGGAATGTGTTGCTAATCAAACTTAGTAAAAAAAATACTTTGTCTGATACCATCTCCTTTGAAAAAATGTAATGTTTTTTGGTGAAAAAAATCATACACATGCAACGTTGTTTTATAACAATTTCACAGGTTATACACAATTACAGGGACTGACCCGTTCATTTTTTTATTTGCCAAATAGATTCCATACGTTATCTTGGCTAACCATCCACAATCTCAAGTCAAAAAGATTTGTGGTTCATTCGTTATTTGAGAAAGAATCAACTTAATTATACCGATTTATTAATTTATACATCTCATTTTTCTATATCTATCAATCAAATGTGGTGTAAAAAAAAAAGTATTGTTCAACAACTTTTGATGTCTTATGATGTCAAAAATTCATTAATACAAACCATGTCATTTCAAAATAAAATGTTGTTTAATGTTGTCTACGAATACCATTTGTTTGTTGCATACTTACCTGCAGTTGGCATATATATCTAAGACAGAAAATCGCTGAGGTTGAATTTGTTTGACAACCGAACGATCATTCTTGTCTTGCAAAAAAAGTGCAGAGAATCCAGAAAAACTGAAATAACCTGGAAAATATATCTTTAAAACCAATAAAAAAAGAACGGGTCATTCCCTTAATGATAATTCCATAATAATTACAGTAACATTATATAAACATTTTCTTCGTCACAACTGATCCAGAAAAGCAATGAAAAAACATTCACCTCTAATAAAGCTTTCAATGCTAACTTTATGGTATAATCATCAGAATTGATCTCATCTTCAGAATAATTCTTTTCTAAATATTCTTGTACTGTTTTGGAACTTCTACCAATGGCATTGGCCTAGTTGTAAAATGAAGGGAAGGTGTTCAAATGAATAGTTCATAAACATTAGGCAATTTACCTTTTTTTTCTACATGGTCTACTGTCAGTTCCAACCATTTTGTTTATACAAATCTATTTATACTTTCTTATGTTCTATCTTCAAAAAACGATGTTTGAATGAGTTTTATAATTGTCCAGAGTTTTGCTTCAAATATCATAGCAAAAGCAAAAACATCAAGTGCAGAAATATGTGGCCAATAGAGTTATTATTTCTCAAGACTACTTGAGCCCCCTTTTTTCAATGGATGTTTGAAAATTTTCGGGTTTTACTAATACTTATAACCCAGCTTTAACGTTGAATTGGGAATTTCAACAGAAGGAATTCAATCAACAAAATGCTCGCTACAAACCCTATCGCTGCCACAAGGAGTCCAAGGCATTTTCTTGGATGTCCCTCATTTTAAAAATGGGATCCATTGTTTCCTTTCGTCAGAGAATCGTTTTGGGCCAGGAAACATAACACAAAGTAAAAGGTGGTATTTTTTCCTAATTCCCCCAAATCATCTCTTTAGTAAAGTTTCCTAAGCTTTTCGTAATTTTATTCAGAAACAACTACAATAAGAAAACCATTGATGATTATGGATTCCTGGGAATACAATTGCACTACCTACCTTCCATTCATGATATGTTCCAGAAGGGTCCGTCTGATATAAGTGAGAAGTACCGTCGTCATCAAATCCAACCAGTAGCATTGAAATGCCGAATGGTCGCATGCCGTTACTTTGAGTGAATTTCTAAGAGACAAGTTCGTTTTCACCACACTAACCAGACTAATGTTTATAAAATAATTCTATTTACAACTTTCACAACAAAATGTTTTAGTTCTTCAAAATGTTAAAGGGGCTACGACATGAATCATGTATTGTGTAACCCCTTTAATGGATATAACTGAACTAACTTGTTTTAAACTGGCAATATATCTGGTGATGTATTCCAATGACACAGGGTCCTCCACATTCAATTTATGGCTTTGACACTCAACGCGTGCTGCATTGATAAGAATACGTGCATCAGCTGTCAAACCTACAGTAATTTAGAAAAATATATAAAATATAAATATTTGGTAAGGTAAGGTCCACATATCCAGTTAGTAAAAAGGTTGGTATAAACAATTTTGATAATATGGGTTATTACCCACATTAGAGTTTGATTCTTGAAAATTATTTTGTTCGCGTAAAAAAAATATTTTTTTTTAAAAATTAAAAAATATGTAAACAAACTTTTCCTTTTCAACTTTACAATTTAGTGAACATTCAATGAGTTCCCTTAATTAGAAAAGAAAAATTCTATCATCTCTATTTTAGCTCTTCATATATAACAATTTTAACAATTCGATTAGGATCGTCAACTAAAACAAAACACAAAAAAAATTTTAAAAATTTTCGTAAAGGTCTTTAATTAGCTAACATTGGCCTTAAAATGGTAGAAACAAACCAAACACTAAATTTCTGAAGAAACCTTAAAGCAATTGTGATCTACTACTACTACTATTATATTTCCATGCAAATTGCCAGATGTTACCTGCAAATGCCAAAAATACATGGTCATCTAAAGCACAGATTTTCCGAACAGTACGAGGTTCTTGCAGCTTGGCCACAGATTTTCTTTCAACACCAAGCACCACAATATTCTCTCCTCTCACACCAACCTAAAGTGGAATGCGAAAGGTTTTCGATTTTTTGGTATGGAACAATCGGAATATTAACAGTAACAATAAAATATAACAATTTTGATTATTATCCACAGGGCTTTTAATTTTTGGCGTACTAGCTTATTTTGAGTGACATTTTTGAGCTGTTTTTTTTATTATCAGCTATACTTTTCAGCAACATCATGCATCAGATGCACTTAACAAAGACTTAAGTAATGTCAGGTGAAAAAAACAATAATCACCTCCTTGTAAACAATTACTGAAATGTATAAACAACAAATGATTGCTGGCTTTAGAATTCTATTTTTAAGAAACAATGTTCAATTATATTAGCTCAGAAAGAAGACGCTACATTAGGCTCTCCTCCTGAGACCTTATCATGTTTGCTCCAGCACTTCATGACATGATTAAAAAGGGGGGCATCTATGGAACTCAGCATCATGATAAAAAGATAAGTAATCTAAGTAAAAAATACAGAAAAAGTAAAAAAGTAAAAAAGAGATTCAAATAAGCAAGTTCGAATGTTTGGAATTTAATTGAAATATTTCTTTGGGAAATTCTGATTGGGAAAATGTTGGCTGATCTCTCGTTTACTAGCCTCTATTTGCGTTAGCTAACACCCTGCCTATTGTGGTTTTATCTTTGATCTTTATAGAATTTTTTTATTGTGCATACACTTTGATCACAACATAATACAACCAATGAACAATAAAAATATTTTCTATTGTGTGATCAAAGTCAATGCAAGTTTAATTACAGTTAGATAGTTAACATTATAAATACTGGCAAAAGAAGAGGCTTCCAGACGAGGAGATTTTCGGGACAATGGTTGAACATTGCAATTGTTTAAAACCAGTGCTTTTGTTGAAATTCATGTAAGATTTTCCTGGTCAAACGCTCATATAAAGCAGACACTATATTTCACTATGGTGTCCACTTTTGTAGAGATGCTACTGTATATAATTTGTTATTAAGAATATCAAAGAGAAAAGAAAAATCATAGTTTATTATATCTTACAGCAGTTGATCCTTTCTTCACAGCCTCCTGTGCATATTCCACTTGAAACAAATGACCATCTGGAGAAAAGATTGTGATAGCTCGATCATAACTTGCAGACATTTTCAATTTATATTCTAAAATTGCAAATTAAAAACAAACAAACTCAGCATTGTTTTTTCATTAATCTCGATAGATGAGCTAATTGTAATAAACAATGGAATAGTAATGGTAAAACAACAGAAGTAACTGGAGTTAAAGCTATCAAGTGTAACTCCGCAGGGACGTATGCAGAGATTATTTTGGTAAAGCATTTTTCAGCTCAAAGCGCGTTCACTATCATGTAGGGATTGTAAATCTATTCTCATTGTTTGGTTTGACAGTAAAATCTCAAGCCCTAAGCTAGAAACTGAGGGCAGCGTCGGCTGCAAGCAAAAAGTCCACTTTCGGAACTTTAAAACTTTAAGTTCAAGTCCAGTGTTTGCCTCCAATGCCAGTTATAGATTTTGAGGTCTTAAAGTTTAAAAATACTTTGTATTTCTTACATTCAAAATCTTCAGAGTTCGCTGAACTAATAAACATAACTTTGTTTTCCCATTATCAGATGCTAAAATCGCCTAGATTAGGGCCTGGATCTTGTCTAGTAAATTATCTCACTCGACAGTCTGAAAATTTCACTTTTGCGTTCTTGTTGTGGCAATGGGGTATGGACTGAAAGTAGGAAACACTCTTGGCATTCATTGTGTTGTTTTCATGAAGAAACATCATCTTTGGATTTCTGCATAGCAAAGAAATCCATTTCAACCAACCGTGTTTTTTTTCTTTTCTGTCCAAACATTGCATGTAACGCTAAATTGCTTCTAATTTTTGAAGTGTAAAAGGTTTGCACCTCTTAATAGTCATGAGAGAAAGTTTATAATATTTTGTACGGAAGCCCTATCTGCCACCTTTTTCGTGCAGTTATTATAAGGTTTCTACTGTGCAGGAGAAGATTTGCAACTGCACAGTAAGAATAATCACTTCTGTGCAGTAAGAAATAAATACTATGCAGTAGTAAATTTGCTACTGTGCAGTAATTAGTTCTAAAACAACTGAATAACATTGTTACAATGTTGTGCAACTGCTTTAGAATCAATTACATGGTTTTTAAATGCGCCGTGTAATAATGTGGTTTCACATTATGAGATTCAGGGGAAAATTGTAGCCAAAAAACACAATCTTGGGGAAATAAATATGTCGGAAAAACAAATTCACAGGAAAATGTAATGTTGAAGAAGGTAACCAACCTTGCATATACTATCTTACAACTGGGAGCGTGCAAGGAAGAGAAAGTATTAGGTTTAAATATCATTTCATTTTTTATAAGTAATTTTTAGTGTACAGTAGCGATTTCATACGGTAGGTAAGTTGCATGCAGGCAGGTGCTGGTAAACTGGAGGTATGAGTTTGTTCACACAGCGTTACCATATGGAGCAGTTTTACTTAATTCACCTTTTACAATATTCGGAGAAAAGTCATGTCATGAAGTCAGGGACAACTCCAAGTTAGGTTGAAAAATTCAAATTAAGCTTAATATGACTAATTAGTTGTCTAAGAAATCCAAATTAGGAAGACCTAAATAAGCTTTAAGGCAAGTTTACAGTTCTCGCGAATAAATTGCGCAAATCGAGCAACTCGATCGCGCGAATGTTGGAACAACAGTTTACAATTCACGCGATTCATTCTTGTAAATGTACAAAATTTTGTTAATTCAGCAAAAATCGTCACTTTCTGTTGATCAGAAAACAAAAATTTGTTGCGACTGGGGGGGAGAAGTTTGAATTTTTTAACTTTTTCGCGGTATGCCAACGAACACAAAAAATTTCTGTTTTTAAACTCTGCACATTCACGCACCGCTTTCTGTTTTTTGACAGTTAGGTAGCCTTACCTTGTCAACTGTGTAGTGTTCCCAATTTGCAAATAACAGTTAAAGTGTGCCTTTTTGCGATTTAAAAAAAATGGAAGCTTAATTTGGAGAAAGGACGCTTAAATTGGCGTAAAAAAAAGCTTAATTAGATGTCAAGTCTAATTTGGCTTCGAAGCCTAATTAGGAGTTGTCCCTGACTGATGTAACTTGAGACATTTTAGCTAGCTAGAGAGAGGGGGTTAAGCCAACATTTTATATTTCTTTCTAAGAACCTAGGATTCTAACTTGGAATGATGAAGAAAGGAATGGGAAATCTACATAAAAATTGTTGTTAAGTTCTCGACTATACTTTTCCTTTGTCCGAGGGAAAATTTCTGTTGCAACAAAGAGAAAATCTGTCTCCGCTAATAATAATTGCTTATCCGCCTTTTTGGAGCTTTTTATATTAGAATTTGACCTAGATTTTGCCTGTGCAAAAACGTTTGTCCATTAAATCATATTCAATAAAGCTGTCCGCCTTTGGAGTGTCCGTTTAAGTTAAATTAAACTGTCTTAGTACGAAAACATTTAAAAAAACCCTTTTCTGTTGTTAGCGCTGCTCTGTTCCCCATCTTGAATAAAAAAGTGCTGATCACGTTTGGTAAATTACTTCATTTTTACTTCTTTTTACCTATTACGAGATTGTACACGTGCGCTCCTCATCAACTCACAGACACAATTCGACGAATGCTTCTAGTGTGAAACTTATTTTCTTCGATTTTTGCGGAATTCTCAAGGACGTCATCCCTATATTAAGGCGTAAGCAAGAGCTAGTTGCTAAGTTGGCAAGCCAAATATCAAAAGCCTAGAGGAAGCAGGAGAAAGAATGAGGATGAAAAACGGGACTACATTTCACTGAGTGAATCACCTGTGTTTTATACTCACAAAAATTATAATTAAAAGAATAACGAGTTCAAAATGTTGTTCAAAAATGAAACAACTAATAAAAACTCATCATTAAACGAATATACCTTTTTGATGAACAAATGGAATGTTTACTTAATATGTTCGAAATAATAAAATAAAAAATTCGAAAATGAATCAGAAAAAGTTTAAAACATTTTTGAACAGTGTTTGCATTTTATTTTCCCTCGTTTATTTCATTCACTACAATGTGAATGACCAAACAAGACAAGAAATTTAATACAAAGTACTTCTATAAACACTGAACTTATGATCTAACATCATAAAGAACCTAGCAGTAATAAAACAACAGCAAAGGCGTTCAAAAACAACGAACAAAGTTCTTAGGAATAGCAGAGTACGGCGAAGTTCTAGTAAAACTGTCTTCCTAAATTTACGTAATAGTGCTCGATAGGTTTGTCGAAAACGCCACCAAAATCATGTCAAACAATATATCCGAGGTTGGATAATCGAAGCAAAATGATCACAGTCCATCGGACCATTTCAAAAAAATGCTCCTTGTATAGAAATTTCTATGACGTATTATATATTTGATCTTGCCAAATGAGCTCCAGCTACAAAGCATCACGCTTACGCTCGCTCTTTTTGCCTATGCAAAAACAGAGCCAGCTTCCACTGACTGATGAACAACTAAGCTAGATTCAAGAGTGAATCGATGGAGCACGCCTTCTCTTGACACCAGTGCCGCTGGATTTCGGACACGGGGCGACAGGGCATTCTTCGATGGATTTTTAATCTCGACAAAATCTAGCAAAAACCTTCACATCCAAAGAAGCAGAAAGGAAAATGAGCTACAATCAACGAATCATCGAGATCGAGCGTGGTTCTTTCATTCCCTTGATATTCAAAAATGGGGGAATGGGCCGTGCGTGAATGCCAGCATTTTATCTCGACCCTAGCTGATAAAATCGCCATCAAGAAAAATCTCCGACAAGTGAAGTCACAAACTGGCTCCGTACCAACTTTTACATTTCTCGCGAATGGACCGATCAAGTTGGAATGAGTTCCTCATTTTTCATGGTTATCAACAACCTCGAACCCAGGGTTTCTTGTCTTTTTGATATACGGACGGCAAGGCAAGAGACCCTGGGTTCGAGGTTGGGTTATCAAAACATATAGTCACTTTTAGTTTTCATTATTAACTTCATGAACGTATATAATATAACTTCCTGCAATATAGTAATTTAAGGATACTATTTGTGCATAAAAAGTCCGCTTTATAAAGACTTACCTGTGAGTATTTTGACTGTAAATCCACCCATACGTTCATGGAGTATGTGTCCTTTATATGGAGATGACCGCTTTATAGAGATTCCACTGCAGTATTGATTAAGAAATCTCTCAGAAAAATTTGATCTAGTCCTGATATGAACAATTGTCAGCACGAAACGTGTTGGGAACTAATTTGGTAGGCAAGTGGTTTGGATGAAAACATAAAAACTTGATTGTAATAATTTGAAAGCAATGTCTTATTCTGTGATTTTCTTTTTCAAACAAAATCATTGGTTTTTCTTCAAAATTCCTTTGTTTTATTAATTGCGGCCTGTTAGAAAAACCGAAACAGCAGTAACATAGGTCTGGGTTTTACCTGAACTATATAGGAGAACGTCTCTCTATTTTTCGAATAAATTTTGTTGTACATGAAAATCAATAAAAAAGAGACACATATTAAATAAAGCAGAAGCTTTTCCAAATCATTAGTTTTAATATTCAATTTTTGTTGTTATTGTTATTGTTATTGTTGTTGTTGTTGTTGTTGTTGTTGTTTTTGTTTTTGTTGTTATTGTTATTGTTGTTGTTGTTGTTGTTTGTTTTTTCCTTTTATCGTCCTTTAATGTTTAGTATTAATGTTTTGCCATTATATGCAGCAAACCATCCATTGTTTCCATAAAAGCATTTTTAAAACTTTCCGGAGAAGGCTTGTCTTTGTCACCGGAAGTAACAGTTCCAAGAAACTTGTCACGTTTGAATAAACACCCAAAAGCCATTGCACCTCCGTACCCAGTAAATACCATGTTTTCAGGCCTCTCGTTTGGAATACTTGCCGCATCCATTGTTAGAGCCATGGACGTGTCCACTATTTCATTCTCGAAATATTGGAGACCTTTGCCAGTAAGGTATGCAAAGGTGTTGAGTGCATTGAAGTGTGGTTCTGTTGCTAGTAATCCTAACCTCATTTGCATCAGCATGGAAATATATCTGTTAGAATACAACCTCAAAGAAGATAAATCAATCTTACATTACAGGTGTCACCGTATTTTGTTGTCGTCCTAGTAACTTCATCAAAGTTATTTGAATGACAATATGCGCCACACTATCTGGACTCAACAGATATTGGCGTAATACTTTTCGACTTAAATTCTCCAATTCAAAATGAACACATTCGTAATTGCTGTGAATTTCATAAAACATTTTAGCCATTTCTAAACCTTGTCGAAGTTTATCGTCCACAGAGAATGTTAATAATTCAATTGGTGTGGGTAATGAGGACCCATCCTTTTCCGTGACTGATACCGTGTCGTAGACGTCTAAAACATCATCACTGATGTTGGCTGCTAATGACGCATGCGCCTCTGTGCTATTTCCAGACATTTGTCGAACCACCTATCTCCAGGTTTTTCTCCAAGCGATATAGGTTTCCCTCTAGAGTTTGTTTCATATTCCCCATCAAGTGAAAGTACTGCTATGGCATCCTCAATTTTCTTCAAAGCTTCCGCATTCTCTTTGTTGGATAACAAATAATTGCGATATTCTGCCCATTCTGCTCGTTTCATAGCTGTGAACACAGCAATTGGGAAGCTGGATGTAGTCGTACTCTGTTGCTTTATATTTTCCAAATTCATCAGTATTTCTGCTGTTGTCATCAAACTATCATTCGCCTTTAGCAGATCAAACGAGAAAAGATTCCCATTTCTAATGATTACGACATTCTTTGAGTCGGTAGCCACATGTCGTGTATCCATTTCTAAGCATGGAAGTTTTGCAGCACAAAATGCACTCTTGTAAACAGACATTTCGAAAGGAATAATACCAAGACCTTGCGCTACCTGAGTTCGATATTGCTCCGGTGTTTGCAATAGGATGTCTTCAAAAGCCGGATTAGATTTAAACATTATAGGTTTGTAAGTGTTATTACGAATAGACTGTTGAACTATGCCGATGGAATACAGAATCTTTGTTGCAATTGTCAGCTGAGATTCCCTTTTATCTAGAGGAGATATTAGGGCTCCGTGCATTTACTGTGCAATGGATATTCGTTGGCCAAGATTGTGATTTATGTAATGGTAACCCCCATAAATATCTTTGTTTTGCTTGTATTCCTCGCATAGCATTTGGTTTAATATTTTCCCATCATTCTCGAAGAAATCATTTGTTATCTTTTCTAATTGCCGATACTCCTTCGCTTCCATCAATGCACTTCTCTGTTCCAGATACGATGAAGGGTGACTTGTAAGTCTGGAAACGGTAACGCAGGCAACGAATGTTGGAAAAAATCCATTGGTAACGGTCGTGTGGCTGATTTGGTGCTTTGCTTCAAGTACACATTAGTTGTGTGAAGCTGTCTTCGAATGATTCGTTGCATTTTGTTCACTTTCAACACTGCTATAAGTAGAAGTGAAGTAATTTGAAAATTTAACAATCTTTAAAGTTCTTGCAGTTCCTTTTCCGAAGTTCCGTTTAAACGCCGTATTTTAGTCCAGTAAGTACATCCAACCTCGTCTTAAATATCAAAAATTGCCCTTTATCATTCTACTGGGAGTTTTAGTAATAGAGATAATTATTAAGTAGTAAATTTTAAAACTTTATTGAAACAATACATGTCATAGAAAAGAGGTTGGATGTACTGATTAGGTCAAAACACAGTGTTTAACCAAAAATTCGGGAAAGGTGTATCAGGATAAACGCCAAGAGTGTGAGACTTGGCCATTGATAAACGCCCATGGGCGTATTTGAATGAAACAAGCAGCCGGGCTGCTTTCACACGGTAGTAAAAAAAATTTAGAACTCTCATGGAAACCTATGTAATAGATCGTGAGGAAGAAAAACCTTTCATCGAAGAAAGCAAATATAGCTACAATAGACCTTTTCATAAATAACATCACAACATCCATCGCCTCGTTTCTAATCTTTACAATCACTCATTAGTTAAGCGTAATAAAAGAACAACGTAAAACATTTTTCCCTGAGGTATCGTTTCTCTTTGTAAATGTAATTAATATTCAGAGCGAAAACGAGGCGATGGATCTAATGATACAAGTTATGAAAAGTTTATCATGGACAAAATATTGTGGTTGACCTCTCGATTTCCTGCTTTCAACCCAGAACAAATGTTGCACGCTGCAAGAAACCACACCAAAAATAGATTCAACATTGGTCAGAGGGCGAATAAAGGAGTCGTGGATATGTAGCGTTCTGTTAAGTAATAGAATACAAGCCGACGTTAGCAAAATTTCTCAAATTACAATTCAACAACCATCTTCTAAAATTAAAAGAAACTCTAACTTAATGAAAAATAAGTACAAAATCAGAAATGAAGAACAAAGTTTAGCGACTTTGGAACAACTGAAACAACGTATAAAAGCACTGAACGACCGTCTCTCAAGATATGTTAAAAGACAGAAGCAGTACAGACAAAACAAGGAATTTATCAACAAACCATCTAAACTGTACGACGAAATACGTGGAAACAAGATCACGATCAAAGAAGCGCCGACGAAGGAAGAAATAAGCGAATTCTGGAAACCAATGTACGAAACGAAAAAAGAGTTCAACAGAAACGCAACATGGTTCTCTGACTACGTAAAGGCTACAGAACACCTAATTCCAGCAACATATACAGCAGTGACACCAAAGGAAATCCTACGAGCAACATCTAAGTTTTCCAACTGGAAAAGTCCAGGCATCGACACTATTCAGAACTTCTGGTGGATAAAACTAACAAGCACGCACAAGAAGCTTGCAAGATTTATGGACGAAATCATTCAAGATCCTGATAACGTTCCAGTATGGATGACAGCCGGTCGCACAACCCTTATACAACAAACCAAAAACCCATCCAACTATCGTGCAATAACGTGTCTACCTACCGTATATAAGATCCTGACCAGCATCATAACATCACGAATGAACCGTCATATTTAGGTCAATAACATCACCCCACCTGAACAAAAGGGCAACGCAAGTAACTCATATTCCACAATCGATCAGCTCACCATCAACAAAATTATTCTAGAAGATGCCAAGTCGAGAAAATGCAATCTTTCAACAGCATAGATCGATTACAAAAAAGCATTCGACTCAATCTCACACGATTGGATAATAGAGACCCTGAAGATACGCAAGTTCGACAATGCTACGATCAAATTCATCCAGACAACAATGGGGAATTGGAAAACTTCGCTACACCTGAGATACCAAGACGGTGAAATATCAACTGAAACATTTAACATCAACACAGGATTATTTCAAGGAGACTGTCCGTCAGGACTTATCTTCGTACTGTGTCTATTACCGCTCTCCTGGATCCTGAAGCAGACAAATCTAGGATACACTTTTCGTGACACCCAACCAAGAACGAACTCCCATCTTCTTTTTATGGACGATCTGAAAATATTTGCAAGTAACGATAACCAACTCGAAATTCTAATAAACTTTGTTAAGACCTTCAGCGACGATATTAGAATGTCCTTCGGATTCGACAAATGCAATAAATTGACCATCATTCGCAGAAAATGCGTTCCTGCTCGAGATATCATCTTCCTAGATTCCGATTAAAAAATGAAAAACCTAGACCACAACCAAGACTACCGGTACTTAGGGTTCAACGAACGAGACGCAACCGACAAGTCGACGAAGACAAAACTGAAAAACGAGTATTTCAAACGTATTGATGGGATAATGAAAAGTGAACTGGATAGCAAAAACACAATCGAAGCAATCAATTCATTTGCCACACCAGCTCTATCATATGGTTTTGGCATCTTGGATTGGAATGTTACAGAACTCGACGCAATAGACAGAGACACCAGAAAACTACTGCAGAAACATCACTTCATGCACAACCAAAGCGACGTAACACGAATGTACTTACCTAGGAGAAATGGTGGAAGGGGACTCAGCAACATCTGTAATCATTACAAAAACTCCATCATCAACTTCAGTACTTACTTGATCTAGAGTGACGAACAACTACTCAAAAAGGCATCAGACTGGCAGTTTACGCGTAGCAACGACAAATCACTCCACCACAAAGCACAGAAATATTGCCGGAGCTCAACATAGAACTACAACATATCACGACATTGACGAAACAACAACGGAAGACAAAAATCAAAACAGCAAGAGTGAAACTTACAGAACAAGAACTGAGCAACAAAACACTACATGGACAATGGTACCAACACCAACCAACGCAAGTAGCAGAGAACAACAACGCCAAGATACTTTGGAACTTCTCCATCCAAACAGACCATACACTACAGCACAACAAACCAGACATCGTCGTGATTGAGAAGAATACGAACACAGCATCAATCATTGACGTAGCGATCCCAAACGAGAGAAACTTAGCGAGAAAAAGGCTAGAGAAACTTCAGGCGTATACTGATCTTGCTGTCGAAATAAAAACTTTATGGAACCTTGCCAAAGTGAAAATTATCCCAGTAATCATTGGTGCAACGGGTACCTTCCATAATGGTTTCGACAAAGACATTGAAAAACTAGAACTACGAACACAAATGGTTGACAAAAGAATTGGTCAAAAAATTACGTTATTAGGAACATCACATATTGTGCGTAGCTTTTTACAAATAGCTTGAATTGCGTACAACTTAATTATTTTTCAATTTTGACCAAATTACAGAAATCGGTTTGCAATTTTTATAGACACAAATCTAACTCGTTACACAAACACTATGTTATCTTACCTAAATTATTTTACAACTCAATCTGAGTTCTTATCTTAAGTTTTTGTGTTTTCATTTTGTTTTTTTATATATGCTGATAAGGCGAGTCATTGAAAATATACCCTTGAACAACGAATCTTTTGTTTATGTTTGCGTTATTGATGACTCGCCCTGTACGTACGAAGTGTACTTTTTTTATTAAATTTAAATAGAAAATTATATTAAAACGAATAAAAACAATAATATTATGTTACTAAGCTTTTCGGATTTATTCCATCGTCAGGTAAAAAATGTAATCGTTGTTTTTATTCATTTTAATATAAATCCTTAAATATGGCATAATGGATACAAGATATTAAATAGGAAACTTCATTATAATGACGATGACGATGATAATAATAATAATAATAATAATAATAATAATAATAATAATAATAATAATAATAATAATAATAATAATAATAATAATAATAATAATAATAATAATAATAATATTCATAATAATAATAATAATATTCATAATAATAATAATAATAATAATAATAATAATAATAATAATAATATTCATAATATAATAATGACATTTTATAAATATTACATTACAATATTTCAAAGATGTTTTTCGCGCCATCTGTGAAATGGAAACTTCTGTGAAACGACTCCAATTTGTATAAAAGCTCTATATTATAAGATGTATTTTTTAGTCCCATGATGAGATATAATAATCATCATATACACGTGATTTTAGAAATTGAAAACTTCCGGTCACGAAAGCGGATATATTTCGTGTTAAGAGTTCGAGTTAAAAACTTGGAGTTAGCAGTTAAGATTTCACAACTTCGAGTTATCTATGTGTATGTATGTTTTATCCAATTTCCAATGTTTTCCTATTTTCGTTGGTCTGTGCAGTCGCTTTCTCTTGCTGACTTTGCCCTTGGGGCAATATTTTATACGATACGCTGCCTGAGAACTTGAAATAATTATAATATATTACGTTATATCGGAGTGGAAACAACGCTGTCTCGTGAGATCTCATAAAAACTGTTTTGTGATATTTCATGTTATCTCACAGTGGAAACTACAAAATAAATTAATTATCTCACGATATCTCATGCAAATTATTTCATGATATCTCATATGTTATCTCACAGTGGAAACTACAAAATAAACTAATTATCTCACGATATCTCATGCAAATTATTTCATGATATCTCATGTTACCTCACAGTGGAAACTACGCCATCGAACAAATAAATGGTTACTGACAACAACAAAGAAGCGTGTAGTTTAATCAGCCTAATTCTCAGTTTTGTGCAAATTACCTGTTGATGTTTTGTTCACATTTCGGTGCACACCATCTTTTGTATTTTATCAGCTAATGAAAGAAAGCTGATAAAAGCCATTTTAATTTTACCCGAAAGAATCAAGAGGTAGAGGTTTCATAATGGCAAGATAATGGTTAATGACGGTCTGGTAACAATAATTTATCACAACCAGTTATTCATTCTATCAACTTTTTTTGAGACTTTCGTGTTTATCTTTTGTAAATGGCTTGGTGGTTGGATCAACACCAAAGTCAAAACAATACAGCCGTTTTAAAAACACAATAAAAACATTTTGTACAAGTTGCTTACATAAAATTACTTTTAAGCTGGTTTTACACGTTAAAGAATGAAATTTACGGGTTATAAAGTGAAAACAAAGGGTATATTCTACTTGTCTACCATTTCTTGCGCCTTCGAGCTCTTTTTTTCATTTCACGCATTGCGTCCTCTGTTCAACTGATAAGTGAGCCATTTTACTTGTAGAAGATTTTTTATTTTATTTTTACAATATGTTTTAAGCTTTAAAACTACAACTAAACATTTTGCATCAATTCATTTCTTATGAGTTTTGAGATAAACATGCTCAGGGCTATTATTAGCAAAGATGTTGAAATTCAATTCATTTCTCACTTAAAAACAATATTCACGAAGCAATTAACGTATCTATTGATCTTTAAAAATTGAACAAGCAAATTTCAATTTTCTTTCTTCAATAACTCTTCAACCACTTTGTTGAAAATGAAGAAAAGTATACCATTGAAAAGCCTTTGAAAATAGCTTTCCTCTGATATAAAATTCATTGTTATATCTTCACTATATTTTGAGGAAAAAAAAAAAGGATTCCTTTTTCCGTTTCCATCATTTTGAAACACACCGTGTTATTTGGCTCCCTCTGAAGACGCATAAGACAATAATGTTAGAATTCTTTCAATAGACATTAGCACTTTCTGTGTAATTTCATGGTTTTTAGTTTCCACAGGGAATAATTATTGAATTAATGTGATTCTCTTAGAGGCTGTTGACATTAGGTTTCAAGTTGGGCGACATGAGATTTTTCACAAATCGGTTTCTTGTTAAAACCTTTACACTGTTTCCATGTAAGAGGTGATGAAACTCATGTCGGTCAAAAAGACAGACATGAAATCTCATGTCGGGTGTCAAAATTTCATGTAAACGCAACCGACATGAAATTAATGTTCAACTATGCATGCTCACAATAAAAAAAACAAAACGATTTCTTCTCTGTCGGGTCGTCATCTGTACGGCCAATTCCGACACGAGTTTTGAAGCGACATGAAATTAAATGTAAACAGAACACCAGTTCATGGCGTAATGAAAATTTCATGTAGCCTTCATTTCGTTGGCTATCATGTAAACACACTTCTTAGGTACTTTGACACTTTACAATGCCTTGTTAACTTATTTGATACTATTATGTTATGGATGTTCTCTTTTACTTTCTATGGTCAGCTGGTATTAGCAGAACTCCTTTTGCCCATGTGTGCATCTAGTTTTTTCTTATTTTCCATTGGTTTGTTAGTTCTCTTTGTTTCATACACGTTGTAATTTTTGGCAGAAAAACTTTTAAGTGCACATAAATTATGCAAAGGCACAGGCTGGCTATTGCAACCGTGTTCGCACTTCTCGGCTCTTGTTTTGGATAAAACATCTTTTTTTCTACTAATCTCACTATTTGTTGTTATATGTGAAAGTGTTCTCACGTGTCATGAATATCTTCTTATTAGTTTAAAAATGAGTTTACGTCATTATCATTTAAAAAGAATGTCATTACGATCATTTTAAGCATTCTTGAAATTATGAAATTACTTATGGCATTAATCACTTCTTGAAAAACAGAATAATTTTCTTTGGTGCATAAAAAAATCGTTCGCTACTTTCATAAATTTTCGGACAGGTCCTGAAACAAAGTCGGACAAGAACCTTTGAATGATCGATAAATATGACTAGGGTTCCTACAGGCGTTGATCAGCGCCCTCTTTGCCGAGATGGCGTAGGGACGTCTTTAGGTGCAATACAATTCGGATTATTTTGTTTCAAAAAGTGTGGACGTGCTTCCAGCTCCAAAAATCATTCGGAAATTTGGTGATCCTTTTTAAGCTAACTTTACTCAAAAGTTGGATTTCTGAATCCTTGGTACAGATATCTCATGTTATATCGATGCAATTCAGTTGCCACGGGATCAGCGAAGATAATTTTTTCTCTCGATTAACCAGCCGCACAGTGGAACTTCTAATTTGAACATTCTTTCTCAACCGAGACGAGCTTTATTTGAATAGATCGATAAAAATTGTAATTCCTTCTGTTATTATACGTCAATGATTGTACTCTTCAAATGCCGTCTAAACCAATCAGATCCGTGTAATTTTGTACAGTTGATGATAACACGTCCATGATAAAAACGAGGTTAGACACGTTGACTCGGACATAATACTGTGTGTTAAACAAGCGCATTTACTACAAGGATGAAGAAAACAAAACCAAAACAGAAACAAAGAAGATATTCCTGACAGATAATCTCGAAGATTTAATAAAAACTATTCTATATTATAGAAGAACAATTGAAAAAAGTTGGTATAAATCCACAAATTTCCCAGCATTATGCATGCGAATACTCTCAAAATTCTTCCCGGTCAGTATGCTCAGTATATGCCAATAAGTTATAAGAGGCCAATATGAAGAGTGGCTACCATCGCAGATGAACTTGGCAGTTTCAAATCAAAACAACTGACACGGAAAAACAGCGAGACAAGGATTAACATTAGGGCATTATTCTTGAGGTGTGCACCCTATTCTTAGAACCGTTTTCACGATCATTGAACCCTACTGTTGTCTCACGTCTTATTCATCGTTATCATCGATTTGTTATCGTGTTCAATCGAAAGGAGCATGACATGTTGGAGTTTTTTGTTGATTGGAATCAATCAGATGTCCCAAATAGCAACGTAACCGTCAGCCGAACCAGACGTCAAAACCTTTTCCCTCATATTGTATGATAAACAACGGACTGGTTCTATAAAAAATTGAATTGTTCTTATCACATAATCATGACATTCCACTTAAGTCAACAAATTTGTGCGAGCTGGCGGGATAAATGCGCCGAGTGAAAATATGTCGGGCGCTATTTCTGCGTTTCCATTCAAGGAGCACGAAGTTCAAAACGTTGGAAACACAAAGCAAATATGGCTGCAATTTCCATAAACTCTGTAAACTGATGGACTAAATTTTGAGCGCAAAAAGAAAGTTAGAATTTTCAAATTTTCTTGAGCGATGTCCGCTCGGTTTTGCAATGTTTTGATTTAGTACGCATGCGCATGACACCACTCGACACTGATTTCTCTCCCGTTCGCAAATTTGTTGAATTGAAATCGGACTTTACACCAAAAAGTATCTCTTAAGTGAAATCTTTTAAGTAATCCAATATATTCCTAAGTCTAATTGTATTCTCAACATTCTTAACATTAGATTTACTCGAAGTTTTTACCTTTGTGGAAAGATAATCTCTTCAAGCACGTCGCTTTCAACAAATTCCAAACCATGACGTCGCCAGAGTGACCGCCAACAACCACTGTTTGACCATCCCAGCATGCACAGCTGATAAAATAAAATTTGTTTATGGTTAATATTTCTCGTTACGTCAAGTCGGTAAGGGTAAGCCTCTCGTAACTACGATCTGACTGGATTGATTTGGTAATGGATGTTAATCATAGTATAACAAGGGCCTTAGCAGACAAAAGTTACACACTAAAAATAAAAGATCTTGCCATGACAACCGAAATTAGGGCCACGGACCCACCCCTAAACTGCAAGAAAGCACTTTAAATGAGTAATTTTCTCCTGACCTGATCCCTTCACCAACGTCTTTCGAATAGATTTCTACTTCTGTGCTTATATCAAATATTCTCATATAATGATCTTCACTGCAAGACAGAACTCTTCCACCATCTATACGTAAAGAAAAACAATCGACTTGATGGGAACCCTATTAAAGTTTCGTAATTTAAGTTTAAAATTTGGATGCGACCACATTCTGTCTTTAGGTTCTGTTTGACGGTAAACTACCCAGTGGGCAAAATGTTTAAAAAGTCTCTGTGGAGAAATGTTTTTTTTATTGAAACAGCAGGTGATGTTGCTTGCCATTCCTATAGGAAACCCTCCTCCTCATAGACTTTTTGAACATTTTGCCTACTGGGATTAGATAAATTATGCTCAATATGGAAACGTGTTTCGTAACAGAGATTGATTAATTTTTTCTTCATTGACGTCATTTGATTAGTTTTTTGCATAATTTAGGTTAGATACACGACAAGCTATTCTATAAACTATTTTAAGTAAGTTTTGAGTGTAGTTTATCTAACGGGAACTTTAAAGAGAATGTTAGTGCCCTTTGGTGGCGAGGACTCCAACAAAGAAATTCAATGTATACCAGATAGAACAGCAAATGTCCTATAAATTGTTTTACACCCTGAACACACTTTAATTTTTGTTTTATATTTACCTGGACTAAAAAGAACATTTGTGACAGCTTCTGTGTGTACTACAAGGGAAAGAAATAATGTAGAATGTGTAAATAGGCCCTTAATTCTCAACATCAACATCATCAACAACAACAACAACAACAAAAGAAAAAAAAGAAAAAAACGTTAAAACTACAGTGAATGCTTACGAACACGGATTATGAGGGAATCTTGTTTATAACTCTCCATATTATAACTAAGTGATTTCCATCCCTCACTTTCGGGATTCGTGAGATTCAAATGTACAGCAAACGTTCGATATTACGAACCCCGTTATAACGAAATCTTGTTTATAACGAACTCGGTTCCCTTTCGCCTCTCTTAACGAATACTCTAAGGATCCCTGGAGATAGTGATTTTCACCTCGTTTCAGCGTTCGTTATATATCGAGATCTGACTGTCGAAAACGAAATTTTCCTTTTTCAATACTTTTTTCCTACGTACTTTTTGCAGTATTGAACTAATATAACTTTTAAAAAAAACCTTACCATTATTTTGAAAACTCGCCATTTGTAACTCGACATTCCACATGGTAACAGTGCCTAAAAATACGTGTGAAGATGCATAAAATAGAAAGTGGCTGTATATTTTTAAAAAACTACGACACGAACAAGTCAAAATATTACAGCCGCTAGAACTAACACAAAAATTAAGTAATCACCGCGTCGTAATCCCTTTAATTAATACAGTAAACACCCGATAACTCGAACCTCAATGCGACCGATGAACATTGTTCGAGTTAACGAATGTTCGAGTTATCGAGAGTCTTTTATGATAGAGTTTTAGTTCGAGGGGAATGTTTAACAGTTCGAGTTACCGGGATTCTACTAACAGCAACATAAGGTTAGAATGTTAAGCTGGGTTTACACTTGTCAGGAGCGAAACAAATTTCTTCTCCTGGCTGGCTTATATATTAATTATTTATGGCTTATATATTATTTATGGAACGTTCTCGATTCCAATTTTCAACACCAAACTACTGTGGCTTCTATCCATTTGAGACTGTCGGTAAAATCCGCAGGAAGCGTTCTTAATAAGAGTCGGCCTGTTTTGTGTTAGTTGCAAATAATAGAAACGCAACCTTTTGTTATTTCTCAAGCTGTTACGAAGTGTGTTCAGTAAACAGATGAGATGGGAACAGGTAAAAGATTGACCCCACGGACATTAGGACTTTTTGGTCAGAGGAGAAATAATCAATCATTCTGTATGATACATCTACAACTTAGGCACATTTCATGGACGAAAGTTAAGTTATTTAGAGTAGAGAATAGAAAAGTCCAAGTAACCTCATCAACAAATACCAATGAAAAGAAATTTCATGACACTGTACTCCATCCTCCACTCCCCATAAACATATATGGCCGCTGTGATATACCTTTATGTTATGCATGGAATGTTAAACCGTGCTTTCCGTACTTATTGGATGGAAAAATTATTTAGAAAACAAATTGCAATATTTTCGCGAGAATCGCTAATGTAAAAGTTACCGTGGACAACAAAACAATAATATTTTCAATTTATGTCTATAAGATTATGTTAGGCGTAGGAAAGCCTATTATCTCCATAGAACAAAAACACGGCAGATTTTTAAGATGTTATCATCAAAAATTAATAAGAGAAAAAAACGCAACAAATGTTTCCATTTCAGTTGAAACATGAGTATATAATTAAAATTAACAGTGGTTCAATGCAAATGCCTTTTTAGTCAAACAATGCCGTTGTACTGCATAAACACTGGAGCTGAAGAGAACTATAAAAAAAACCCACAGTAACAACCATGGAAGATCACATAGGAAATATATCGATTGCTAACAGCGGTGACCGCGACATATGCGTATTGTCACCTCTGCAAATTGTGTTCGCTCTTCTTTACGCACTCATCATCATAATGGGGATTATTGGTAATAGCATCATCCAGTACTTTTTTTCCCCCTTCTTCAAGAGGGACCAGAAGGTACATAACATCCTCATATGGTATCTTAGTCTATTCGACCTGCTCTCGACTCTGATCATCATTGTCGATTTCCAGCAGTACGTAACGTGTTATGCTAACTGGCCTTTCGGTTGGTTTGGATGCAAATTGTTCTTTCCAAGTTATCAGGCTTCAATGAACTTGTCCGTTTGCCTTATCACCTTTGTAGCTATCGACAGACACCGCACTATCGTCACGCCGTTCAAAGTGAAGTTTCAACCGAAGAAAGCCCATCAAACGGTGGCAGTTTCCGTCCTTTTGTGTTTCGGTGTGCAGTGGTACCAGTTCGAGGTACTGCAAACAGGACAGTATAGAAGTGGAAAAAAATCCTACATACAATGTCTACAACAAAAGGATTCGTACATCTACACTATCCCGAGAATGTTGAGTATCATCGTACGTGATTTGGGATTTCTGTACATTTTTGTCAGCACGTCAAGGCAGATCCACTACGCATTGAAAAGGAGAAATTTGACGAGGAGAAACAGTTTATGCACATCTCAAAAGAAAGATAAAGATAAGATTTTCTTGACCGTGCTTACGATGGGTTTCACATTCATGCTGTTAGTCTTTCCATACGATGCCTGGGATTGTGTCATGTTGACCTCCAGGATGCTGTCATCATCTCATCATATACAAGTAACGTAAGATGCCTTTTGCTTATCTTCGTTGTGCTTTGTTATACGTTTTCTGTTTTAAAGAACACACAAGGCCTCGACACCTTTAGATTTCCCTGGACTTTCGTTTTGGGCCATTGATAGTGCTTGGGGCGTAGGGTTATATCTGAATACTATAAGGTGTGAAAGAATAATGCCCGTTAGGTGCCATGAATTTACCTTAATAGAACCATAGTAAATCCATAAAAAACAAACAGCAATACACTTAAAAAATAGTTCATTCAACGAAGAACCACTTCATAAAAGCCATACCATTTTCCACTTTTTTTAAACCTATAAGAGTGACTTTCGATTTCGTTTTAGATGGAGCCTGGAACAACTCGACATGATCTTGTCTCTACTCCAAACGAGCAATTGCATTGTCAATTGCTTCATTTTCGCGAAAATACAGAACTGGTTCAAAGTCTTCCTCCCGAACAAGAACATCAAACAGATCATATCGCGAAAATGTAACAAATGTAGAACCGTCAAGAAGACTACTCAGCGTTCTGTTTGATCATCTATAAACTGGATAGAACTTGGCACCAGAAAATAGTCACAAGATATGTCATCAATTCGATGATGAACTAAAACACGCGTGAATAGTTGCGAAAACAGTTGTCTTAATGTTGGTTAGAATTTTTAGAATTTCTAGAAATTTTTCATGCCAATTTCATGGCAATGTAGAAATGAAAAAATGATAAAGAATGAAGAAACCACTACTAAATTAGTGTAGCGTGTTTCCCTTTGTCTCATTGGCTGTTTGATATTATTTCTGTATTCCCATTGGCTGTTTGATATCATTTCTGTTATCTCATGTCATATATTTTTCCTTTGATATATTCCTTTTATCTCATTGGTTGTTTGATATTATTTCTGTTTTCTCATTGGTTGTCCAAGAACATTTGCGAAAACAAAATGAAATAAAACGAAAAAAAAAAAAAAAAAAATGATAAAAGATATATATATATATATATAGCGAGAGAAAGGAAGCTAGTTCATTTGTAATAACGAGTTCATTAATTAATATATGTGTTTAGCTTTTGCAATTTCAAAATATTGATTTAAAAGGTGCAGCAGATGGCCATCAGAACCTTCCCTTCTTCTTCATTCTTTGCAAACAAGATTGGGAAGCAAATTCAGTTCTTATATGTATGTTAAGTGTACAAAGAAAATGAAAATGGTAAACAGGGTTTAGTAACACGAAATGAAAGAAAAAAGAAATTATGAAAACAAAATAAAACAACCCGAATTTCAATCTGCGTGTAAACAGACATATACGCTTTGTGAATTGAATGAAAGATTACGCAGCATTTTCTTGCCTTAGTTTTTTTTTGGTTGGAATTGATAGAAAACTTTCTGTCTTTCCTGGCGATCACACAGGATTAACTTCAGCACCTGTTTGGATTTATTGCGATCTTGGATTGGTTTCTTAGTGTTAAAGCATTAGCAAGCTATTACACCATTTCGCTTTTGCATTCACACCCACCTTTATAAAAAAGACTTTGCATTTTTGAGAGTAAAAGAAAAAAGAAAAGAAAGAAAAGAAATTTGAAGGGATTAGTTACGAGCATATTTGCTTACTATTCTGCTTTCATTCTAAAGAAAAGTTCACGTTCTGGAAACGAATTACAAAGAAACATCTTCGGATGAAGAGTGACCTTTTAACCCAGAGTAGTAATGGAAACCGAGAACGCAACACACCTTTTTACAAATGTAACGGAGCATCACAAGAACACGTGTCATGTACAAGCTTCTGCTGTTTTTTACTTGGTCATTTACGCGATTGTCATCGGAGTAGGTCTGATGGGCAACGCGCTGGTTTTGTACATCTTCCATCCGATCAAATGCCGACGAAAGAGTTACGAAATCTTGATCTGGTATTTGAGTCTGTTCGACTTTTTGTCGTTGTTGATTGCCATCCATGAGATTTACGAGAAAGTGACGTGCCACAAGCGTTGGGTTTTCGGCTGGTTCGGCTGCAAGATCATCTTCTCCTTTTACTACATCTCAATCAACATGTCCGTATGTATTCTGTTGATCATAGCTTTGGACCGTTACCGATGCATCGTTACTCCGTTCAAGAAGAAGTTCACGTCGGGTTTTATACACTGTTGCGTTTGCCTTTCTATCGCAATATCGTTCGCATTGCAATGGTACCAGTTCCAAACGACGGAGGTCCACGAGGGAAGATGCAAGGTGAATCGAAAAATCCTACTCTACCCAGTGTCCAGAGTGACGACAATAATGTTCAGAGATCTAACGTTCATCCTCGTCTTCGTCGCAACTGCCATCAAAATTCACCAGTCGTTCGAAACGCGACGTAAACGTAGCTTCACCCGTCGCAAAAACTGTTTGCACAGGAATCGTAGAATATTCAGCATGCTGTTAGTAATGGGCGGGGCGTTTGCGGTCTTGATTTTACCTTACGATGTTTGGGATTGCACCATGTTAATTACAAGTGTGCTTTCTGCTCCACACGTCATTAAAATAAAGTATGTTGCTTTTCTCTTACGTTTTCTTAGGATGAGTTCGTTCACCGCGATTTCAAGTCCTCCCCCCCCCATCATAATTCTATTTTTACAAATTTATTCTAGTTTGCCACTTAAACATCTTGATACCGTTTTATCCATACTACAAATGTGCAGCTGCGTCCTAAACTGCTTCATATACTCCAAAATGCATCGCCATTTCAAAACGAGAATGGCTCAGCTGTTTTCAAAGAAGAAGAAGAACGGCTTTTTAAACGTGCCATTTCCAGGAGGAGTTCGACAGAACAGCAATTCAGGAACGCAGGAGGTGGACAGCAGTTCATTTCATAGCAGACTTTCATTTGATAAGAGGATAAACTCCTCCGCAGACAACAACAATGTTCAACTACAGCCGTTGTGTACACAATTGATTTTACAAGGACAACAGTGATGGAGATGGATAGAATAAGAAACGAGTGGCCTGGCGTCAAATATTACGTACACAAATATCAGTGACAAATATATGAAAGTATACACAAAAAAGCCTTATTAGCAACGTTGTATTTCTTATCATGCAAAAATTATGAAAATGCAACAAGAATGTGTTTCGTTACTTACAGAGTGTTCATCTTATAGCGGGTTATATGCCGGAAAATACTAGTGGCAATTTTATTCATTGTTTTTAAACGTCATTTAGGTGAACCGAGTAGAACTTGCTACCCGAGTTTTCCAAAATCATTCAGAAAATACTTCGTTATCATTAAGCGTGGTTTACACTTAGCGATAACTGAAAGCAAAAGTAACAAACCATCTTTTGTTCCGGAAACGAGTTGACATGTCGAATCATTTACAAGAAGATCACAGCAAAGCACCTCTGTATCATGGTCAAACTCTCCCTATGGAAATCAAATATCAAATTCTGAAATAGACCAATCAAAACCGTTCCATCTGAATAACTGTTAAGTAAAACTGACCATGATGGAGAACGACTTCTTGCACGAGCCATCATAATTCCAAAGCTAGAAACGAGGAACACGTAGGAAAATAATATATGGCAAACAAAATGAACCCATACAAAAATATCCAGATTACACTCAGTATGGATAGATCTTTTCATAAATTACGTCACAGCATCCATTGCCTCGTTTTCAAGATGAATAATAATGACATTTGCGTCGTTTACAAAGAGAAACGATACCTCGGGGAAAGATTTTTTGCGATGTTCTTTAATCGTGCTTAATTACTTAATTAATTATAAACATTGAAAACGAGGCGATGGACGTTGTGAAGTAATTTAGATATGCTGAAAGACAGGATATATAAATGTCAGGTAACCTTTCAGAAGTATCTTTTTAGAATGCCTCTTATTCACCGTTTGAATTCTAAGGACATTTTTATCATGTCAAAAGATGGCACGATGCAGTCTAACAGAGCCCCTTTTAGCACAGAACTATTTTTAATGTGACTCGTATTCAACCATAAAAATTTACTAGCCTTTACATCATGCATGATAATAGTGATAATAAAAGTCATGGCCCCAGATATCACGTTTTTTTGTGAAGCAAGAGAACGTTCTTATTTTTCTTGTTTGAAACGAAGCGATGATTCTACAGAACGAAACTGACCGTGACCATGCTTACCTTAACTGTTGCATCCCATGATGAAGAAGCCAGAATGTTGTTTTGGGAGCAAAGACTTGAAACTAAAATACACAGGATTATATATTACTAAAAGACTATAATGTCAAATCCTCAGGGAGCTTCAGGTGTTGCAAGTAAAAGCTGCAAGTAAAAATTTCAAAGGAGAATCAAGTAATAACAACCTTTAACAAAATCATATCAAGGTTCCCAAAAATTTTCCAAGTCATCGCACTACGATACGCTTTGACTGAACATGAAAATTTCCTTACTCCACCTTGTCTCACTATTTAATAATTGATAATTGATAATTGATTGATAGTTGATAATTAATGAGATTTTAAAAATAAAACTTCCAAAAGGTTTGCAATTCTTCTGAAAAGATGCAAAATCAAGCTCAGTTGCTTATACGGAGGCCTCGTCTCTGTGTCAAGATTTACTTTTAATAATCCCACGGCGATTTGAACCAAAATCTTTTGAATGGAAGTTTTAAAAAAAAATCGCAGACAAAAAATATTTACTGCTATTGTTGGCGTCATCAAAATTACACGAAAATTACCTGAAACTAGACCATTAGCTATTTTTAAAGAGCCCGCCCAAGTTTTTTGTTTTGTTTGTCGCATTGTATATTTGAGAACTAGAAATTTTACTATGTCCATAACCTGTTTAAAAAAAATATCACTAGCATCCTGACTAATAATCACCGTGAAACAATGTAACGCATCAAAAGTCGGTATGGACAGCTGAGCCGGAATGCGGCATACAAACATGAATTCAGAAAAGCGGTATTTACCGGCATCGTCGTGACCTTGTAGTTGATCAACAACACGTGAAAATTCTAACGAGTAGACGTATCTGGTAAGAAAATAAAATTTCTGCTTACATGTTGCTTTGTAAAGCAACCTCCAGTCAGGGTCAAACTTAGAAGTGAATTTCAGTTCTCAGGGTTGCTAAGAAAGTTGGTTAACTTTGGAGCCAATTTGAACAATTTGAAATTTGTTCTACAGCTTTAGATAATGTTGAAGAGAAGGACAAAGCCTTTATTATTGTTTTGATCAATAGGCCCATACTTCCCAATGACCCTTCCTGTTGAAGCTACCACCTATAAAACTCGATCCTCAATATCTTAATATTTCTTTCATTCATAACACAGTCCCAGTGGGCAAAATCTTCAAAATGTCTCTGTGGAGGAGTGTTTTTTATGGAAACAGCAGGCGATATTGCTTGTCATTTCTACAGAAAACACTCCTTCTCGGAGACTCTTTGAAGGTTTTGCACACTGGGGTGTAACCCATTAGGAGTAGATTCACCGGACAATTTCTTCTTACTGAGGCTCCAGTGAAAAGTCTTATAAAAGAACGAGGGCCTGAACTCACAACCTAAACAACACTTATCAGGTTAGCACCATCAACTTAGGTGGAGAGATTTAGTAAGATTTACTTTATATAAGACAAAAAATAACTTACATATTATTATCCCAAGAACCAATCAACACATGTTTTTCATCGCCAAAGGTTTGACAACACGATAAGGCCTGCAGAGAGAAAGAGTTTGAAATCTTAAAAGTTGACATCTGAAGATAGACATAAATGACTTTTCTATTTCTATTTCTTCTTAAAACATCGATCAATACTAACAATACAAATCAATGGAGGAGGAGGATAAGTCTGGTGAGATTGAAAAACGAGATAAAAACAGCATAATAGAAGACACCTCAATAAAAATCTAAAACTTAGCATTTTCTTGGGGGACTTAGATTGTATAAATATCAATCAGGACTTATGTTCTCTCCTTTAACTGTGATCTGGAAGCACGTATGATATCAATGAATGCCAAAGGTAACGAAAGTCAGTAAACCATACCATAGAAGATAGATTCATACTTCGTATTTGAGCGAAGTCGGTCAGCGAAAAGAGTTTCATCTGAGTATCTAGTATATGAATCAATTTTGAAAACATTACAGTCAAATGTTGGTAGTTAACGTTTAACACTAATGTTTGAAATCTCCCTATTAGGAACTACCTTGAAAGATCTCTCCAGTTTTTCATGATTTCTTTGGAAATTAAACTTAATAATTTTTGAAGAATCTAATCATTTTGTACAGTCTCGAAGTTATGTACGCATTACAGAGTCTGTTGTATCATACGATTCACAGATGAAGTTTCGGAGGAATTCAACTGTTAAGGTCCTGTTAGATGGTAAACTATTATATAAACTATACTATAAACTATATATATGTTTACAGAATAGTTTATGGTGTGTTATACCTATATTACTTAAAAAATTAACGTCAATGAAGAAACAAAAATCATAATTTCTATTATGAAAAAAGCATCCACTTTCAGCTAAATTTATCTGATAGTTTACTGTCTAACAGGATTTTCAAGAGAGTACAGACAACAATCTACCAGATTAAGCTTACAATTAGTTTGAACATATTCACTGCTGTTAAAGGAAAATTAACATTTCTACCTTGTGAAATCGTTACTAACAGATTATCTTCAAGGAAAATATCCATTCCAAGAACAGATCTGAAATGATATACATTACTGAAACTATTGACATCAATATTGAGACGCAAACGTTGAGTAACAAAAATGAAGAATGATAACTAAGTCTATTTGGTCAATTCTGATATTTTCGGATCGTGTGAGAAATATAGAAGTGTTAACCCCTATGACTATCCGAAATAAGCATTTTAATTAAAGCTTTTATTAAGTTCCCAGAAAATACGAAAATAAATAAATAATGAGGAATGGCCTTCAAATGAATATAAATCGATGAGCCACACATTGCAGAGGCTTTTCGATGCTTTTCAGCTTGTAATATCTAACACAATCGGACTATTTTGGAAATACTGAGGGAATAATGTAACCATAAAACACTAAAGATACTCACTCCTTATGAAGTTTTGATGAAGTTTTCAATTTTACATCAGATGTCCATGATAATGGACTACCTTGAAGCTCAACTGGTGTTAAGCCATTAAATTTATCTACGAGAAAAAGAACTTTTATTATGACCATTATTATCTGGTGTAGTCAAGTTGAAAGGAAGGCACAAGTTATCATTACCTAGCCAACAGTCTTATGACTGTGTAAAAATAATATATAATTTGATTGAAAAAGTTTGACATTTTGGACTATTGGAAACAGAATGAAAAATGAAACCTCACCAAAAGAAATAAAACAAAACCTTCTTGCTTCTCTATTGCACACTTGCACTACTGGGTAGTTGTAATGATAAGGTTTAAAATATTACACATGCATTTTCTGTTCTCTCAAGTCTTAAAGTGTTCCCCTCGAAAAAAAAATTGATGATTTATTTTAGTAACAATGACTGTACCATTTAATTCGATAACTGGGATACTTGATGATAACTTTTCTTCTGTCATTTCCAATTGTTTGTCTACAGGAGGATCCCGAACTGCAGCAACACTCTAAAGATTGGGGAAGATAAATCATCTGGAAACATTTACTGTACTACCCCAATTAAATGCTGTAGCATTTTTGGATGGTGACGTTTAAAAGAGGAAGGCGTTTATTTTGTAGTTGCAGTTTGAAGATGTTATTGGTTGTTACTGCGAACAAGAAAAACAAATCTTTTAGACATATCTTTTGATATTTTAAGCTTAGATCTTATATTTAGGTGTGGAAGGTGGTGTTTCTCTAGAGGAAATACATTACTCACCATTCGGCTTGGATGTGGCTTTGTAAACAACTGCTTTGGTGTTTGACCAAATTCAAGTATTTGAGCCTCCAAACATTTGCGTTCATTATCATTTTCAATACTAAAGCATGGACATAAAAAAATACTACAATAAACATGAGAATGGAAGTTGAAGTTTAGAAATTCCCTTAGACACTCAATATCAAAGGCACAGATATTTTTATCTATTGACAAGATAGTGTTGATGACATTAACCAATCTTCTGATAAATAAACTTCTAATATAAACAAAACTCTGAATAATCAGATCAGTACTACAGATAACAATTATTAATTATTAATACATGTTTGTTTTGGTGTTGGGTTTTGTTTTTTGTTTCTACCACTACCTTCTACATTGGTGGGAAATTTCGAGTGATAACTTTTTTGATTTCGTTTTTGGAATGTTTTAAATTGTATAAAGAAACAAAGAAATAAAAATTTATAATCAGAAATAAAAAAAAACAACAGATAAACCGAACTGCATTCACTGGCCATCAAAAGAAACAAAACTTACCTTTCAAGGTCTAAAGCACCTTCATAAGTAAGGTAATAGAACACTAAAACAAAACAACCCAGTATCAGATATACAACAATTTATCCAGTCTGACGAAAGGGAAGGGAACTGCAAGAAACCACGCCCTGAGCTACAGGAATTTGTGTTAGAATTATTCTACTTAAAAATCCAAATTTGACAGCAGTATCGGTCGGTGCACGTTAATAAGAGAGAGAACTTAGGTCCTGAATCATAATAACTTTTTCTTGAATTTGCTTAATGGAGAATGATACTGCAGTAAAGCGTTTTGTATGTCCATACATTTTTTAGGCTGTTGACGTTTTTGGAATAAGCATACATAATAGCTTTCACTTTATCTCTTCCATTTAAAGTCAAGGTAACAGAAAAGTAAGAACTCCCAGACTAGATTTACCATTATCAGCCTTCCAAGCTTCATCTCCAGTTTGTTTATAACCAAAAATTAAGTCAATCCAATTATTTATTTCTTGGGAAACATAGTCACATTCCAGAGCTTCTCGACACTTTCTTATAAAATCACTGGGCCCTACATTGAATCAACATACAATGAAACACAATCATATCAAACTTAACACACACCATTATAAAAAAAAAAAAGGAAATAAAAGGAACAGTATTTTTGTTACATAAAATTATTTTTGTGAAGCTTTTCATGATAACATCGTATAACATTATAATTATGTATAATGAAAATACTGCCTTTATATCTATTTCACAATAATTATATATGAAAACTATAATCTTTCAAACCCGAATCAAAAGTTGCAGAACTCAGATGATTGACTAACATTTTTCAAAAGCGTACAAATGTCTCAACTCACAGGGTAGAGATACACTGAGCAACACTGTGACTTACCACTTGCCCATGGGGGAAGTTCCACATCATGAACAAATGAGCCATCTTGTTTTTTGCCGAGATTCAGGTTCAGAGAATTACACAAAAAGCTTCCATCAGAGTCATAAAATTCAGGTATCAGCTGAAAAAAACATTTTCTTACACTGAGTGCATCGTGTTAACAAGGTACATATTGGCTTCCAGAAATGGAAGTTGAACAAGGAATCTAATAATATAAGTTTATTAAGAAACCTCTTTGTAGTCTGAATGTCCAGTGCAACAGTTATTCCAAGTAGGCAAAATGCTGAAATACAAGTTCATAGAAAGGTTACACTAGTTGTAAAGAAATTACAGTTTCAGGAATACGATAAAGGGTTTATGTGTCAAACAGTAAGAATGATCAAAATATCATCAAAATAAGATTCCAATGAATAAGAATAATCGAAACTGAAGAGTCAAGCAATATGTTTTTTGTGGTTAAACGATAACTAATTTTTAATGTTATTGGAAAATAATAAAGGCTGCCGAAACATGCAAAATGGTGTAAATCAGAAAGAAGAATCAGGATATAATCAACTTAGCAACAAAGAATGAAGCTATAAAGTCATTGGCAACAAACAGGGTTTCATTTATAAAAAGACTGTGTGATACAGGCAAACATTTCATTCTGCAAGATGCTTTAATTGAGAAGGAGAAGTGATGAGAGCTTCATCACTGCCAGAACAGGAAGTTGAATGAATGTAAATGCATTGATCACCAACATCACTGGCCAGTAAACAATGCCCCGGAATTGTTAAGTTCCACAGCAACCTAATTGAATTTCCTCAGTTGTAAAAATAGATTTTTATTGTTATTATATTATATTGTTATTATTAATGTTTGCCCAGGATAGCCTCTTCAGTTTTGATAAAACTGTTATCAATGAGGGTCCTGTGTAGGAGGTCCTAGAGCATTTAAAGCACCCATTTAGGCTACGAAAGCCGCAAGTATGCTTCAACCACTCAACCAGACAACACCCTTAGATATCAATCCCGCTCTCAAGCTGAGTGCTAAGCTGAGTGGATCGATTCACACTGTTATAGTCGCTGGCATGACTCGACCAGGATATGAACCCTGATCTCCCACATTGGAGGGAAGCATCTACCACAAGGCCACCAGTTGGTTTCCCTCTTTAATTACTTTTATCTGAGTTAAATTTTACATCAATTTTTCACATCAATTGCAATTGCTCATTAAAGCAACCAAGAGACAAGATTGATGGAAGATAACATGGAGTGTACCTGTTGAATAGTCGATCTGCTTTATCAAATTTTCCATTTTGTAAGCATAACATATATTCAGGAGCTGTAATATAGAAGACATTGTCATTAGTAACATTGCAATTTTAACATTGATACTTTCAAGTAAATACAAAGCAGCCTGAACTCTTCCCAAAATAGGATCTTGAACCATTACCAACATTATCCGTTCGTAAACATCGTTCATTTAACACTAACCATCAAGTATTAATACTGACATACAACTAATATTTTGTGAAATATACAAAACCGAAGCATTATGAACTTTTTAAAATCAAAAGCTATTGTGAAGGGGCTAACGGGGCAAAATTTTTGTGACCAATAACAAAGAAAGCATAGTTGTCTGACAGTAAATCGATCCAAATCTTTTAATAATACTAACCTACTCTAACCAAATAGTATAACACAAAACCAGGTGTGGAATAATGAGATCCATATAAGAATTTTGGTTCTGACATCCCCTTACTTCTCTCCTAGACAGTATGAATGAAATATGAACAAAGTGTAACAGACTATTGCACGGTGAGGAAGAATCAAGAGGCGATGCTCTAGATACAATTGAAAAGAAGAACTGTTACTCTGAGTTGAAAAAGTCTTTGTTCATCCAAAGCTCCAATCGGTTTTGATAGGTCACGAAATGTATTAGGATCATCTAGATCTGGTAAAAAATAACCACATTATGTTGTTTCCGGTTACATAATCTTCAAGTAAAAATTATTATTTTTACCCGAAATTCTCAATCATTGAGATGAAAGAAAAGAAACACATACTGAGTGTTTGACTGATATAGTCCTTGATAATCCAAGGGAAAACAGGATATTGGGTTAAATCATTGAAACTTCTATCTGCAATACTACAAAAAAACAAAAACACCAGTTTAAAACAATAAAATAAAACAATTTGAACATATACAAATACTATGAGATGACACAGTAGAGAAAGGAAGAGTTTTTGTGGTCATTCAAGGGGCTGGTTGTTGCAAAAGATCAAGACCCCACCCCATCCATCCACCCCTTTCAGTAAAACTTCCCATTTTGATTGTATAATAATGTACTGATAATATTCAAAACTTAAAATTAAGATGTCATTCATAAAACCCATTTAAAGTGTCATTTAACTACAGCTTGGATGATGAAAAAAGCATTATGTGAACTCCAAAGTACTCGCGTTAGTTATAAAATGACCGGTCCTTTAATAATGCTAGTGTCCCCACTCTACCATTTCTTTAACCACACTTTTAAAGCTTATACCTGTTCAAATAAAGGAGATAATCAAAATTGGATAAAACTCCATTTTGCCATTTCAGTGTCATGTTATCCTGTTGAGTATTGGGAAGGTGAAGGTCTGAAAAAAGAAGAACTCAAAGTTAATAAAAATCTTCAAAAACAACAGAATAAGAAAAAAACCCCTGAACACATACCTTCTTGAGAAATGATATTCTCGTAAAAGAGATCTCGTTCAACAGGATTTTCAAAAATGAAGTAAACATCTATATTGTTTTCTCTTTGAAAAATTTCAAGTCCCTGTAATGATTATAAAAAATAACTATAAGCGACAGCAAGGAAAGGGAAGCTGAAAGCATTTTTGTAATAGGCCAAGAAAAAATGAAAACATGATGTGTTTCATTACGAAGAACCGTTACCACATGTCGGAGAAGATATCGTCGTTTGGTTATCTGTTTCACGTTGGACAAGCTAACTTTTATGACTGGTTGCTAAATAAAAAATGATGATTATTAACATATAAAATTATTAAATTATTATCTTTTATGAATGTTTAGCCAGTATATCCCAGTTGATTTTTTTGGGTTGGATAAGCTGAACATTAAGCAAACATTTCTATACCTTAAGGACAGAAATTTTCGTGGGCAGAAATTATTGCAGAATTTAATTTCGCGATTTGGGGTAATAATTGCGAAAAAGATTGATAATTGATATGCTCAGTCGCGAAAATTCATTCCCCGAAATTCATATGTTTTTTTTATCTTTGTATGTTTTTAGCCTACACTAAAACAGGGGTAAAAAGAAAGGCAAAGTCATTGGGTTTTTTTCATATATCGTACAACCATTGTTGCCTTACAAGATTAACATCAAAATAATTGGTAATTATATTAAATTAAGTGAAATCTTCGAAATATTTGAAGATTAAGTGCTAATTCCTAGATTCTTTCCAAAAGATATATATTTAATGTGAATTGTTTCATTATCAATGTCCGGTTCACTTCCCAAAGTATATGTCAATCACTAAAAAAAAATTCCGCAAAATTCACCGCTTTTAACCTTCCAACAGCAAAAATTTGTTCCACGAAAATTTCCGTACTTCTGTTCCAAAGAAAGCTGACTAATCTACGCAGTTCATGTAATACCTACAAACATGTTTATAATGTGAAAATTGCTACTATTTTCAATTACAATCAAACATTATAAATATAAAAGAAAGCAACTTAATTTCTTTTTATTAAAAATATTTTATTATAGACGTTTCGACCTTAATCCAAAGGTCAGCATCAGTATATGTATTAAAATGGCTGAATAACTGAAAATATTCTACATAAAAACTCATTTCCTAGTGTGTATAAAATAATGTATACTATACTATATTACAATAAAAATTAATTTTAAAATTTTAATTAAATAACTTCAAAGATACAGACGTATTATGTACATTTAAGCTAGGTTTATTATTGTTTTATGAAAACATATCAAACAGTTAGTACAATAAGTAGAAGCAAGCAGAATAATCAAAAAATCATAACAGAAAAAATTCCTTACTGATTCAACATTATTAAATGGTTGGAAATATATACGTTTACTGGTAAGAAGGATCCTTCCTGGATTGCATACCAATGGTGCAATTTTAGATGCTAGATGATTAGAATCAAAATAACGAATAACAGTGTCTGAATTTACACGTTTTTTGCAACAAAATGTGACAGCAAACATTCTAGCCTCAGGAAGAGAATACACATGATAGCAACGATGAAAATGTATTTCATTATAATACTTTGGTAAAAGCAATGTGAAGAATATTTTAATAAGTCGTTCAACTATGAAAAATTACTAAAAAGATAGAAAAAATGATAGAAGACACACCTGTAGTTTCATGAACAATATTTTCATATAAGTCTTCGATCCTGAAAATTCAATTTAAAACTGGAAAGGACCCACTTTCATGTAAATGGACAGTACGAAACTATTATACGACTGAAGTATAATGATTGGATTATACCATATTTTATTGAATAAACCCCCTTATTTGTATAAATGCCCCTCTTAAATAAGCACCCCTTCCAAAATTCGATATTTTCAATGAACACCCCTTCAATTAAATGACCCCTAGAACAAGTCCAAATGATAAAATATGGTAGGTTGAGTGAGACAAATTTTTGGTTAACATTTAGAACTAGAAGCTTTTCTCTTTCTCAATTTTTTAAGATTAAAAATGACTAAAAATTAAAATAATGACTTTAATAATAAAATTAACAAAATGATTGAAACTAATGGAAATGCACAACTTACCAGCTTGTGTTGAATTTCATCCTGGCTTGTCGAGAATTCACTATTGTTGATATCTGTCAATTAAGGTATTTGAAATAAAGCAAAGGAACTATGCAGGTGGAGTATTAAAAATAAGAATTGATCTTAATACTGGTCATTGAGAGCAAAAACAAAACAACGACATACCATTGTAGCAGATTCATGTGGATTCAGTGTATGAGCACGTCTTAACTAAACAAACCAAAATGTATACAAAAAACTATGCATACTACCTTAAACAGACTAATTTTTTGTATATTTTCCTGTGTATTTTTCACAAAATGAAACCCATTCAAGGTTGAAGTCACCACAGTTGGATGGGATAATTAACTTCCACCAGATGGTATTCCAAATTAACTTCCATCCAACCCTATGATCCTGAACCACGACAGATGCCACTTCACAGTGGAACAAACTAAACTTGTTGAAGTGCGAGTTATACGATGCGTGGATTATTATACCGGAGAATACAATATATTTTTCATTCCTATCATCTCCAATACTGAATGTACTGGCCTTATTTCTGTTTTTCGGTTATTTGGGGTATCAGTTTTTATGGAATCTCTTCATAAACCAGACAGTTATAGAGATTTCACTGTATATGAGTGACTTTAATGGAAGTACAAAATAAAAGTTTATGAATATACCTGTTCAATTTGAGGAAGAATTCCATTTGTGTTGACAAAATTTAATGAAAAGACATGTTTGTTTTTATTCTAAGAATAAGCAAAAGGAAAGATTTTCTCAAAAAACAGCATCCTAATACAATTACTACTTAGAATGATTGAATGACTTGGATCTCTGAGGGGCAAGATTGATAACAACATTAGAAAAAGAGCAGTTATGAAAGTCACAGAATTCAAAATCTCAGTTTCCTGGAAGTAGTCTTAAGTATTCAAAATTATTGAAATATTTGAATGACAAACAGAACAATAAAACGACACGAAACCTTGTTATATTGGTAAGGTGCCAACAAGTTTCCTTCTTTCATTGCTATACACTATAACATAGAAGTAAATTAACAAGAACCTTGTGTCTTCCATATATGATAACATAGAATTCTGCTTCGAATAATTAATAATTCGCCATTGAAGTCATAACCTTATAGTTGATCATTATTACCTGCATAGCAGGGCAGTATTCGATACAGAAAATTCACATGGTTCTATTGATTAATTAAGCTTTAATGTTCCAGTTTTCCGGTCTATACTCACTGGTATAGCCCACCAAAATGTCATGGCAACAATATTTTTATAAAATAAAAGGCATCATTGAAAACAAACACACAAAAAACATTGGAGGGACAAATAATAAGTGAAACAGGGAACTCATTGCATTGTATCATTTTTTTTCTACTTTTAATAACAAATCGAATGTCACACAAAAAATGAGAAATAAACGTTTGTTTACATTATTTATTTTTTTCGTATACCAAGCAAAGTAGTTTTGGAGAATCAAACTCAAATGCAGGTAATAGCCCATATACCAACTATTTATTACAGGTATTTATGGAGAATATTTACTGATGTCAGAGTAGAGCCCAAGCTTGCATAACCAGGTTAATCCAGTATAGAGTTAATCCACGGTTCCATCTTGTGAAATGTACAAAAACAAGGTTTCAAAATGATATAGGACAACCATCGTCAATAATGGCAGCAGTGACTACGAGGCCTACTACCTTTCAGAACAATTCAGAAATTCAGTTGAATGAATACTACATCGAAAGATGACCATGACTTATCCATCTGGATCAACTTTCATATTAGTATGACACAGAACAAGCAGTTTATTATCATGGAAACTCTTGAATTTTAGAAAAAATTAGAAAGGTACTTACAACCAAGGCTTCAACATATATTACTTCACCTTCCAGACTATGAACAAAATAAAGAAAATTTCTTTCATTTCGTTTTAGCAAAAGGTAGAATTATTAGGGAAAATAGGACCAAGTTAGACATTTTCTTGTTATAAGCCTATTCATCAAAGTGGGGGTGCCAATCAGTGTAAAAATATGGTTCCTGAAGTCATATTTAACCTTCAGAAGAAACAAAATCAACTTGAATGCTTTTGTAAATAAAAATCTGTAAAAGTCTTACGGTGATAGCAGTTTACCAGACCATTTACCAATGTTGACAACATTTTTATATAAAAACTAGAATAAATAAACAATAATAATGAAACCGAATATCCTTTTAGCGTATTTTCAAATAATTCGAAATTACTTTAAGGAGAAAATCTTTTGCGTGGATTTATTTTTGTGAGTTATTTCTTCTATATTTTGTGTGGATTTTTTTCGTGAATTTGTTCTCTGCTGATTTTTAGCAAGGATTCACTTTCAAAAAGCCTATAATAATTTTTACAATAAGTAAAAATTTTTTAAGATTTTACGACAATTTTTTTAAATATTTGCATGGATTTATTTTCGCGATTGAATCCTTTGGTGACTTTTTTGCACGGATTTAATTTTGTGTATTTTGGGCAACAATGAACTAGGTATAAAACAACCTCGTTAAAATCCTGTCATGATAAATTCCTGTAAGATCCTAACAAGATCCTAACCAAGAACCTACAAAGGATTTTGTAAGGATTTCAACCATGGAAGGCTTTTTTCTGCACACCAGTAATGACAGTGGGGGACTAACTTAAGTTAATTTCAGGGTACTTAACAGTCATGCTGTGATATTAGTGTATGCACTTTACATAACGGTGTCTCTTTCTTATATGCCTTACTTACCCACTTCTGCCTTTCTAACCCACTCCTATATATTTATCTACGTTCATGTCCTCACATGTCAGATTTTATCAGCCACCCTTATTCACTGACCCACCTCACCCTCCCTGTTTGTGACAGTAACTAACATTGAACAAACATACTTGCTTGAGGTATTTCGACTATCATCCTTTGATCTGGCTATGCTTCATCACTGGTCTTCTACTACAGTTCTTGTCCTAGCCCCAAGGTTTTCCCAGTTTTCCCAGTTTTGTGATTACTGGTGTGAGTACAGGGAGTGGAGGCAAAATGCATCTTGGGGTGTGTTCTAGTGCTTACAGTAGCTAAACGTGTCAACATTGCTTTACGTTCGGGATATTGATGTTATGTCATTCTAATGATGATTCTGTTATTGATTGCATGATGGTTATACTCTGCTTATTCAACTTATGTGGCTTTGCTATTAAGTGGCTTAGCAATTGCTTTTGTACTTTACACACCCCACTGTATGCCCCAAAACTCATGCACAACCTGTTTCAAAATACATTTTGTGACAATATTGTTCACATATCAATTGAAGTATACTGGCTTTAATGGTGTACAGAACAGACAGCTTGACAAACCTTACAACTTAGTGTAGTTGTAGAAAAAAAGGAATAAACTGTGAAAGTAAAACATCAATTCGTATTCACCTTCAAAATTGGATACGTGGAATCCAATGGATCAAATAAAATTGACTTTGAGCATACTTTGAGTCTTCCTTTTTGACGTCTTGAAAAGAGTAAATGAATTTTACTAATGGAAGAGACAACTTCCGGCTATCCAAAAAAAATATTATACAATAACAATTTCAAACAAAATTCATGAGTTATAGCATCATAATCATATAAGTACTGTTAATATGAACAGAACCTTGAGGTGGTGAAGGTCTATATCTTGCCATGAACAAATACAATATATATCATAAATCCTCTAATAAACGTCCAGGTGTTTAATTAATTTTCCGAGATTTTAGTGGGGTGGTGTTAAGGGGTATTGAAGGGAGGCGTTTACACAAAAACCCTCAGGATTTTCATTTAAGGTATATAATATCATTTCGTTTGTATGAAATTTAAAAGCTTAAAAAATTTTCTTTTAATCAAGTTAACATTTGGTACCAATTCTTAAACAACAAATGCTTTTCATATAATACAAATCGCATGATGGTGACGTATTAGGGGTTATACGACACAAACACAATAGCAGCAGCAAACGTGTGCAGAATTTTCATATTTCATCCAGTTTCAACAAATATACACAACTCTTGCGTTTGCATTCAGTGATACATACTCAACAATCTCAATCTCACGGATACTTTGTTCAGAAAAAGGTAAAATAAGACATAAAATAAAAAGTACAATTAATTACTGGTCACTGAAACCTCAAAGTAACTAGGGGAAATAGTTCAGCTGTTACCTGCACACATTCACTGAAAGAAGTTTTGTATATGTTCATAATGGAGGCGAGCTGGCCTAATTAGGTCACTTTACAGAGACAAATTTCATCTCACATTCATATGAAGAAAGCTGGCCTGCTTAACTGTTAACATTTATTTTTAAAACAATAGCAGGGCTGGCGTGTTCATATGTAAAAATGAGTGAGATCTCCCTTCAGTGAGCATGATTTATTCCACAAAGATTTCTTTAATGACTGCTAAGTGAGCCAATACAGCTAACCATCTCCATATGAACTGCCCCATAGTCTTTTTAATAATTCTTATTTGACAAATGCACTTTCAATTATTACTGAATAACATGTAAAAATTTTAAGATTTTGTAATAAATCAAGTTTCTTGATACCTTTTCCCATGTCAAAAGTTTGAGTTATCCAAATAAATTAGAGGGGACACCATTGTTTGAGAAAATGACTGTTTGAGTTATTGAAGATTCAAGTGATTTCTGAAAAGTCGCATTGAAGGTTCAAGGGAAACAAAAAATTAACGTACAGCCTGAAAGAAATTGTACGTGTCCGCGTAAGATAACTTGCTCTTATGAAGGATCAGTTTCTTTAGAAGTTAACAGTCTTTTGTTTATATAACATGCATTTTCTTGTTCAGTTCAATTGCATGTCTTAACAAATTGCGTAGAATACAAAAGAATTTATTAATGACTTTATGTAACAAAAACTGTACACAAAAATCTTTTGTGTTTTCGTGTCAAAATTCATTCCTTCGCAAATGTGTAAAGTTTCTTTCGGGCTGTACTGTAGTTCGATATTGTACATAATTAAAGTTTCCGTTATACAGTGTTTAAGTTACCGCAAGTCAACTGTATGTCAAAATAAGTAACAAAACAGTGAGGTTGAAAGGGTTTTGCAATAAATTCTATAATATAGGTAAAAATAGTTTTCATTCCAATTATCAATGTGTCGGTATCTTGTAAACAACGTGCACAATTGATTCTTACATTGATTAAAATGATTTCAAAATATGCAAAGGCTTGTTTTTGTGTTTTTTGATTTCTAAAGGATAATTTCTAATGATAATGTGACAAGCATTCAATTCTATGGTGTCTTTGGGATCATCTTCTTCAATTACTTAATGGTTCTGTTGCAACAACCCCATTAACAACCAGACCGTAATCGTAATTAAAGTGGCACTATCACTGATGAAGGTAGTGACTTAACTTGGAACTTCTGTAATATATAATATAACATTGATCTTCTATGTTTTCTCCTAACTTCCAAAAGAAAGCATACAATAAGCAAGCAAACTGTCTAAGATGTTGCCTTTTAGCGTAGGCATTGATTTGTAGCCATGCAGAGAAAGTTGATCAGTTTGAGGGAAAATCATAACAATTTTGACTATTTTGTCGGCACGACAACAGGAAGGATTTTATTTATTTCCAACCAAGGTAGAAGAATGCGTTAATAAGATTTGGAGTACCTTTTCAATATGTTTATAATAAACTCCCCCTTTAAGTGAGGGAGAGGGAGTTTAAAGAGGGAGGTGTTTATAAAATATTTTTTGATTTTAAAGGGGGAAGGGTGTTAATTAGAGGATTAACGAGAAGTTGAAAGTTCTTGGGATAACAGTTCAAACAATCAAGTTAAGAATCTAATAATTCCATAAAAATAATATCAAAGAAACTTTAACAATATAATATACCTTTTTATCGCTTCTTCTTCTTTCAGTTGTGAAGAGTAGTAGTAAACACTAAAATCTTCAAAATAGATTTCTCCAGGTTCAAGAAGAAGAAGATTAAATCTAGAAGTAAAAGAAACATATATAATAATTATCATTAAATTACATTTATCACATGGAAGGAAAAAATAATCCCACCTTTCCAGCGAAATATAATTATTTTTCTGTGCATTCCAAAAATATTTTATATCTTTGTTCATAATTTCTTTGAAATTTTTTTCTCTTTAATATATATAATAAATTGTTTAACTATTTTTTCATGTCATCATTGGATAATTCTTGATCCATAACTCTTCCTAAAGTACAGCACGAAAGAAACTTTACGTGATTGTGAGGAAACAAATTTTTATCACGAAAAACACAAAAGATTTCTGTGCACAGTTTTATGTGTTATTTATAGTCATTACAAAATTGTTTGTGTTCAACATGATTATGTTTAGACACATATGATTAATTGAACATGAAACACTTGTAGAAACACGTCTTGGTATAATGTTTTTTTGGAGTTACTACAGCCCAAATAAAACTTTACATATTCCTGAAGTAATAATTTTTTACACGAGAGCACAAATACCTGTGTACAGTTTCATGTTACATAAAGTCATTATTAATACCATTTGTATTCTACATAGTTTCTTTAGATAAGACATGACCTATAAAATTTCTTTTTGGCTTTTCTGAAACTAAGAAATGAATTAATATTTTTCCAATATTCAGTTAAACAACTTTAACAATTATATATAATATGTTAATTATGAAGCATTAAAAAGGACAGCCAGAATAAACATGCACAGTGACAAATAATAATAAGACCTTTTTTGATGACACACACAGGAACCAACAATCATGATAACTCTTTGAAATAGACTCTTGTTAATCATGCTGAGATCATCTCAATGTTGGAGCAATTCAACAACTGGACCTTATAGTCAAAACAGAAGAAGTTTTCTCCAAAAATTAAAGGGTTCCATTTGGTCTAACCTATTCCCTTTTTAAATATGCAGATGGATTACTGATGAAATACTAGATTTTCAACACAATGATATATCACAACCAAAAATATCATCAGCAACTTATCTATTGAACTTGACTCTCTCAAGTGATTACTTCTTTAACTCCAAAAAGATCTTTTAAAAAGGGGAAAAATAAACCAAAAAAGTAAAGAAAAGATCTGAAAACTGAGAACATATGTGGTGAAGGAAATTTACCATATCAACACTTAAAGTTTTACCCCTTGCGAAATTTTTTAAACGTCTCTACTTTTAATATACTAAATTTTGTTTTGTCTCTTTATTTATTTTTTCTTCTCAAATTCCACCCTGTTGCATCTCTACTAATATAATAACAAAATAATACAGTATATTAAAGCGCTATATTATAATAAGATCAAAATGAGTATTAGCCAGCTAGCTAATATAACAGTTCAATATAATTTTTCCCAAAATTATTTTCCCCTAAGTTCATATAAATTAAAGTTCTTAAGAATAGTTTTACTAGTTGCTCCACAAACAGCGAATTAAAAAAATATTTTCTCCTTGTTTATGTCAAGCTTCCGTCACGCTCCTTTCTTTCCATTACTTTGCCGCCATTATTAAGCTCTGCGAAGGAGGCTTTGTTTTTCTAGGAATTTTCCTTGTTCTCCCCTTAAATATATAAAATACCTATTGACCCTTTTTGCGCCGGCCCTTATGTTGTTAATTTTCATGACTTGGCGTTAAAAGGCGTTAGATGTTTGTCTGTGAGAGTTTGACCGTGAAGTTAGAAGTTCCTCAAGGCCTTATACTCGGTCCTCTGCTTTTCAATGTCTTTATAAACGATATATTGTTATTCAGTATTGAAAAAACGAATTATGCAATTTTGTTGACGACAACACATTATACAGTTGTAAGACATCACCTTAGATCTTGCTATGTCGTCACTCAAGCATGATCGTTACTTTCCTGGTTCCATTTAAATCAGCTTGTTACAAATCAAAACAAATTCCAGCTTATGTTCTTAGGTGTTCCAAATTCAGCTGAACTTTATCTGACTGTCAATAGTAGGACCCTGTCCCCTACGGATAGTGTATAGCGATTGTACAACGATTGTATAGTGTACAACTGTACACTAAATAGGAAGATAAGCTGTTTGTACCGATTAAGACAATACCTTGACACTCAATGTCACCGGTTGTCATATGCAAACGTTTTATCGACATTTTCGTACGCACCAATATTATGAATGTTTTCCAGCAAGATCGCCATGATTTAATAAGACGGATCCACAAAAGTTGCTAAAGAGTTATACATGGCAAAGATTCTATAAAACGTACTGCATACTGAGATTTATAAATGACAAGCTGGAGAATTCATGTATGATTTCTTTAAGCGTAAAAGTTCTTGTTACTCGCTATAAACTTACCTAGTATTTGCAGGGTGATCATCTTCAACAATTGTTTCCTCATCATTCTTTTCTGGTAATAAACCTTTGTTTACGTCGTCGTAGTGGACTTGAAGAAAACTCAAAAGTCCAGAAAAACAAGAAAGGCCTTTCATGGACTAGTCAAACGGTAAAGTCCAGGTTGATTGTCACATTTAAAGTACCTTGAAAATGTGCAATCGAAATAATGAAGATCTTTCGAAAACACTGTTTCTTCTATTTATCATGCCGAAGGAATCATGGCGAACATTCGGTATGAAAGAAGAATGGATGCGCCTATCAGGCGTTTTTTATCTCTCGCCCTGACTGCTTTCTAACAAAAGCGTTTTTGTGCATTGTGTTTGATTCGATCTCATCGCACGTGCTTCCCTTAACCTTAAAAAGCATGGGAACGAGGTTACAAATGACTTTTATTAATGATGATTATTAATGATGATGACAAAAAACGGACTAATCTTTCACCTCTTCGTTTCCATATTACCACAGAGTGTAGACATGTAGAAAGAACCTGTGGAAATATGGAAGGAACGTGGTTGCAAAAAAGAACGTTTCAATTCCTATGCCATTTTTCTCTTTTACTGCGGTAGTAGGCTAAAAATAGATCTTCCAATCTTCGCTATTAGTATATAGATACAGACCAATATTGCCTGGATTTTCTGAACAAAGGTACAACAAAAATCTGTAAGATTATATATATTGAGCTTTCATTTAACAATAGGAGAACTTCATATAAAACGCAAAGTGTATTGTGGAACCAAAAACATCCATATACATTTTGAAGTAACACAAAAACAAAAACATATTATGTACATGTCTAACTATTTGCTATAGAAGCTCTAGATTTTATTCTGTTTTTTTATATAGGGGTAAAGAATTCAGGACAGACTTTGAGAACTTATCTGTTTTAAGAACCTTCTTTCCTTCAGCTGTGATGTTGGGTTTGACAGCAACTTCACCACCAGCTCAAATTAAAAAGTTAAAAAAGACACTAAAAATGGATAAATGTGAAATAATTAAAGCTTCTACAAATAGGGGAAACGTATTTATTTCTGTGTACATAGGTCATTTAGTAATAAGGGGATTCAAAGTTATGAAAACATTTTAAAGCAATTTGCAATGTAGTTGAACATGGAGAGAGTAAAATAACCATTAACTTTTATTTATACCAGCAGCATCAAGTGTTGTGGGTATGCTTACAAACTTTTTGAATCGGTCATTAGTAACCCATTTGTTGGAAATGAATTGTGTCCCAGAGCAAGGCTTTTCAGTCAGTTTCATGCATCGTCTACTTCCCAGATGAATGCTGACATTCTGTGAAAAATCAAGAATGAACACTCCAGAATTCGTGTTGTTATTGCTACTACTGCGTTAGGAATGGGTGTAGATGCTCCTAGTATTTCTCAAGTAATACATATGAATCCACCCAACAATCTTGAATCGTATGCACAAGAAATTGGAAGGGCAGGGAGATCCAGGCAACAATCAAATGCTATTTTGTTTTATAATAACAATGATTTGAGTGACAAAAATATGGATGATTCAATGACGATGTATTGTAAGTCATCTACCTGTTTGCGAAAGCAATTGCTTGAATACTTTGGTTTTAATGGAGATTCGCAAGACATGCGTTGTTCAGTTTGTAATGAAGATTTACGTGTATATAAATCAATTGAAACAAATATTGAAAAAAACCCTTCTCGACTGGAGACACAGGACAATCGAAACATTACTTGTGAAAAGTTGATTGATTTGAAGTTCACATGAAAGAACACAAGAAATTACAATCTGAATATATGGTTCATGTGTTCAGGTTATCTACTGAAATTATTGAAGATGTCGTTTCTAACATTGAACATGTTATATCATCAAGAGATCTTTTGCATACATTATATAGGGATGATTTATATGTGAAATCAATATATGGTATTCTCTCTTTGGTGTTGATTGAGCCATTTACTCATGATCACTAAAAAGTTACACCATGTAATATATATTTTTCATTGCAACAGGAGGCATGGAAGGAGAAAATGTTTTCTTTGAAAAATTGTATGAACTTACTTCCACAATTTTGAGAAGCTACTAAGTTGTTGTTACACCTGCTTGGTAGGAAATAATTATGAATGATAAAGCATGAGAGGAAAAAGAAAAATATTTAGCTGATATCTGTACTGCGCTGTGTCATCAATTTTCTAGCCTCGTTACCTACCCTATCTTTTTTCTCCCAAATAACTGATAGTGAAATCAATAAAACAAATTCACCAGTACGAATATTGAGTCATAGCCAATTATAATGTTATCTATTATTAATCCATCAGCTCTTGTCTTCTGAATTGGTGAAATATTTTCAATCTTCTTCCCATTTCTGGCTTTGAAACTTCTTTCTGCATTTCAACAAGCCATCATTAATTTTTTTTTTTTAAATCTCACTCGACGGCGCGGTAATATTTTTCTTAATTATTTAATCCCCTACAACCAATCATAAGTGAGAAACAACTGGCCTGCACCAGGGCTTTCTTCGCCGCCATCCAGTACATCGAAAAGGAAAGCAGCCCTTGGGACGAGGTTGCACGTCCTCGTCAACTCACAGACACAATACGACAAATACTTTTTAGAGTGCAACTTACTTTCTTTGATTTTTGTGGAATTTTCAAGGATGTCAAAACAAAGCTGTTTCCCACTACTGATAAACAACTAGGCTAGCACGCCTCCTCTTGACACCGGTGAAGCTGGAGTTCGGATACGGGGCGACAGGGCATTCTTCGATATAAGGATTTTTAATCCCGTTGACTCTATAGCACGGCCGACAAAATCTAGCAAAACCCTTCACATCCAAAGAAGCAGAAAGGGTGTGTCACGAGCAAGTGACCCTGGGTTAGAGATTGGGTTATCAAAACATTATCGTCACTTTTAGTTTTCATTTTTTTTCACTAACGTATATATTATAACTTCCTGCAATAATAAGGATACAATTCGTGCATAAAAAGTCCGGTTTATATAGACTTCACCTGTGAGTATTTGAATGTAAATCTATCCATCCGTTCATGGAGTATGTGTCTTTTATACGGAGATGTCCACTTTAGTTCCACCGTAGTTCACTAAATTTTGTTAAATATTAAAATCAATAAAAAAGAGACACATATTAAATAAAGCAGAAGCTTTTCCAAATCATTAGTTTTAATATTCACTTTTTGTTGTTATTGTTATTGTTGTTGTTGTTTATTTTTTCCTTTTATCGTCCTTTAATGTTTAGTATTAATGTTTTGCCATCATATGCAACAAACCATCCATTGTTTCCATAAAAGCATTTTTAAAACTTTCCGGAGAAGGTTTGTCTTTGTCACCGGAAGTAACAGTTCCATGAAACTTGTCACGTTTGAATAAATACCCAAAAGCCATTGCACCTCCTTCCCCAGTAAATACCAAGTTTTCAGGCCTCTCGTTTGGAATACTTGCCGCATCCATTGTTAGAGCCATGGACGTGTCCACTGTTTCATTCTCGAAATATTGGAGACCTTTGCCAGTAAGGTATGCAAAGATGTTGAGTGCCCGGAAGTGTGGTTCTGTTGCTAGTAATCCTAACCTCATTTGCATCAGCATGGAAATATGTCTGTTAGAATGCAACCTCAAAGCGGATAAATCAATCTTTCCTTTTGCATGATACATGTTCGCCAAATAAACTGTATCCCTCCATGGAGCAACTGTAACAATATAATGTCCATTGATAAACGAAGGAAGCATTACAGGTGTCAACGTATTTTGTGGTCGTCCTAGTAACTTTATCAAAGTTATTTGAATGGCAATATGCGCCACACTATCTGGACTCAACAGATATTGGCGTAATACTTTTCGACTTAAATTCTCCAATTCAAAATGAACACATTCGTAATTGCTGTGAATTTCATAAAATTCACTTTTAGCCATTTCTAAACCTTGTCGAAGTTTATCGTCCACAGAGAATGTTAATAATTCAATTGGTGTGGGTGATGAGGACCCATCCTTTTCCGTTACTGATACCGTGTCATAGACGTCTAAAACATCATCACTGATGTTGGCTGCTAATGACGCATGCGCCTCTGTGCTATTTCCAAGACTTCCAACTAATCCTTGTGATTCATCAATAGACACAGATAGACATTTGTCAAACCACCTATCTCCAGGTTTTTCTCCAAGCGATATGGGTTTCCCTCTAGAGTTTCTTTCATATTCCCCATCAAGTGTAAGTACTGCTATGGCATCCTCAATTTTCTTTAAAGCTTCCGCATTCCCTTTGTTGGATAACAAATAATTGCGATATTCTGCCCATTCTGCTCGTTTCATAGCTGTGAAAACAGCAATTGGGAAGCTGGACGTAGTCGTACTCTGTTGCTTTATTTTTTCCAAATTCATCAGTATTTCTGCTGTTGTCATCAAACTATCATTTGCCTTTAGCAATTCAAACGAGAAAAGATTCCCATTTCTAATGATTACGACATTCTTTGAGTCGGTAGCCACATGTCGTGTATCCATTTCTAAACCTGGAAGTCTTGCAGCACTAAATGCACTCTTGTACACAGACATTTCGAAAGGAATAATACCAAGACCTTGCGCTACTTGAGTTCGATATTGCTCCGGTGTTTGCAATAGGATGTCTTCAAAAGCCGGATTAGATTTAAACATTATAGGTTTGTAAGTGTTATTACGAATAGACTGTTGAACTATTCCGATGGAATATAGAATCTTTGTTGCAATTGTCAGCTGAGATTCCCTTTTATCTAGAGAGGATATTAGGGCTCCGTACATTTGCTGTGCAATGGATATTCGTCGGCCAAGATGGTGATTTATGTAATGGTAACCCCCATAAACATCTTTGTTTTGCTTGTATTCCTCGCAAAGCATTTGGTTTAATATTTTCCCATCATTCTCGAAGAAATCATTTGTCATCTTTTCTAATTGTCGATACTCCTTTGCTTCCATCACTGCACTTCTCTGTTCCAGATACGATGAAAGGGTGACTTGTAAGTCTGGAAACGGTAACACAGGCAATGACTTTTGGAAAAAATCCATTGGTAACGGTCGTGTGGGTGATTTGGTGTATTGCTTTAAGTACACATTAGTTGTGTGGAGCTGTCTTCGAATGATTCGTTGCATCTTGTTCACTTTCAACCCTGTTATGAGTAGAAGTAAAGTAATTTATCCCTTAACCATATTTAACAATCTTTAAGTTCTTGCGTTTCAAAATGCCTTTTCCGAAGTTCCGTTTAAACGCCGTGTTTTAGTTAAGTAACTACGTCCAACCTCGTTTGAAATATCAAGAATTACCCTTAATCATTCTACTGGAAATTTAAGTAATATAGATAGTTGTTAAGTAATAAAGTTTAAAACTTTATTGAAACAATACATGTCATAGAGAAGAGGCTGAATGTACTGATTAGGTCAAAACACAGTGTTTAATCAAAAATTCGGGAAAGGTGTTTGACAATTGGAGAAACAAATGTCAAAATAAAGGCCAATAGTGTGGGACTTGGCCATTGATAAACGCCCATGGGCGTATTTGAATGAAACAAGCAGCCGGTTGCTTTTACATGGTAGTAAAAAAATTTAGAACTCTCATGGACACATGTAATAGATCATGCAGAAGAAAAACTTTTTGAAAATCATTCATCGAAGAAAGCAAATATAGCTACAATAGACCTTTTTATAAATTACATCACAACATCATTTGCCTCGTTTCTAATCTTTATAATCACTCCGTACTTAAGCATAATAACAGAAACATTTTCCCCTAAAGTTCTGTTTCTTATGGAAAGGGTAGTTAATATTCAAAGCGAAAACGCGCTGATGGATCTAATGATGCAAGTTATGAAAAGGTCTATCATGGACAAAATTCTTTAGGCGACCTCTCGATTTCCAACTTTCAACCCAGAACCAAATGTTTCACGCTGCAAGAATTCACACCAAAAACTTATAGATTCAACATTGGCCAGAGGGCAAATAGGGGAGTCGTCAATATGGAGCGTTCTGATAATAGATGAAAGTAATACAACAAAGAAGATTATCTCCGTTGTGGTTTTAAGGGATTTTCCACGTTACTTCAGACGTGTGGTTTGTTCTTTTGATTTCCTGAAATTCTTTTAACAGTTCAGTTTCGTTTTTATATATTTCCTCATAGTTGAAGGATTTCTTCTGCTTGGCAAGTTTCTTTTTGAAACTGTTTCAGCAATTCCTATGAAAAATCTGTCTTGGCATTTGGGGACATCAGAGGTTATTGTTGGGTCGTATAATATGTTGTTCAGAGACGGATCTAGAACATAGTCGAAATTTATGGAGGAGAGCACGGTCATTAAGTGTATTAAAGAAAAACGGGCAAAAGACCTAATCAACACTTATGATTTTACAGAAAACTCATGACTGTATACCCTTTTATTTTCTTTGACTAATCCTAGATCAACCTCTGTTGGTTTCCAGCTTCTTACCATTGATAGCGTAAAAGTCACTATAGACACTTGAAGAATGATTTAATGTCTCTTCGATTAATTCTTGTTATATTTACATGGAAATTTGTTCCCTCAAGTATAATTATGTAATTCAATTTAGTTTTAAAGCTTAAAATATATTGTAAAAATAAAAAAATAAATCTTCTACAAGCAAAATGGCCAACTTATCAGTTGAACAGATGACGTTCTTGATTAAAAGATTCCTGGAAACAAATGACTATGACGCCGTCTTACAAGAATATAGACAACGCTTGCTTGGTTTTATGTATGCATGATATAAGAGGATTGATATGGAGTTTGGTAGTAAAAACTGGACTTTCAACGAAAAAAGATTTCAAAATGAAACCATTCACATGCATGGGAATGGAAAGTTCTTTTCTTTTTTAAAGATCCTCTCCATGAAATGCAAAGACTTTCATGTCTCTTAACACACCATTGAATCTAGCAGTATTAACAGTAGCTAACTCATTGACATGATTCAATGCTATCATTGTGGATATATCTTCAAATATTAGCAACAATCATGATGGTGATATGAAATGGTCGATGGACAGAAAGAGAAAGTCTTATGACTTTGATTTGTTGGCCAAAAAATTCATGAAATTTTCAATAATTTGAGAGGAATATACTTTTCATTATTTGTCAAACGGAGAAGTGGATTATAGACCAATAGGCTTTTAGAAGGATAACCAATGATGGAAAATATTATTGAATTATATAAAAATCAATGTGAAATGGTTATACCAGTTGCACCTACAGACGAGTAAATAATGTTTACATTTTTACTGAAAAGTGGCCCAAAGAAATCGTCCTTTGGCAGTCAAAAGAATAGAATTTGTTACTTTTGACTGCCGAATATGGTCGCTTTTTAGTAAAAATCTTAACATTATTTACCCGCCTATACCTGGATCAACTGGTGGCATGGATGAACATAACACTGTTCTTCGAATCCCTGTGTGCTAAAAAGGAAACCTCAAAGACAATTCTTCGCCTATTATACGTTCTTTGACAAGTAAGTAAAAAACTTTGAAGATGTTACAAAAGTTCGAAGTTGATCACTATCTTCATCAGTGTCAATTGCGATCACAATCTGGTTCTTCACAGGGTTATTGCAACGGAATCATAAAATAATATTGAAGAAGACAATCTCACAGACAGACATCTTAAGAATAAATTGAATATTTATCTCATTAATCGTTAGAAACGGCTCCGGAAATCAATAAAAAGAAACAATAAATACACAATAAATACACAATAAAGACAAATTTTTCAATTATTTTATTATTTATGTATATTTCATAGAATTTATTTGTTGCAAAATCTTTCCAACCTTACTATTTTGTTACTTATTGTGACATACAGTTGACTTCTGAAAAATCAAACACTGGATTAATCGAACTTTAAACTTGAACTATTTTCTTGTGAACCTTGTGAACCTTCCATCATACGTCTTGTTAGAAATCACCTGTTAACTCAAACCTCCAATAAATCGAACAAATGTTTTCTGGAACCGTTTTTCCCTTATAGTTTCCCCCTTCAGCTACTTTGTTCGGATAACTTCAAACATTTTACTTGGGAAAAGGAATAAAATAATTTGATTTATTTCAAAATTTAAATTTCTTACAGGTTATTATTGATTACACTTGGTTAGGTGGGCTGGCTCGCTTTACCAAAACATAATTTCAACTCATGTTAATATGGAGAAAGCCGGCCTACATATAACCTGTCTGGTATTTTTTACACATGTACACTAAGGAAAGGTAATACTAAAATAATAGAACTACTTGTCTGAATGTTTAATATTGAGTAATTATTTAAAAATCCATCCCCAGGTTAGAGTGTCCATGTAGAATCAGGTGAGGTCTCCTTTTGGCTGGATGACCCAACACGATTTATTTTTATGAGATCTTGGTTAAGTGACCCAGTCTGGATAACCGGACCCGCTTCCCTCTATATGAACATATACGAAACATCTTTCAGAGAATATGCAATTATTATAGTACAGTCACATAGTTATACAATATGAAAATGAATATGAACCATTCATTGTAATCTGAAGAAAAAATTGCCTTGAATAAAGTTTCTCATTTTTGCCAAAATTTGACTTACAGTAAGCCGTTGCTTCAGTTGAACTATTTCCCCTGATCCCTTTGAGATTGCAGTAACCAGCAATTAAGTTGCAGCACAAATTGTATTGAATCCCTACACGTGTCTATCCTCTTTCACGCGATTTGTATATATGCAAAGCATTTCTTGTTAAAGTTTGAATTATCCAGTGTTTCAGATACCGCAAGTCAACCCTATGTCAAAATAAGTAACAAAACATGGAGGTTGAAAGGGTTTTGCAATAAATTCTTTAAATTAGATAAAAATGGTTTTCATTTTAATTATCAATATGTCAGTATCTTTGTAAACAACTTGCGCAATAGTTCTTACATTGACTTTTCGAAATATGCAAAAGTTTCTCTTTGTGTCTATTGGTTTTGAAACGATAATGTCTAATGATAATGTGGCGAGCATTCAATTCTATCCTTATGTCATCTTTGGGAGACTGGATTAGATGTAAAAGAATTCTTAGACTGATGGTAAGATTTCTGTTTCGATGTCCGTTTTTTTACCATGGTCTGAAGTCCTTCAGTGGATTTTTCGTGTTGTTGATCTATGCCAGCGGTACTTATAATCCTTATCAATTCAGATACTGCCAAAAACAAGTATGGATATCTGATGAAACTAAGACATGAGAGGACTATCAGGGTATTCTAGCATCTATAAAGGAGCTATGAATCACGTAATCTTAAGAATTATGGCTCAGCATCTTTATGAAGGTTTTCTAGTCCTCACAAATTTGCAGCGTATTCAACGTATTCAGGAGCAGCTGACTTATATCAAAATGGCAAAAAATCGAGGTAAACAAATGATTGGCTTTCTCATGGAGATTGCCGTGTAGAAAACTGCTGACTCAGTTTTTTTACGACCTTTCTAACAGTTCATTATCTTTAATAAGAGTTATCCAGTGATATTAACATATATGTGGTTCAGATTAAACAACCATAGGCTTAGGAAAAATTCATAGAGAAGAGTTAAGTCATTGAAAGAGTGGAAAAGAAGAACGTGCAAGTTAACTAATCAACATTTAAGATTGAAAAAAAACTTCATGACACCGTACTCCTCTATCCAAAGTTCTTTTTTCCGAATTGAATAAGTTCATTAAAATTTTTACGAAATAAGGCATTACAGAAATACCTATTGTCCAGCCAGATAATGGATTTGCAAGGTGTTAAGCATTTCAGGGGAAATGATTTATATACAATAGAAGAAGTTTGGTGTTGCAACAGTTCTTACAGATTCTACAATTCTTTAAGTTTGTGCCATTTATGGAATGATTTTAAACTTGTGTTCTTTGTGTTTTTAAGTAATTTTCTTGCTTTTCATACGAGGCGATGGACTTACGTTTTGAAGTGGTCCAATGAAGAAAGAGTTTTTGGAAACTGATTAAACCAATTTGCCCTTGTGACAGGTTGAAAATTGCTGTTTAGTGGCAGTTGTACATGTTTTGTTTATTAGAAACCTAGCCAAAGGCATAGTTCTATTAATTTCTTATTTTAGACCTATGTTTTAGTTCCAAAAGTTTATTATGGTGTTTCTTAATAAAAACCCAGATGAAAATAAAATTAAGGGACTGTTTGGTTGAAAACTATGTTTTTCCATTTATTTCCTCTTCTAAAACTGTCCTGTACTGTTAAAATCACCAATTTTAAAATACTCTCTGGACTTGTCAGTGAATAATGCTTTGTACTCTTCAAGCTAGTGGAAATCAAAGAACCAACTCACAAAAAAGTTTTTTAATCAAAACCACACCTTAATGACTTCATGTAACAAAAACTGTACGCAAAAATCTTTTGTGTTTTCGTGTTAAAATTCATTTCTTCGCAAATGTGTAAAGTTTCTTTCGGGCTGTACTGTAGTTTGATATTGTACATAATTAAAGTTTCAGTTATACAGTGTTTAAGTTACCGCAAGTCAACTGTATGTCAAAATAAGTAACAAAACAGTGAGGTTGAAAGGGTTTGGCAATAAATTCTATAATATAGGTAAAAATAGATTTCATTCCGATTATCAATGTGTCGGTATCTTGTAAACAACGTTGACAAAATGATTTCAAAATATGCAAAGGTTTGTCTCTGTGTTTTTTGATTTCTAAAGGATAATGTCTAATGATAATGTGACAAGCATTCAATTCTATGGTGTCTTTGGGATCATCTTCTTCAATTACTTAATGGTTCTGTTGCAACAACCCTATGAACAACCAGACCGTAATCGTAATTAAAGTGGCACTATCACTGATGAAGGTAGTGACTTAACTTGGAAATTCTGTAATAAATAATATAACATTGATCTTCTATGTTTTCTCCTAACTTCCAAAAGAAAGCATACAATAAGCAAGCAAACTGTTTACGATGTTGCCTTTTAGCGTAGGCATTGATTTGTAGCCATGCAGAGAAAGTTGATCAGTTTGAGGGAAAATCATAACAATTTTGACTATTTTGTTGGCACGACAACAGGAAGGATTTTATTTATTTCCAACCAAGGTAGAAGAAAGCGTTTATAAAAGTTGGAGTACCTTTTCAATATGTTTATAATAAATACCTCCTTTAAGTGAGGGAGAGGGAGTTTAAAGAGGGAGGTGTTTATAAAATATTTTTTGATTTTAATGGGGAAGGGTGTTAATTAGAGGATTAACGAGAAGTTGACAGTTCTTGGGATAACAGTTCAAACAATCAATTTAAGAATCTAATAATTCAATAAAAATAATATCAAAGAAACTTTAACAATATAATATACCTTTTTATCGCTTTTTCTTCTTTCAGTTGTGAAGGGTAGTAGTAAACACTAAAATCTTCGAAATAGATTTCTCCAGGTTCAAGAAGAAGAAGATTAAATCTAGAATTAAAAGAAACGTTTATAATTAAAAAGAAAACAACAACGACGGTTTGGACAACGTTTCGGGTGTTCGCACACCCATTTTCAAGTCAATATAATTGTTGTTACAAGAATTTTTATACAGTTTTTTTTTAAAATTTTTATTATAACTAATTATACATACATACAAAATACAACTATACATACACGCTCAATTAAATAAATACAATGGTGTAGATCTGATATTATTATTCAATAATGGACTATCTCGCATTATGAATAAACTCTCTTTAATTTCCAAAAGATAACGGTTATTCCCTCGTGCTAAAATACTGAAATCGTCAAAAGATGGAGAATTGACACATTGTTTAAAGTGGTCTTTAATGGCTGTCTGCTGGGATGACGTAGATTTCTTACCTGTTAATGGCGATACACCGAGGTGCTCGCTGACCCGAACTTTAAGGTGACGTGACGTCTCGCCAATATAGGTAGCGTTGCAGCTACCGCACTTGTATTTGTAGATGACGCCAGACAAAAGTTCCTTGGGGATGATGTCTTTAAACCGAAAGAAACTGGAAATTCGAGTGTGAGTCTTAAAAATAACAAATAGTTTACAGCAGCGTAAGGTGCTTTTAAACAATTTCTCCAACCTAGTCCTAGTTTGTACCGACGTGACGCCTAAATATGGGAGAACGATTAAGTTCTTAATAAAAAAAACTGTATAAAAATTCTTGTAACAACAATTATATTGACTTGAAAATGGGTGTGCGAACACCCGAAACGTTGTCCAAACCGTCGTTGTTGTTTTCTTTTTAAAAGAAACGTATATAATAATTACCATTAAATTACATTTATCACATGGAAGGAAAAAATAATCCCACCTTTCCAGCGAAATATAATTATTTTTCTGTGCATTCCAAAAATATTTTATATCTTTGTTCATAATTTCTTTGAATTTTTTTTCTCTTTAATATATATAATAAATTGTTTAACTATTTTTTCATGTCATCATTGGATAATTCTTGATCTGTAACTCTTCCTAAAGTACAGCACGAAAAAAACTTTACGTGATTGTTAGGAAACAAATTTTTATCACGAAAAACACAAAAGATTTCTGTGCACAGTTTTATGTGTCATTTATAGTCATTACAAAATTGTTTGTGTTCAACATGATTATGTTTAGACACATATGATTAATTGAACATGAAACACTTGTGGAAACACATCTTGGTATAATGTTTTTTTGGAGTTACTACAGCCCGAAAGAAACTTTACATATGCCTGAAGGAATAAATTTTTACACGACAGCACAAATATCTGCGTACAGTTTCATGTTAAATGAAGTCATTATTAATACCATTTGTATCCTACATAATTTCTTTAGACAAGACATGACCCGTAAAATTTCTTTTTGGCTTTTCTGAAACTAAGAAATGAATTAATATTTTTCCAATATTCAGTTAAACCATGTTAACAATTATATACAATATGTTAATTATGAAGCATTAAAAAGGACAGCCAGAATAAACATGCACAGTGACAAATAATAATAAGACCTTTTTTGATGACACACACAGGAACCACGAATCAAGGAAGGAATCATGATAACTCTTTGAAATAGACTCTTGTTAATCATGCTGAGATCCTCTCAATGTTGGAGCAATTCAACAACTGGACCTTATAGTCAAAACAGAAGAAGTTTTCTCCAAAAGTTAAAGGGTTCCATTTGGTCTAACCTATTCCCTTTTCAAATATGCAGATGGATTACTAAGATGAAATACTAGATTTTCAACACAATGATATATCACAACAAAAATATCATCAGCAACTTATCTATTGAACTTGACTCTCTCAAGTGATTACTTCCTTAACTCCAAAAAGATCTTTTAAAAAGGGGAAAAATAAACCAAAAAAGTAAAGAAAAGATCTGAAAACTGAGAACATGATATGTGCTGAAGTAAATTTACCATATCAACACTTAAAGTTTTACCCTTGCGAAATTTTTTAAACGTCTCTACTTTTAATATACTAAATTTTGTTTGGTCTCTTTATTTATTTTTTCTTCTCAAATTCCATCCTGTTGCATCTCTACTAATATAATAACAAAATAATACAAAATATTAAAGCGCTATTACATTATAATAAGATCAAAATGAGTATTAGCCAGCTAGCTAATATAACATAATATATTTCTCGAAATTATTTTCCGCTAAGTTCATATAAATTAAAGTTCTTATGAATAGTTTTACTAGTTGCTCCACAAACAGCGAATTAGATAAATATTTTCTCCTTGTTTATGTCATGTTTCCGTCACGCTCCTTTCTTTCCATAACTTTGCCGCCATTGCATTGCCTTCTCTTCCGGGCGGCTTTATGATGTCTTCCTTAAGGTACAACACTCCATGAAGTAATAGAACCCCGTAAGATGAAGCTAGAGATTCTCCTACTGGGAGATTCTCCCTATACTAATACAGAGAAACAAACATCCATTGACGAACTTACCGAGAAATTTTATCTAACGTTCTTTCTTTAACAGTTAGGTAAGAAAAAAGCAAGATTGCGTATAAGTATAAGAAGACTAGCATCCCGGGTAAAAACATTTTAATGGTTCACTTTCCCCATGAGTTATTGACCCCAACAACCGTGCTTACTCTCTCTCTTACAATATGGCGGTGACAAAAAATAAAATCATAGAAAGGTGAAGAATAAGTATCACTACGTTGTAGAGCTCGAAACCTGATCAAGAAAATGTATGGGATCGCCTATGTTCGACTAACCGTTACGGAGATATCGATGATCAAAAATCATAATGACGTCACACCCGTCCCCAAAACGTTTTCGACCCAAATTTTTCAACACCCCACCGCCAATATCGCGCACCCAAGGTGACGTCAGTTATTCTCATTGGTTCTCGAGATATTTGCCCTTAAATATCGCGTTCTATTTAGGGTGCAATGCAATGTGCCCACTGACGTCGCGCTACTTCTATAATACTAATCGCCATTAAAGTCCCAACTCAGTTACGCACGACCTAAAATATCATTTTATAACAGTCCATACGAACATTTCATTCCCAGTCCTTTTATTCAGACTGACCAAACCAAATTTGTTATGCACAACTCGCTATTAGTATATAGACTAGTATCCCGGGTAAAAACTTTTTACAAGTTTTTACATTTTTACATTTCACATTTTAAATGTTTTAAAAGCGATTGAGGAGAACTTTTCTCTTTTCTCTCTGCAATGAAAAATGTCAGCATAAGAAATATCCAGCAGAGGAAAAGAAAAGTCAGGACGCCGGGCTCTCTATTGATAAGTTTGGAAGATTATTTGGAATATGACGTTTTTTTCTAGAGGAAGGAAAAAGCAAAAATTTAGTATTTTTGACAATTTTAATGATAATTTGTTTGCCTGAAATGTAAATTATGCAAGCATGTCTTCATTCATTTTCATTAAAATGTTTCAGAATTTGAAAGGAACCTGGTTTATTAAGCTTTAATGAGAAATTCACAAAGTTGTTCACGTAAATTAATAACTGTAATATTAAGCCCTACGGTACACCACAGATTATGTTTATGGAGAGACTTTTGTTAGGATAAGTTACATGCTGTTTTCGGTTAGATAATTTTTTAGAATATTGTATTATTTATAATCCCATAATGCTTAAGTTTTCAAAACAATATCTGATGATCAAACAGTGTCGGAATTTTATCATTTTTGAAATATTCTATACAATGGTATTTTTATTACAACCTTGTAATCTCATCAATTCCAATCGTATTATTCCTGCTTACTCTGCTAACGTTATTGAATACAACTTTTTCATGAAACGTAACTTTGTCATCTGTTAGTATTGAGTGATTTCCCTTCAGGTAACCTTCAAAGTTGTGATTGTTTTGGCAATTTTAATCTGCTAGATTATGACCCACATTTGTACAGAAAGTATTAAATTCTTCTGCCTTTGTTGTATCACATCATACAAAAGCATCCCGGGTAAAAACATTTTACCGGTTCACTTTCCCCTCCAGTTGCTGACCCGAAACCCGTGGCTTTCCTCTCAATATGGCGGTGATATAGGGGTGACCGAAAATAAAATCACACAATCCAAAAGGATAAGTATCACTAAATTGTAGAGCTCGAAAAGCTGATCAAAAAAATGTATGGGATCGTCTGCGTACGACGTGCCGTTTCGAAGATATCGCAGATCAAACATTTTGATGACGTCACACCCGTTCCCAAAAAGTTTTAGACCCAATTTTTTTTCTTCACCCTTTCGCCAAATTATCGCGGACCCCAAAAACGTCAGTTATCCCCATCGGTTCTCGAGATATTTGCCCCTAAACGTCGCGTTCCATTGGGGATGTAATGCAATGTTACACGCGCCAAAAAATTCATGTCGCGTCATTTGCTACTACAAATATACTAATACTGAAAAAAACGCTTCTCGCAGCATCGTGGTTTTATGCGCTCTTCGTGGGGAAATGACTGTGAAATTTTTCTAAAAGTGTCACTCTCTAAAATAAAAGTGGTATGCACAACTCGCTATTACTATATAGACTAGTGTAGCGTGTAAAAACATTTTACAGTTTTTCTCCATAAATTGTTTTTACACGCAATACTGCCATGATAAATCTGTGTATATACAAAAATTGTTGTGTTTCTCCATGTTGAAATTATATCATATTTAACACAAATATTTCGGATCGATCATTCAAAGAATGCTATTATCCCTATTTTTTAGTGCTATTTGGCCTATTTAGAGATTTCTAAAGTTGTACAGTTAATCTAAAAGCTAAAATTCCAATGTTCAGAGATTTAGAAAAGAGACAATACGACGTATACTCCTACCTAACCAATGTATACTCCTACCTTACCACGGTTAAACTTCTGACATATAAGAAAATACTTTCAAATTTCCCTATTATCTAATAAAAACAATACCTTCTGAGACGTTTTAATCTTTCAAATCTTTATTCTGCTATGAATTGTGGAAAGACAAAAAGATATCAATCAAACACTATCATAACAATATAACAATGACCTTGATACGTTCGTTTCCCTAAAGGCGAACCTTAATAATACCAAATAAACTGCTAGCTACACATTTCGGCATAGTAGTCAAAACTAACTGATACGAAAAAGCTACATTCAAACACATTAAAAAATACACATCGGTAGAAAATGATGAACTGATAATACGAACACATAACAGGTCTACATCGATTATCTCTCGGATAGAATAGTTAATGACACCAATCAAAGTTGTTATTCTTTATTACTAAACTGAAAGTGTTGGATAAAAAAATAAAAACAAAAACAAATACTTTTACACACATCGTCTTCATTTTTCGTTTAAAGAAATGAACGTTTAAAAAATTTGATGAACTTTCGAACGAAAAAACCATTGCATTGCCTTCTCCTCCGTGCGGCTTTATGATGTCTTCCTTAAGGTTCAAAAACTCCACGAAGTAATAAAACCCCGTAAGATGGAGCTAGAGATTCTCCTAATGGGAGATTCTCCCTATACTAATACGGAAAAAATCAACATCCATTGACGAACTTCCCGAGATATTTTTCCTAAAGATCTTTCTTTCAAAGTTAGGTAAGAAAAAAGCAAGATTAAGTATTAGTATAAGAAGATACAGACCAATATTACCTGGATTTTCTGAACAAAGGTACAACAAAAATCTGTAAGATTATATATATTGAACTTTGATTTAACAATAGGAGAATTTCATATAAAACGCAAAGTGTATTGTGGAATCAAAAACATCCATATACATTTTGAAGTAACACAAAAACAAAAACATATTATGTACACTATTTGCTATAGAAGCTCTAGACTTTATTCTGCTTTTTTATATAGGGGTAAAGAATTCAGGACAGACTTTGAGAACTTATCTGTTTTAAGAACCTTCTTTCCTTTAGCTGTGATGTTGGGTTTGACAGCAACTTCACCACCAGCTCAAATTAAAAAGTTAAAAAAGACACTAAAAATGGATAAATGTGAAATAATTAAAGCTTCTCCAAATATGGGAAACGTATTTCTTTCTGTGTACATAGGTCATTTAGTAATAAGGGGATTCAAAGTTATGAAAACATTTTAAAGCAATTTGCAATGTAGTTGAACAAGGAGAGAGTAAAATATCCATTAACTTTTATTTATACCAGCAGCATCAAGGGTATGCTTACAAACTTTTTGAATCGGTCATTAGTAACCCATTTGTTGGAAATGAATTGCGTCCCAGAGCAAGGCTTTTCAGTCAGTTTCATGCATCGTCTACTTCCCAGATGAAAGCTGACATTCTGTGAAAAATCAAGAATGAACACTCCAGAATTCGTGTTGTTATTGCTACTACTGCGTTAGGAATGGGTGTAGATGCTCCTAGTGTTTCTCAAGTAATACATATGAATCCACCCAACAATCTTGAATCGTATGCACAAGAAATTGGAAGGGCAGGGAGATCTAGGCAACAATCAAATGCTATTTTGTTTTATAATAACAATGATTTGAGCGACAAAAATATGGATGATTCAATGACGATGTATTGTAAGTCATCTACCTGTTTGCGAAAGCAACTGCTTGAATACTTTGATTTTAATGGAGAAGACATGTGTTGTTCAGTTTGTTATGAAGATTTACGTGTATATAAATCAATTGAAACAAATATTGAAAAAAACCCTTCTCGACTGGTGACACAGGACAATCGAAACATTACTTGTGAAAAGTTGATTGATTTGAAGTTCACATGGAAGAACACAAGAAATTACAATTTGAATATATGGTTCATGTGTTCAGGTTATCTAATGAAATTATTGAAGATGTCATTTCTAACATTGAACATGTTATATCATCAACAGATCTTTTGCATACATTCAATATTTGGGATGATTTATATGTGAAATCAATATATGGTAATCTCTCTTTGGTGTTGATTGAGCCATTTACTCATGATCACTAAAAATTTACACCATGTAATATATATTTTTCATTGCAACAGGAGGCAGGGAAGGAAAAAATGTTTTCTTTGAAAAATTGTATGAACTTACTTCCACAATTTTGAGAAGCTACTTAGTTGTTGCTACACCTGCTTGGCAGGAAATAATTATGAATGATAAACCATGAGAGGAAAAAGAAAAATATTAAGGTGATATCTGTACTGCGCTGTGTCATCAATTTTCTAGCTTCGTTACCTACCCTATCTTTTTTTCTCCCAAATAACTGATAGTGAAATCAATAAAACAAATTCACCAGTACGAATATTGAGTCATAGCCAATTATAATGTTATCTATTATTTATCCATCAGCTCTTGTCTTCTGAATTGGTGAAATATTTTCAATCTTCTTCCCATTTCTGGCTTTGAAACTTCTTTCTGCATTTCAACAAGCCATCATTAATTTTTTTTTAAATCTCACTCGACGGCGCGGTAATATTTTTCTTAATTATTTAATCCCCGACAACCAATCATAAGTGAGAAACGACCGGCCTGCACCAGGGCTTTCTTCGCTGCCATCCAGTACATCGGGAAGAAAAGCAGCCCTGGGGATGAGGTTGCACGTCCTCGTCAATTCACAGACACAATACGACAAATACTTTTTAGTGTGCAACTTACTCTCTTTGATTTTTGTGGAATTTTCAAGGATGTCAAAACAATGCTGTTTCCACTGACTGATAAACAACTAGGCTAGCACGCCTCCTCTTGACACCGGTGAAGCTAGAGTTCGATAACGGGGCGACAGGGCATTCTTCGATAGAAGGATTTTTAATCGAAAGAGAGCAACAATCAACAAATCATCGAGATCGAACATGGTTCTTTAATTCCATTTTGATATTCAAAAATGGGGGTGTGTCACGAGCAAGAGATCCTGGGTTAGAGATTGGGTTATCAAAACATTATCGTCACTTTTAGTTTTCATTTTTTTTCACTAACGTATATAATAAAACTTCCTGCAATAATAAGGATACAATTCGTGCATAAAAAGTCCGGTTTATATAGACTTCACCTGTGAGTATTTGAATGTAAATCTATCCATCCGTTCATGGCGTATGTGTCTTTTATACGGAAATGTCCACTTTAGTTCCACCGTAGTTCACTAAATTTTGTTAAATATTAAAATCAATAAAAAAGAGTCACATATTAAATAAAGTAAAAGCTTTTCCAAATCATCATTAGTTTTAATATACAATTTTTGTTGTTATTGTTATTGTTATTGTTGTTGTTGTTTATTTTTTCCTTTTATCGTCCTTTAATGTGTAGTATTAATGTTTTGCTATTAGATGCAACAAACCACCCATTGTTTCCATAAAAGCAGTTTTAAAACTTTCCGGAGAAGGCTTGTTTTTGTCACCGGAAGTAACAGTTCCATGAAACTTGTCACGTTTGAATAAATACCCAAAAGCCATTGCACCTCCGTACCCAGTAAATACCAAGTTTTCAGGCCTCTCGTTTGGAATACTTGCCGCATCCATTATTGTAGCCATGGACGTGTTCACTATCTCATTCTCGAAATATTGGAGACCTTTACCAGTAAGGTATGCAAAGATGTTGAGTGCCCTGAAGTGTGGTTCTGTTGCTAGTAATCCTAACCTCATTTGCATCAGCATGGAAAGATGTTTGTTAGAATGCAACCTCAAAGCGGATAAATCAATCTTTCCTTTTGCATGATACATGTTCGCCAAATAAACTGTATCCCTCCATGGAGCAAATGTGACAATATAATGTCCATTGATAAACCAGGGAAGCATTACAGGTGTCATCGTACTTTGTGGTCGTCCTAGTAACTTCATCAAAGTTATTTGAATGGCAATATGCGCCACACTATATGGACTCAACAGATATTGGCGTAATACTTTTCGACTTAAATTCTCCAATTCAAAATGAACACATTCGTAATTGCTGTGAATTTCATAAAATTCACTTTTAGCCATTTCTAAACCTTGTCGAAGTTTATCGTCCACAGAGAATGTTAATAATTCAATTGGTGTGGGAATGAGGACCCATCCTTTTCCGTTACCGATACCGTGTCATAAACGTCTAAAACATTATCACTGATGTTGGCTGCTAATGACGCATGCGCCTCTGTGCTATTTCCAATACTTCCAACTAATCCTTGTGATTCATCAATAGACACAGATAGACATTTGTCAAACCACCTATCTCCAGGTTTTTCTCCAAGCGATATAGGTTTCCCTCTAGAGTTTGTTTCATATTCCCCATCAAGTGTAAGTACTGCTATGGCATCCTCAATTTTCTTCAAAACTTTCGCATTCTCTTTGTTGGATAACAAATAATTGCGATATTCTGCCCATTCTGCTCGTTTCATAGCTGTGAAAACAGCAATTGGGAAGCTGGATGTAGTCGTACTCTGTTGCTTTATATTTTCCAAATTCATCAGTATTTCTGCAGTTGTCATCAAACTACCATTTACCTTTAGCAGATCAAACGAGAAAAGATTCCCATTTCTAATGATTACGACATTCTTTGAGTCGGTAGCCACATGTCGTGTATCCATTTCTAAGCCTGGAAGTCTTGCAGCACGAAATGCACTCTTGTATACAGACATTTCGAAAGGAATAATACCAAGACCTTGCGCCACCTGAGTTCGATATTTCTCCGGTGTTTGCAATAGGATGTCTTCAAAAATCGGATTAGATTTAAACATTATAGGTTTGTAAGTGTTATTACGAATAGACTGTTGAACTATGCCGATGGAATATAGAATCTTTGTTGCAATTGTCAGCTGAGATTCCCTTTTCACTTCAGGATATATTAGGGCTCCGTGCATTTGCTGTGTAATGGATATTCGTCGGCCAAGATGGTGATTTATGTAATGGTAACCCCCATAAACATCTTTGTTTTGCTTGTATTCCTCGCAAAGCATTTGGTTTAATATTTTCCCATCATTCTCGAAGAAATCATTTGTCATCTTTTCTAATTGCCGATATTCCTTTGCTTCCATCACTGAACTTCTCTGTTCCAGATACGATGAAAGTGTGATTTGTAAGTCTGGAAACGGTAAAGTAGGCAACGACTTTTGGAAAAAATCCATTGGTAACGGTCGTGTGGGTGATTTGGTGTATTGCTTTAAGTACACATTAGTTGTGTGGAGCTGTCTTCGAATGATTCGTTGCATCTTGTTCACTTTCAACCCTGTTATGAGTAGAAGTAAAGTAATTTATCCCTTAAACATATTTAACAATCTTTAAGTTCTTGCGTTTCAAAACGCCTTTTCCGAAGTTTCGTTTAAACGCCGTGTTTTAATTAAGTAACTACGTCCAACCTCGTTTGAAATATCAAGAATTGCCCTTAATCATTCTACTGGAAACTTAAGTAGTATAGATAATTGTTAAGTAATAAAGTTTAAAACTTTATTGAAAAAATACATGTCATAGAAAAGAGGCTCAATGTACTGATTAGGTCAAAACACAGTGTTTAACCAAAAATTCGGGAAAGGTGTATCAGAATAAGCCAAGAGTGTGAGACTTGACCATTGATAAACGCCCATGGGCGTATTTGAATGAAACAAGCAGCCAGTTGCTTTTACACGGTAGTAAAAAAATTTAGAACTCTCATGGATATATGTAATAGATCATGAAGAAGAAAAACTTTTTGAAAATCATCCATCGAAGGAAGCAAATATAGCTACAATAGACCTTTATATAAATTACATCACAACATCATTTGCCTCGTTTCTAATCTTTATAATCACTCCGTACTTAAGCGTAATAACAGGAACATTTTCCCCTAAAGTTCTGTTTCTCTTGGAAAGGGTAGTTAATATTCAGAGCGAAAACTTTTCATAACTTGCATCATTAGATCCATCACCGGATGGATCTAATGATGCAAGTTATGAAAAGTTTATCATGGACCAAATATTGTGGTTGACCTCTCGATTTCCTGCTTTCAACCCAGAACAAATGTTGCACGCTGCAAGAATTCACACCAAAAACTTATAGATTCAACTTTGGCCAGAGGGCAAATAGGGGAGTCGTGAAAATGGAGCGTTCTGATAATAGTTGAAAGTAATACAACAAAGAAGATTATCTCCGTTTTGGCTTTACGGGATTTTACACGTTATTTCAGACGTGTGGTTTGTTCTTTTGATTTCCTGAAATTCTTTTAACAGTTCAGTTTCGTTTTATATATTTCCTCATAGTTGAAGGATTTCTTGTGCTTGGCAAGTTTCGTTTTTAAACTGTTTCAGCAATTCCTAGGAAAAATCTGTCTTGGTATTTGGGGATATCAGAGGTTATTGTTGGGTCGTATAATATGTTGTTCAGAGACGGATCTAGAACCTAGTCGAAATTTATGGATTAGAGCACGGTCATTAAGCGTATTAAAGAAGAATGGGCAAATGACCTAATCAACACTTATGTTTTTACAGAAAACTAATGACTGTATACCCTTTTATTTTCTTTGACTAATCCTAGATCAACCTCTGTTGGTTCCCAGCTTCTTACCATTAATAGCGTAAAAGTCACTATAAACACTTGAAGAATGATTTAATGTCTTTTCGATTAATTCTTGATATATTTACATGGAAATTTGTTCCCTCAAGAATAATTATGTAATTCAATTTAGTTTTAAAGCTTAAAACATATTGTAAAAATAAAAAAATAAATCTTCTACAAGCAAAATGGCCAACTTATTAGTTGAACAGATGACGTTCTTGATTAAAAGATTCCTGGAAACAAATGACTATGCCGCCGTCTTACAAGAATATAGACAACGCTTGCCTAACAGAGTTGTTTCGAAAAATAGTCTACAATAACAAAAAACGTACAGAAGTTTCTTAGATATGGAACTGTGAAAAGTTCAATATTGCTGCTATGAGAAATGCTCTAAATCAAAATCCAAGAATTAGTGTTCGAAGAAACCCAGTTGAATTACCCATCTCTACTTTTAACCGTATAATGAGATGAGATTTGGGATAGCATCCTTTCAAGATGCATATTCGACATCCACTTCAAAGTGGCGATTTGCGAGGAAGATTACAATATGCGCGTTGGTTTGTTCAATCTTTTTATAACCCAAGATTTTTTATTCAATTTGTTCGTAGGAGACGAGGCTGCTATCGCCATGAATACAGAATGTTCCGATGTTAAATGTTCCGATCTATGATGCAAGAAATAGCCGTCAAAAATTTCATGTTTGGGCTGGTATTTGCGGAAATGCTACGTTAATTGGTCCATTTATTTTTGACTATACTATAAATGGTGCATGGTACTTAAATGTGCTGAATACTGCGGCATTTCCAGCACGGAGTCAAAGCTACAACACAAATTTGAATGCCAATAATATTAACAATTGGTGGTGAGCTCAAGATGGAGCACAAGCACATCGTGCTAGAATCGTTATAAGAAGCTTGAGAGAAGTGTTTGGTCAACGATTGATTGCACTAGGACATGCTATTGAATGGTATGTAAGATAACCTGATCTTACACTGTGTGACTTTTACAGCCCGTCCTAACAGTGTAAATGAAGATATAGAGGTTACATGAAAATATAACCATTACGGCATAAAGCGAAACATTTAATTTCTCACTGAATTTCTCACTGATGTGAATATGATTTAATTCCACACTGGAATTTTCTCACTAATATTCTTGTGAAAAATTCATTGAGAAAAACATCAAAAACTTTTGACATTTTTCGTGACAGAAATTTATTAATAAAAAACATCAAAAGAAGCGACTCAGTATTCGGAAAAAACTTCCGTTTTGAAATAAATGTAGAAATACTTAAAATTTTTCTAACTCAGTGAGAAATTAATTTTTCTACTGATTGATTTTTTTGACGTCAGGCGCATGCGCATGATAAATAATTTTCTAAACAAGCTTTAAAGATGGCGGATAAAACAACGGAAAATTAAACATGTCTCGCTTTGCCGTGATGGTTATTTTTCATGTAACCTCGGGACAAAAAACACACTTAGGAATTTTTGCCCGGACGGCTAAGCGGAAAAATTTCTTCCATATAACCAAACACATAGTCGATCTTACATAAGTCTTTTTTAACCTCTAAATCCCCGGAAAAATATGTAAATATTTTTATAAATTCATAATCAGGAAAGATGGAGCATACCAAAATTGAGCTACGTAGGTTACGTAAAGATAAACCTCATTTTTTTCTTCTTCATATTTCGTCTATTGTTTTCTATTTTTTCTTGAAATTTACAAAAGCATAGTTATTCCACTCTGAAATATCTTTCAAACAAGGGCAAATTTGAATAGGCAAATTTGAAGTTCATCAAGACAACGCTGAAATTTTTTAATAAATATATACCAATTGCACAAACATTTGAGACAGATTTTAATTCTTGTTTTTTGAAGTTGTAAAATTTAAAGAAATAGATCTTAGCAAAAGCAATAGAACTTAAACAATCTTCGTCCGAGTTTCTATCATTAATCACATGGGTTGATTCCAAAGCAGTGTATCAATGTCATTAATCACAATGGTTCAAATGCACACAATAAATAAAACAAAGCTTGCATGCTTTACAGCTATTGATTATCCTCTAGATGGTTCCAGTCATTAAAAGTTGTGACGAAACACGGGAACACGGAATTGCCATATGAAAATATAACTATAAGCTTTATGATTCGAAATTATCAGATTACAACGGCGTCCTCCGTGTTTCAAATTGTCACTGGTCTAGAAAAATGGCATCAACAAAATATGTATCAGGGGCTGATCTAGGATCAAAAATTGAGGAGGAGCGCCTAACTTAATTTCTGTTTTCCGTCTGTATCAATGTTATTACTTGCACGTTTTTCTTTTATGGTGTAATAGCTAACATTCTCTTCCACAAATATCGACTTACCCTCTAGATCCACCTTTGTAACATTAGAATAATAACAATTATACTCACTGCGTTCAGCATATACCTGGAAAACCGTCCAAATGAAACTAGTACAAACTTTACTCTTATATATACAAATAACATAGCAATTATAAAAGTCGATTCTTAATTTGCTTTTATTATTTATTATAATTACAACCAATTAGAAAACGAGTAATTGTGCATGTCCCATGATGAGATATTATAATTATCATTATACACGTGTTTTTAGATTTTGGAAACTAAATTTAGCACGGTCATGGAAGCAATTAAATATACAGTAGAACTCGTTAACTCGTCCGGTTTAGCGAATGTCCAAGTTATCCGAAGTCTCGATAACTCGGATCAAATCCAAGGGGGAAAAGAAATCCGTCCGACTTAGCGAATGTACGAGTTAACCGGGGTACGATTAACGGAATTCTACTGTAATTTAAATGGTGTTTCTTTTGCAGCGTCTCCAAAATATTACCGAACTACCCAGGGTATCGCTCATTTTGAGTTCGAACACCCGGGGCAAGTCTCAGTGTGCTTCATGCTCATGAATTATGCCGACCAGAAAATAATCTTCTTTTATTTTGAACTTATAATAATTTTTATTAATTGCGCGTTTCGATAATTTGTTGACAACGGAAAGTTATCTGGTCTGTAAAATTTCGACAATTCTTTACGTTTTCAAAGCAAAACAACATTAATATCAATTAATATTAATATAAAAATCACGATCAAATTTTGGTGGCAATAATCGATGCGCAGATACAGTTTATTGGAACGAAGATAATAAAAATGAACTCTTTAACATTTCTAGTTATGTTACATGCAATTCTACAGAACTTCTGTTGGATCTGTTTACATTTACCTTATCTTTATCTTTACCTTATCTTTACAGTTAAACATTTGCCAGAAGTTTCTCTTAAAAATCATATTTTTCTCCTAACTGGTTAGCCATAACGGCCATTATTGTATAATATAAGCGTTATTGTGCTGTTTTAGCAGAAAATTTAGACTTACATACCAAATTTTTGGTGAAAACAGCTTAGTAAATTCTGTTTGTGTATTCTCTCCCTTAAATTTACATTTCGTGGGACCCAGGAAATTTAAAATAGACGCTGGGTAGTTCTGCTTATCTTTAAGCGTAGTTTCCACTGTGAGATAGCATGAGATAACAAGTTGTTATAACATCAAATTAACTTTGATAGAGAGTCTTTTCATTAATCGTGATACTCTCAATAGAGCTACCCAATCAATGCCTCTAGAATTATTCTAGCGTTCCTAATTTGACACGGTATTGTAACTTATTTTATTTAAATTAAAACGTGTAAAAATATTTTGTAGCAGACGTGAGCATGGAAGGAAACGCCTCCGAAAGCTAGTCAAAATATATTTATATTGTTTGTCAGTCTAGTATTCATAATATATAATTAGAGTTTATCATGTCATAGACCGGTTGTTTTTGTTTGCGACATTTCGACAGTTACTACTGTCATCATCGGGCGTTTGTAAATGAATGATGTAAAGTTTATATATGTTTTCAGTAGGATCGAAATTAGGATCGAAATTATTTAGACCTGGAAGGAAGCAATGTCAATATTTCGGACCTGGAAGAAAGCAATGTCAATAATTTGTTTTGCTGAGATGGCGTTGGGACGTTGTTAGGTGCAATCAGTTGCATTGAATCGAATTTTTTGCAAGATTACTTATTCCACGCGTCAGCCCCTTATGCTTCATTTACTAAAGCAATGCCGTTAAAATAAGAAACGTTCCAGTGAATCTACGACTTTTTGGTAAACATTCCATAGTTAAAACATTCTTTCGCGTCATATTTCAACACAACTTGTTAAGTCACATCAAAGGAAGCTGAAAAATGATATTTTGGTAATTTTAAATCTCTTTTAAAAAGCAAAAATTATTATCATATGTGTACGAAAATTGAAAGACGCTATCCTGTACATATCCAGAGCTCTAGGGAAGAGCTCCATCACATCGTGCAGCTACACCAAACTTTAAGCTAGCTACTTACAGATCTTCTTATGTGCAAGCCTACAGGAGAAGTTGCCAATATTAAACGACAAAAACATAACTGTATACAATAAGTAATGCTTATATTGGCGAATAAGTGACGTTTCTACCAACACAAAAGTCATTCACGAAATTGATATTGAAATTAAATACCGTAATGTTGAATCTATGATGAAAGATCTAAATTGCAAGAATTGTGGTCATATGTTCGAATTGCTCTAGCATGACAGATATGCTGAAGAATGTAATTCCGATAATGATGTTATCTGTATCATAATTGAGACCATTTGAAGAAGAAACATGAAGTGAAAATCCCAATCAAACTATTATTGGAAATAGCTGAATGTGGTGTTGGAGGTAATACGAAGTCTTTATAAGTTTTGAAACTTGTTTACGCAGTTGATATGAGGGAATTAAAGTGTTTAAGATCATATGATGGAAACTGATGGAAACTGGAAATAAAGGTGCCAATTGGTACAAATTGCGTGACGCATTAAGGGTTATACAATAAACATTGCAGCAGCAAGCATGCGCAGAAATTTCATATTTCATCTAGTTTCAATATACACACATTTTGCGTTTGCATTGAGTGGTGCATACTCAACAATTTCAATCTGACGAATTCTTTGTTCTTGTATTAGAAACACGGAAAAAGGTAAAAAAAAAGACATGAAATAAAAAGTACATTTGATTACTGGTTATTGAAACTACGGAAAATAGTTCAGCTATTACCTGCACACATTCGCCGAAAGAAGTTTTATATACGTTCATAATGGAGGCAAACTGGCCTGGTTAGGTAGTGCTGGTTCACTTTGTAGAGACAAATTTCAACTCAAATTCATATGAAGAAAGCTGGCCCGCTTAACTGCTTAAGATTTATTTTTAAAACAATAGTAATATTAAAACAATACAAGGCTGGCGTGTTCATATGTAAAAATGAGCGAGATCTGCCTTCAGTGAGCACGATTTATTCTACGAAGATTTCTTTAATGACTGCTAAGTGGGGCAGTGCGGCTAACCAGGCTAGCCATCTCCATATGAACTGCGCCATAGTCTTTTTAATAATTCTTATTTGACAAATGCACTTTCATTTATCACTGAATAACATGTAAAAATTTTAAATTTTGTAACAAATCAAGTTTCTTGATATCTTTTCAAAAGTTTGAGATATTTAAATAAATTAGAGGGGACACCATTGTTTGGGTAAATGACTGTTCGAGTTATTGAAGGTTCAAATGATTTGAGAAAAGAAGTATAGACGGTTCAAGGGGCACAAAAAATTACCGTACAGCCTGAAAGAAACTGTACGTGTTTGCGTAAGATAACTTCCTCTGACATAGGATCAGTTTCCATAGAAGTTAACTATCTTTTGTTTATATAAGATGCATTTTCTTGTTCAGTTCATTTGCATGTCTAAACAAATTGCGTAGAATACAAAAGAATTTAATAATAACTTCATGTAACAAAAACTCTACACAAAAATCACTTGTGTTTTCATGATAAAACTCGTTCCTTCACAAATGTGTAAAGTTTCTTTTGGGCTGTACTACACATAATATTGCCCATAATTCAAATCACGTACACGCGAGGTGTGCTTATCGTCTTCGTTGTCGTCGTGTCACTAAATAATAGCCTGCAAGCTCATAGATCTGCAAATCACAGCCTAAATTATTTAGCCTTGGCTTTATGTATGCATGATATAAGAGGATTGATATGGAGTTTGGTAGTAAAAACTGGACTTTCAACGAAAAAAGATTTAAAAATGAAACCATTCACATGCATGTAAATGGAAAGTTCTTTTCTTTTTTAAAGATCCTCTCCATGAAATGCAAAGACTTCCATGTATCTTAACACACCATTGAATCTAGCAGTATTAACAGTAGCTAACTCATTGACATGATTCAATGCTATCATTGTGGATATATCTTCAAATAGTAGCAACAATCATGATGGTGAGATATGAAATTGTCGATGGACAGAAAGAGAAAGTCTTATGATTTTGATTTGTTGGCCAAAAAAATCATGAAATTTTCATTAATTTGAGAGGAATATACTTTTCATTATTTATCAAACGAAGAAGTGGATTATAGACTACTAGGCTTTTAGAAGGACAACCAATAATGGAAAATATTATTGAATTATACATAAATCAATGTGAAATTGTTATACCAGTTACACCTAAAGACGAGTAAATAATGTTTACGTTTTTACTGAAAAGTTTCCCGAAGAAATCGTTCTTTGGCAGTCAAAAGAATAGAATTTGTTACTTTTGACTGCCGAATATGGTCGCTTTTTAGTAAAAACCTTAACATTATTTACCCGTCTATACCTGGATCAACTGGTGGAATGGATGAACATAACACTGTTCTTTGAATCCCTGTGTGCTAAAAAGGAAACCTCAAAGACAATTCTTCGCCTATTATCCGTTCTTTGACAAGTAAATAAAAAACTTAGAAGATGTTACAAAAGTTCGAAGTTGATCACTATCTTCATCAGTGTTAATTGCGATCACAATCTGGTTCTTTACAGGGTTATTGCAACGTAATCATAAAATAATATTAAAGAAGACAATCTCACAGACAGACATCATAAGGGTAAATTGAATATTTATCACGTTAATCGTTAGAAACGGCTCCGGAAATCAATAAAAAGACAGAATAAATACACAATAAATACACAATAAAGACAAAGCTTTTCAATTATTTTATTATCTATGTATATTTCATAGAATTTATTTGTTGCAAAATCCTTCCAACCTCACTATTTTGTTACTTATTTTGACATACAGTTGACTTCTGAAAAATCAAACACTGGATTAATCGAACTTTAATCTTGAACTATTTTCTTGTGAACCTTGCGATTCTTCCATCATACTTCTTGTTAGAAATCACCTGTTAACTCAAACCACCAATAAATCGAACAAATGTTTTCTGGAACCGTTATTCCCTTATAGTTTCCCCCTTCAGCTACTTTGTTCGGATAACTTCAAACATTTTACTTGGGAAAAGGAATAAAATAATTTGATTTATTTCAAAATTTAAATTTCTTACAGGTTATTATTGATAACACTTGGTTAGGTGGGCTGGCTCGCTTTACCAAAACATAATTTCAACTCATGTTCCTATGGTGAAAGCCGGCCTACATATAACCTGTCTGGTATTTTTTACACATGTACACTAAGGAAAGGTAATACTAAAATAATAGAACTACCTCTCTGAAAGTTTAATATTGAGTATTTATTTAAAAATCCATCCCCAGGTTAGAGTGTCCATGTAGAATCAGGTGAGGTCTCCTCTAGGCTGGTTGACCCAACACGATTTATTTTTATGCGATCTCGGTGAAGTGAGCCAGTCTGGATAACCGGACCCGCTTGCCTCTATATGAACATATACGAAACATCTATCAGTGAATACGCAATTATTACAGTACAGTCACATAGTTATACAATATGAAAATGAATATGAACCATTCATTGTAATCTGATGAAGGAATTGCCTTGAATAAAATTTCTCATTTTTGCCAAAATTTGACTTAAAGGGAGCCATTGCTTCAGCTGAACTATTTCCCCTGATCCTTTTGAGATTGCAGTAACCAGCAATTAAGTTGCAGCACAAATTGTATTGAATCCCTACACGTGGCTATCCTCTTTCACGCGATTTGTATATATGCAAAGCATTTCTTGTTTAAGTTTGAGTTATCCAGTGTTTGAGATACCGCAAGTCAACTCTATGTCAAAATAAGTAACAAAACATGGAGGTTGAAAGGGTTTTGCAATAAATTCTTTAAATTAGATAAAAATGGTTTTCATTTTAATTATCAATATGTCAGTATCTTTGTAAACAACTTGCGCAATTGTTCTTACATTGACTTCTCGAATTATGCAAAAGTTTCTCTTTGTGTCTATTGGTTTTGAAACGATAATGTCTAATGATAATGTGGCGAGCATTCAATTCTATTCTTATGTCATCTTTGGGAGACTGGGTTAGATGTAAAAGAATTCTTAGACTGATTGTAAGATTTCTGTTTCGATGTCCGTGTTTTTACCATGGTCTGAATTCCTTCAGTAGATTTTTCGTGTTGTTGATCTATGCCAGCGGTACTTATAATCCTTATCAATTGAGAGACTGCCAAAAACAAATATGGATATTTGATGAAACTAAGACATGAGAGGACTATCAGGGTATTCTAGCATCTATAAAGGAGCTATGAATCACGTAATCTTAAGAATTATGGCTCAGCATCTTTACGAAGGTTTTCTGGTCCTCACAAATTTGCAGCGTATTCAACGTATTCAGGAGCATATATCAAAATGGCGAAAAATCGAGGTAAACAAATGATTGGCTTTCTCATGGAGATTCCCTTGTAGAAAACTGCTGACTCAGTTTTCTTACGACCTTTCTAACAGTTCATTATCTTTAATGAGAGTTATCCAGTGATATTAACATATATGTGGTTCAGATTAAACAACCATAATCTTAGGAAAAATTCATAGAGAAGAGTTAAGTCATTGAAAGTGTGGAAAAGAAGAACGTGCAAGTTAACTAATCAACATTTAAGATTGAAAAAAACTTCATGACACTGTACTCCTCTATCCAAAGTTCTTTTTCCTGAATTGATTAAGTTCATTAAAATTTTTACGGAATAAGTCATTACAGAAATACCTATTGTCCAGCCAGATAATGGATTTGCAAGGTGTTAAGCATTTCAGGGGAATGATTTATATACATTAGAAGAAGTTTGGTGTTGCAACAGTTCTTACAGATTCTACAATTGTTTAAGTTTGTGCCATTTATGGAATGATTTTGAACTTGTGTTCTTTGTGTTTTTAAGTAATTTTCTTGCTTTTCATACGAGGCGATGGACTTACGTTTTGAAGAGGTCCAATGAAGAAAGAGTTTTTGGAAACTGATTAAACCAATTTGCCCTTGTGACAGGTTGAAATATGCTGTTTATTGGCAGTTGTACATTATTTATTTATAAGAAACCTAGCCAAAGGCATAGTTCTATTAGTTTCTTATTTTAGACCTATGTTTTAGTTCCAAAAGTTTATTATGATGTTTCTTAATATATACCCAGATGAAAATAGAATTAAGGGACAGTTTGGTTTAAAACTATGTTTTTCCATTTATTTCCTCTTCTAAAACTGTCCTGTACTGTTAAAATCACCAATTTTAAAATACTTTTGTCAGGGAATAATGCTTTGTATTCTTCAAGCTAGCGGAAATCAAAAAACCAACTCACAAAAAAGTTTTTTAATCAAAACCACACCTTAATGACTTCATGTAACAAAAACTGTGTACAAAAATCTTTTGTGTTTTCGTGTTAAAATTCATTCCTTCGCAAATGTGTAAAGTTTCTTTCGGGCTGTACTGTAGTTCGATATTGTACATAATTAAAGTTTCCGTTATACAGTGTTTAAGTTACCGCAAGTCAACTGTATGTCAAAATAAGTAACAAAACAATGAGGTTGAAAGGGTTTTGCAATAAATTCTATAATATAGGTAAAAATAGTATTCATTCCAATTATCAATGTGTCGGCATCTTGTAAACAACGTGCACAATTGATTCTTACATTGATTAAAATGATTTCAAAATATGCAAAGGTTTGTTTTTGTGTTTTTTGATTTCTAAAGGATAATGTCTAATGATAATGTGACAAGCATTCATATCTATGGTGTCTTTGGGATCATCTTCTTCAATTACTTAATGGTTCTGTTGCAACAACCCTATGAACAACCAGACCGTAATCGTAATTAAAGTGGCACTATCACTGATGAAGGTAGTGACTTAACTTGGAACTTCTGTAATATATATTATAACATTGATCTTCTATGTTTTCTCCTAACTTCCAAAAGAAAGCATACAATAAGCAAGCAAACTGTCTACGATGTTGCCATTTAGCGTAGGCATTGATTTGTAGCCATGCAGAGAAAGTTGATCAGTTTTAGGAAAAATCATAACAATTTTGACTATTTTGTCGGCACGACAACAGGAAGGATTTTATTTATTTCCAACCAAGGTAGAAGAATGCGTTAATAAGATTTGGAGTACCTTTTCAATATGTTTATAATAAACTCCCCCTTTAAGTGAGGGAGAGGGAGTTTAAAGAGGGAGGTGTTTATAAAATATTTTTTGATTTTAAAGGGGGAAGGGTGTTAATTAGAGGATTAACGAGAAGTTGAAAGTTCTTGGGATAACAGTTCAAACAATCAATTTAATAATCTAATAATTCAATAAAAGTAATATCAAAGAAACTTTAACAATATAATATACCTTTTTATCGCTTCTTCTTCTTTCAGTTGTGAAGAGTAGTAGTAAACACTAAAATCTTCGAAATAGATTTCTCCAGGTTCAAGAAGAAGAAGATTAAATCTAGAAGTAAAAGAAACGTATATAATAATTACCATTAAATTACATTTATCACATGGAAGGAAAAAATAATCCCACCTTTCCAGCGAAATATAATTATTTTTCTGTGCATTCCAAAAATATTTTATATCTTTGTTCATAATTTCTTTGAATTTTTTTTCTCTTTAATATATATAATAAATTGTTTAACTATTTTTTCATGTCATCATTGGATAATTCTTGATCCATAACTCTTCCTAAAGTACAGCACGAAAGAAACTTTACGTGATTGTAAGGAAACAAATTTTTATCACAAAAAACACAAAAGATTTCTGTGCACAGTTTTATGTGTTATTTATAGTCATTACAAAATTGTTTGTGTTCAACATGATTATGTTTAGACACATATGATTAATTGAACATGAAACACTTGTGGAAACACATCTTGGTATAATGTTTTTTTGGAGTTACTACAGCCCGAAAGAAACTTTACATATTCCTGAAGTAATAATTTTTTACACGAGAGCACAAATATCTGTGTACAGTTTCATGTTACATGAAGTCATTATTAATACCATTTGTATTCTACATAGTTTCTTTAGATAAGACATGACCCGTAAAATTTCTTTTTGGCTTTTCTGAAACTAAGAAATGAATTAATATTTTTCCAATATTCAGTTAAACAATTTTAACAATTATATATAATATGTTAATTATGAAGCATTAAAAAGGACAGCCAGAATAAACATGCACAGTGACAAATAAAAATAAGACCTTTTTTGATGACACACACAGGAACCAGCAATCATGATAACTCTTTGAAATAGACTCTTGTTAATCATGCTGAGATCCTCTCAATGTTGGAGCAATTCAACAACTCGACCTTATAGTCAAAACAGAAGAAGTTTTCTCCAAAAAGTAAAGGGTTCCATTTGGTCTAACCTATTCCCTTTTTAAATATGCAGATGGATTACTGATGAAATACTAGATTTTCAACACAACAATATATCACAACAAAAATATCATCAGCAACTTATCTATTGAACTTGACTCTCTCAAGTGATTACTTCTTTAACTCCAAAAAGATCTTTTAAAAAGGGGAAAAATAAACCATAAAAGTAAAGAAAAGATCTGAAAACTGAGAACATGATATGTGGTGAAGAATATTTAACATATCAACACTTAAAGTTTTACCCCTTGCGAAATTTATTAAACTACTTCTTTAAACGTCTCTACTTTTAATACACTAAATTTTGTTTTGTCTATTTATTTATTTTTTCTTCTCAAATTCCATCCTGTTGCATCTCTACTAATATAATAACAAAATAATACAATATATTAAAGCGCTATATTATAATAAGATCAAAATGAGTATTAGCCAGCTAGCTAATATAACAGTTCAATTTTCCCAAAATTATTTTCCCCTAAGTTCATATAAATTAAAGTTCTTATGAATAGTTTTACTAGTTGCTCCACAAACAGCGAATTGAAAAAATATTTTCTCCTTGTTTATGTCAAGCTTCCGTCACGCTCCTTTCTTTCCATTACTTTGCCGCCATTATTAAGCTCTGCGATGGAGGCTTTGTTATTCTAGGAATTTTCTTTGTTCTCCCCTTAAATATAAAAAATACCTATTGACCCTTTTTGCGCCGGCCCTTATGTTGTTAATTTTCATGACTTGGCGTTAAAAGGCGTTAGATGTTTGTCTGTGAGAGTTTGACCGTGAAGTTAGAAGTTCCTCAAGGCCTTATACTCGGTCTTCTGCTTTTCAATGTCTTTATAAACGATATATTGTTATTCAGTATTGAAAAAACGAATTATGCAATTTTGTTGTAAGGCGTCACCTTAGATCTTGCTATGTCGTCACTCAAGCATGATCGTTATTTTCCTGGTTCCATTTAAATCAGGTTGTTACAAATCAAAACAAATTCCAGCTTATGTTCTTAGGTGTTCCAAATTCAGCTGAACTTTATCTGACTGTCAATAGTAGGACCCTGTCCCCTACGGATAGTGTATAGCGATTGTACAACGATTGTATAGTGTACAACTGTACACTAAATAGGAAGATAAGCTGTTTGTACCGATTAAGACAATACCTTGACACTCAATGTCACCGGTTGTCATATGCAAACGTTTTATCGACATTTTCGTACGCACCAATATTATGGATGTTTTGCAGCAAGATCACCATGATTTAATAAGATGGATCCACCAACGTTGCTTAAGAGTTATACATGGCAAAGATTCTATAAAACGTACTGCATACTGAGATTTATAAATGACAAACTGCAGAATTCATGTATGATTTCTTTAAGAGTAAATGTTCTTGTTACTCGCTATAAACTTACCTAGTATTTGCAGGGTGATCATCTTCAACAATTGTTTCCTCATCATTCTTTTCTGGTAATAAACCTTTGTTTACGTCGTCGTAGTGGACTTGAAGAAAACTCAAAAGTCCAGAAAAACAAGAAAGGCCTTTCATGGACTAGCCAAACGGTAAAGTCCAGGTTGATTGTCACATTTAAAGTACCTTGAAAATGTGCAATCGAAATAATGAAGATCTTTCGAAAACACTGTTTCTTCTATTTATCATGCCGAAGGAATCATGGCGAACAACGGTATGAAAGAAGAATGGATGCGCCTATCAGGCGTTTTTTATCTCTCGCCCTGACTGCTTTCTAACAAAAGTGTTTTTGTGCATTGTGTTTGATTCAATCTCATCGCACGTGCTTTCCTTAACCTTAAAAAGCATGGGAACGAGGTTACAAATGACTTTTATTAATGATGATTATTAATGATGATGACAAAAAACGGACTAATCTTTCACCTCTTCGTTTCCATATTTCCACAGAGTGTAGACATGTAGAAAGAACCTGTGGAAATATGGAAGGAACGTGGTTGCAAAAAAGAACGTTTCAATTCCTATGCCATTTTTCTCTTTTAATGCGGTAGTAAGCTAAAAATAGATCTTCCCATTTTTGTTAAGCTCGGTATTTTGCCAAACTATCCTACCCCGCCTCGTTTTGATGCGATAATTTGATGAAAATTATCACAAATTGTCCTATATAATATTTGCAATTAATCAAAATATATAATCAAGTAATTAATCAATTACCGTCAAACAATAAAACGCTTCAAAACGAGGATAGTTTGACAAAATAATGGCGTTTAAACTGAAATTCGGGAAAGGCTATTGTAACGTGTGTTATACAAGATTATTAACTTATCCTCATTCTCGGAAAATATTTTTTCAAGTGTCGACTTAAGGCGTTTTTGCGACCTATTTAAAGCAAAGTAACTTGTACAAGAACTATGAAATAATCTCCACAGAATATCTGCACGATAATTGAGCTGCTGATTCAAACATCCTCCTTTGATATAAAGAATTAAGAAAAATGTTTATTCAATTGCGTTAAAAAATCGTAAGACTTCTGCTTCAATAATACTTCACACGCGTATCCCACGTTTCCGATCGAAAAATGACGCTTGCTACGATAAAATATATCTGCAAATATATAACCCACTTTACCCTCTTTGGTCATTGTATGTAGTTGCCTATTGGCTTTTTCATGTCATTGAACTTTGACTTGGAAGGTATGAGTAATCACACAGAGAAAATGAGTTACTGTTTTAAGGGAGATTTCCATTGAAATTGTCCACGCAGGCCCATAATTTATGCATGCAAATTCTGAATTGTTTTTAGTTGATTCAGACATGAGCGGAATATTCACGCCCTTGAAAATTGAAAATTTTCGTATATGTAATTCCAATCAACGACCCGGATAAAATTTGTTAATTCCCAGTGGGCAAAAATCTTCAAAAAGTCTCTGTGGTGGAGTGTATTTTTAATAGAAACAACAGGCGATATTGCTTTCCATTCCTATAGAAAACGCTCCTCCAAAAAGACTTTTTGAAGATTTTGCCCACTGGTTTAGTAATAAAAGAATCGTTAGGCTGATGGTAGAATTTCTGTTTTAATGTCCCGTTTTTTACCATGGTCTGAAGTTCTTCTGTGAATTTGTCGATTTGCAACTTGCATAGTAGACTAACCACTACTGTTCAGTGAGAAATAACTACTACGCCGTTAAAAATTCATTACTGCATATTAGATAGATATATATGCTGTTGGGCAGTAATGAATTTTTTACTGCGCAGTAGTAAAGTTGCTACTGCGCACTAATTAGTTCTAAAAACAACTACAGAACACTGTGACAATGTGACAACATTGTCATAATTGCTTTAGAACCAATTACATGTTTTATGTGTGCGCAGTATAATAATATACGGTTTCACATTATGAGATACTCGGTGGAAAGGTTAGCCAAAATACAATATCTCAAAGAAATACGTCGGAAAAAAACATTCACGGGAAAATGTAATGTTGAATGTAATATCTTACAACTGGTAGAGTGTCATTTCATTTTTAAAGAACACTAGTAATAGAAAAACTTTTTAGTGCACAGTCGTGATTTCTACGGTTGGAAAGTTATATGCAGGCTGGTGACGGTAAACTGGAAGTATGACTTCCTTAACACAGCGTTACCATGGAGCAGTTTTACTTTTATTCACATTTTACAATTCTTCAAGTCGAAAAGTCAAGACATTAACTTGACATTTTAGTTAGGGGAAAGTCAACATTTT